>VXBI01012582.1:0-94764 GCA_013397375.1 Toxostoma redivivum | reverse complement strand
GATTGCGCTGTGGGGGGGGGAAAAAAGAAATAATTGTTAGATGTGGGCCTCTCTATTGCTCAGTGAGCCTTTGAAAATTGTGTGTAGTGTCCAAGTCAGAGCCCAGGTGACTTTGCAAGCAGCCATCTGTGTCCCCCCCTGCATCCATGGCTCTGGTGTATTTGTGCTGATGGCTCAGGGAGGTTCCTTGTGAACCTCAGTTTTCACTGCTAGATTCAATGTGGAAAGCTTCCAGCAGTATCGATTTATGGATGTTAACTCTGGTGATTTTGGTCATTTAGACCATGCTATATAGCACCATGGTAAAAGACTAATTTCTTTAATCTGCTTGTCAGGGCTGAATGTGCAGAGATGGTATTTAGGCAGTCATGGAAGAAGGAAAAAAGTAAGTCTTTGATATTCACAACCTTTTATGACAACACATTTTAGTGAAGTTATAAATAGTATCAAAAAGCACTTTCTGAATTTTCAAGCCTTCTGTGATAATAGATAAAATGCATGCAGTAGAATTAGAAAAGAACTAGTTGTGCCTTGTTGAAGCTGTTGATGGTGTAAAATTCTCATATCCTTTTCTCTCTAGATGATGTGTTTCTAGTCTATAATCTAGCTTCATACAGGAATTGATACATATCTTTCATTCTTGTTGCCTTTCCTGTGCTGGCTTAGTTCTGTTACACTCATTTTGAAATAAGGAGAACTGGAAAGGCTCAAGATAAGATTTGCTCCGTGAATTTATACAGAAAATATGACACTCTATTCTTAGTAGCTCTTTATTCCTCGCAGCATTTTTCAGATCACTTCTGAATACTTTGAATAATGCATGTTCTAACACAGGTCCATCAGGGACCACACTAGTGAACTTCTTTTATCATGAAAAGATGCTTTCCTTCCTACTTTGTTGTTTATCTTTTAGTGAGTTATTAATGCTTGAAAGCTGATGCCTTTTATTTGTAACAGCTAGACTTCTTTAAGAAAGTTTGAGATATCTTGACAAAACTCTTTGAAAAGTTGAGTTTCCTTTCACCCCTGTCCACAGCTGTCCTACTCTCTAAAAAAATCTCAAACTTTTTTTTCTTTGGCAGAGTTATACTTTTTTTTTTGTTTGTTTTTCACAGTTGTGTTAGCCAAGACATCTGACATAATGCAGAATTACTACATAAGGGTTTATAGTGTCATTGTTTGGCATAGGTGATAGGGTGGGGAGTGTTACCCTTAGAACTACACATCTGCTAAAAGCCTGTACAAAAGTAACAAGAACACAGCTGATCCACTTTCCTTTTAGCCCTTATCACTATGGCTTGCAGCTTTGGTTCTGCTAGCACCTTTGCTTGGGACATCTTGCTACTTGCATCATGTGCTTTTTCCTTCTATCTGAGAGGCAGCTGAGTCATTCAAGGAAAGTTTTTTTTATGGGCTTCTCTATAGTTACTCAAGTTTTTGTCATCTACTAGCAACCTTGCTGTAATGCTCCTGGGGTAGCCCCCAAAGAGCTTTTGAGGAACACTGTAATGCTAAAGAAACCCCTGCTCTCATAGTGGTATGTTCTGTGCAAACCCAACAAATAATCAGAGTTAATTCAAGGGTATTAGAGAAAGTCTTGTCTTGGGTGCTGTCAGCAGAATGGGTAGTGGTTACACCTAGCCTGAACAAAAATCACTCCCTTTGTTGGGTGGCATACTCAATTTGTTACACCAACAGAATCCCAAGACCTGAAAACTCGTCATTCTTAGCAGCACTACCTGGCTGTGTACCTATCCCTTTACAGCTTGTCATTTTTAAGCTGGCTGTTGAGGAATGGACCCTCAACAGCATCAGCCTTCAGTTGGAAGTTTAAATTCAGTCTAAATGTCTGGGTAAGACAACTGGATGCAGAAAGCATGGTATTTGAGGCTCATTTCAAATGGTTGTAACTCAGATTTATTGCTCTGTGGATTTTTATCCCTTAGTTCATCACTTCCTGGTGGTACTGGCCTGGTAGTATATCTAGTTCCTTATCAAACTTGCCACACGGATCGTGTCTTTTTATTTTTGGCATAATGCACTGTTTCTCTGGAGAGTCCAAAAGTTGGCTCTCTCCTTGTCTGCTTTGAGTTGGATGAATCTTGTTTTCTGGTCAGATCCTTACTAGCATTTATCTTAATTTCCAAACCACCTTCAGATCCTGAGTCTGATCATTCTTCCCTAAGAGACAGCAGCCAGAGGGCTGAGCTTACCTGCTTGCTGTATTTCTTGAATTTTCTGTCATGGATCTCGCCAGAGCTCTGGTGGCTTCCCTTACTCCTCTCATGAGGACACTCCACACTGTGGCATCACCTTGTCACACACACTGCATCAAATTCAGAACAGCTGGGTGTCAATCTTTAAGGTCTTTTGGAGTCTCAGCAAATAGTCACACCTGCCCAGGAAATTATTTTGAAGAGAGACCTTTAATTGGAAGTAAGTTATATTATACCTTCTGGTTGAGGTGGTTTTCTTGTGTTGCAGTGAATATTGATGTTGGCAGATGTTTATCTGTGGGAGACTTGATGAAACATCTTTTCAGAAGAAAAAGTGATTTGCTTACATGCAAGACCAGCATGTTCCTTTGCCCTTGGAGGCAAATAAGGAACCAGCCTCTTTGATACAGAGCTATTTATGTCTTCCTCTGAACACTGCTTATCATGCATTATGCATGTTTTTTAAAAAAATGCTGTCAGCAGATACAGCCAGCCATTAACCTCAAGTACTTCCTGTTTAAAGATAGCACCTGTAGTCAGTTCATTCAATTGTGTGGGACAGAGGTCTTAGGTCACTTGCTGATGATGGCAGAGACTTGATCCTAAAATGGCATTGTCAGCATTTTGCATCCTGTCCTGTTTGGGAGATAACAGCTCTGTGTATCTGGAATCTGCTTTGGTCAGTGTGCTGGTGTAAAATCAGCTGGGAATTAAACTCTAAATAAACTGCTCCCCTTTATCCCCACCCCCTCTGGTGAGGGAGGGACAAAGGCAGAGACTGCAGGTTGAGATAACAATTTAATGAAAACAAAGAGCAAAGGCATAAGAAACAAACTATAACAGCAGCAATATTAATAATGGAAATATAGAAAAGGCAGGGAGATTTATACACCAGAAGGTGCTCAGCACTTCAACCCAGTTCAGCATGGCTGATGGGACAAAGACAAGGTGTGGATGTTCCTACAGTGGTGCTCCCCTTCCCTGAGCCCATGAAGAACTATAATGGACTAATGGGTTAGTTGTACCACTTAATTAGTGGCTTGTCTTCAGTCTGTCTTCACTCATATCAGAATTTAAACATGAAGGAAATTAATTTCTCATTCAGACTTGGTAGTTTATTAAATCTTATCTAAACTACAGAGAGTTCTGCAGCAGTTCTTGCTACCAGCAAAATGGAGGTGAATCCAGCTAGTTACAAGGTCTTTTAAAGCTAAACAGTCCAATAGAGAATTAACACCTATATTATTTATACTTTTGACCCAATAACCAAACTCCTGTGACCCATGCTGTGGGATTTTCTATCCAACCAGAAACTACTGCCTGAAATAATCAAGAAGGAGGAAGAAGACAGAAAGAGACAACACCCAAGAACCTCCATCTTGTCCCATACCTATTACTATATTCTAAAAACCCCAAATTCTAAACTCTTCACCATATGAAATTATACACTTCTATTTAACTACACACCAGTGCTTTTAACTCCATCACTCAAATTTGGAAGCCTTCTCCAAGGCCTCAAGTCAAAAGCACTGTTCTGCTGGGGGTCAGTGCCGGAAAGCACAGAAAACACAAAAAATCCCAGGTTTCTGGGGAACTTCCATGATGGGATGGGCAGCGGTGTGAGAGAGGCAGAGTCCGCAGCACTGGCCACCTTCAACATCCCCAAAGAAAAACAAGAGTGAAGTGGTGGCACTTCTGGTGTGTGTTGCATTTTTTCCTTCCCTGAAGCCACATCTCCAGTGATGATGTGGGTGCTCTAGAANTCAGTGCCAGAAAGCACAGAAAACAAAAAATCAGTGACCCAGCCACCCTCCTGTGGCTCTGGGCTACTCCCCCTTGGCAACTGCAGTGAAACCTGGACCATCAGGATCTTCCTGCTCTCACTGCTGCAGTGAGTGTTTCCAATATTGCCTTCTTGAGTAGCAAGGATGGGAAGAAGGGACTTGTACAAGAAGCAGGAGGTGAAGTGGTGGTGGTGGAATAGATTTGCACCCCTCAGGCAGAGCGGTCACAGTGCTCCTGACTAATGTGGCGTGTTTGCCACTGGACAATGGAGCCACTCTCACAGCATCATCATCTCTGCAGGCCAGGCAAGATCTACTCTGGGGCCTTATGTCCTCCTGTGTGTGGCTAATGTAACTGGTTGAGTAGTTTTTTAAGGTAGAGAAGCTTAGGTCACTTTTATTTAGGAGGATTTTCCTAGAGGCTGACATGCACATCCCTGGCTCACTGTGAGAGAGGCTGGTGGCACAGACAGGAAGGTGTGAGCACTGAGGGAACCTCAGCTCCTGAGCATTTGTTGCCTGGGTTTTGAAAATACCGTTCCAATTAGAGCCATCTACTCAAATTTGTTCTTCAGTATTCTGCTTTGCCTTGTGTTAACTACATCCATGGTGTAGCCTGGCAAGATGTTTAGTGGTCCTGGCAGAACTGTGGTTGACTGATGTAAACATTTCCTGCCAGCATATGCTGAATAGCTTACATTTGTCAAAGTCAATCCATCCTGGTCTCTTCCTGTCTGGATCAGTACCAAAGCAGAGTCTGTACTTGCAGGAGTGAACAGCTAGACAATCTGTGAGAACTCAGTTATCCACTGTATCTCCTAAACTATATTTGCTGCTGCTCTGTTGAAAGCATGCTCTTGCAAATTTAGAGAAACCTGCCTCCTGTTAAAGTTTAGAAATGCTTAGTAAAATTCTTGGATTTTAGAGTTTCACTTGACACACCAAGTGGCAAATGAGCAGTGTCTGCAGCTTGCTTGTTGGGTGTCCCTCTACTTTGCACCAGCTGGGAGCTTAACCAAATGATTAACAGACATCTGTGCAGAAATATCTTACTCTAAACTGCTTGTATAAAAACTTCAGAGGGATGAAGCAATTTTGTCTTTACAGATATTCCATCTATGTGTGTGAAATATGTTCATATCTTTAATATTTTTGTAAACTCATTGGACTGGATTTTGAGCCAGTTTGACCTGAAAGTCCTACCAACCCAGATTAGACCGTGACCATGTAAAGCTGTCTGGAGCTTGTTTTTGGTGAAACATTCTGAAGTGGCTGATAGTTAATTTCTGAGATAACAAAGACTCTTTGAGTGAAGTGGGTGCTCTTTTATTTGCATTCAATAGTTACCTTTACTTCCAGCAATAACTTGAACTGAATTCAGGTATGTTGTGGGTTATCAAACACTGGCTTCCACACTGAGGAAACAGCTGGTAGCTGCTCCTGATGCTCCTGTAGAAAGTGGATTCAGTGGAATAGGCTCCTTTGTCACTGTTTAGCAAGTGCTACACACTTGCTACCAACCAGGTTGGACACTGGAATCTGCTCACACAAGGTAGTAAATAACTGTGTTACCTTTGGAAATCCTATTCCGAATACACACTCTAGTTAAGTGTTCTGCCTCCTCCTTCTCAATTTGTTGAAACTGTCACTGGAAAGTTTAAAACTGCCTTCTGATGCACTGAAAGTGTCTTTTCCCCAATATCATATATATGTGTGGGTAGCCTTTTCTGGCTCCAGCATGTCTAATTCATCTTGTCATTTGCAGAAACACAGTGCTCAAGAATCCAGAGCCCTTCACTCCTTGCTTTCCCCCAGTTCTGCCATCAGAGGAGTTCAAAGGGCACTCTCATCATGCCTACTTAAGGTAGACTTTGCTGCTGTTGGTTGAAATTTCCTTGTACTTCCCAAGTGGGCAATGGTTAATGGTTGTGGTAGTGGTGTCTGTCTGATGGAGAGGCAGGAATTGAAGTTGCTGGACTAATTTTTGGTGAGATGGCTGTGCCTCTGCATGTGACCAGACTGAGAGCTCAAGCTTTAAGGTATTTTACAGCATGATGTGACAAAAGCTGATAGGCCAGGAAACATTTATAATATATTGTAGTTAGGAAATAGTTGGCTTCTGATTGTGATGGCATGAATGATAACACCCATATTGTCTCACCCTTCACATGAGACTGAAAATGGAATAAAAGTTTTTAAAAACACCTCTTGGTTGCCCCATCTCTGGGTCAGAAAAGGGCAGAATCTGACAGATAGGAATGCTTGTACCCTTAGTGCTGTGGTCTAACCCTGGCTAGCAACTAAGTACCTCAAAGCTGCCTTCTCTCTCTTTGGGAAGGGGAGGAGAATCAGGAGAAAAAGGATAAAATCTGTGGGTTGAGATAGGAAGAGTTTTATAATTGAAATAAAGTAAATATAGCACTGGTACTAACACTAGTAAAAATTATAATGAAAATGAGGAAAAAAGAGATAAAATACAGGAAAAAAAGTGATGTACAGTACAAATGCTCACCTTTTGGATTCTTTTTGCAATTCATTCCTTCTGGACAACTTTCCCCCAGTTTATATAGTGAGCATGAGTTTATGGTATGGAATATGTCTGTGGCCAGTCTGTGCTTCCCCCCAGCTCCTTCTTCTCCAGAAGAGCATGGGGAACTGAGAAGTCCCTGACTCAGGGTAAGCACTACATAGCAACAATCAAAACACTGGTGTTATCAGAATTATTCTTATACTGAACCCAGAAAACACAGCACTGCACCAGCTACTAAGAAAGCACTAATTCTAACCTAAACAAAATCAGGACAATTAATTGTGGCACAGCTTCATGGGATAGAAAGAAGTCCTGGTAATATGGTGGATTTTTTTTTTCTCTGTGAAACCAAGTTGAAACATGCAAAAAATGTAATAAGAACAGGAGAACTGGCTGATTGACTGTAGGCATGGAGTCACTTTTTTTTTTTTCTAAAAAAAGCTTATTGATTGTGATAAGTTACTGTTCTTACGTTAATTAAATAAACATTTTGCCTGATGTAAACATATATACCTGTTTTACCCCAACTATTTTGGATGCAGTGGACCTAATCAGCTTTGTAAAAAAGGAAGAATCTTGTAAGAATCTACTTGCATGAAGAGTGTTATTCTTTATGCATAGGAGATGTGATTGTGCTGAATTAGAAATTCTATGCTACAGAAAGTAGGGTTAGTTCTTGCTGTACAGAATGAAGAAAAGATATAAAAGCATCATTTATTTAATTTGGGAATCTCCAAGCCTTTATTTAATAATGATTCTGTAAAGCCAGTTATTTTTTAGGATAGTAGCCCTTGGTGGATCTGGGCCTTGGCTTTTGCAGTTGTCAGGCATGCACCTGAGCCGCTGTCCCTGTGGAGTTAAAGGAAACCCTTGCAAAGCTCTTTGGGGTTTTTTGGAGCTCTGCAGTCAGGATTATGCTGCAGGATTTTACTGGGGCTGCTGCTCCAAGTCAGGGGTTTACAGCTCCACTCTCTGCTGTAGAAACTGATTATTGTTACAGCTTGTGTGTGCTTGTTTGTTAATTTTCATATGTGTGAAGTCAAACCATTGCTTCAGCTTAGAAGTGAAGAAGGCCTGGGGACAGAACTTCCCACAGCTCTGAAATGTCACCCTTTTCATTTGCTGGATGATAGGCAATGTAGTTTAAAATTTCAGAATACCCTTGTGATATTAAATCTTTATCAACTTCTTCCTAGGAACTAGACAGAGAGTCTCAAAAACTCTCAGGTTATTCTTTGTACTAAGAACATAATTCTGACTGGATCCCAGTCTCCTGTCAAAGGTGAGGATAACTTGATACACACTGGCATCAATAGAGGCAAGCTGAGTGATCTGGAATCTGACATGGTTCTGCCACTGTAATCACAGTTTTAGGATACTTTACCTGTGTATTAGAACACGTTATTCCTTTATAGAAAAATCTTCTGAAGGCAGTAGTTCTTTCCATAGCCAGACAGGAGGTGGGAGGGATGGTTGATTGGATGTGCAGTGTGGCTGCTGCTGAATCTCTGGGTCTTGGCTCCCCCAAGGAAACAACATTGTTCTAAAGGTAACCTGGCTGCCTGTAGGATTGCAGAGCTTTGGTAACAAAGGAATGTGACACACATTCTGAAGCTAATCCCAGCTTTAGAGATGCAGAGTCAAAACTAGCGAAAAATTGATCTTTGCAGGTGAAGAAGTGTTTTTTCAAGCTTTTCAACTAATTTGGTTACTGTGCAGTTTAAGATTTCCTTCTGATTTTCTAGGAAAGTGGTGGGAAAGGATAAAAACTGGAGTTTGATCTCTTGCTGGATTTCAGTTCCTATTGGTTTATTTTGTGAACGATTTCAAGGGAATCAAATTTCCATAGAAATCAAAAACTGTAGGGTTTTGTTCTGGAATGAAAATGAGTGTTTCCAATACTCAGTCCAAGCTTGGCAAGCAGCAGCATGGTGCTGTCACTGCTGGGAATGTTCTTCATTGGTGCAGAGCCTGACAGAATGGCCACTCCTGTGGCAGGAGCAGCAAGGGAGGGAGTCTGAGCCTTCTGTGTGTGCTGAGTGCCCTGCTGGGGCTTGTGCAGCACGGTGAGAGCTGGGGGCCAGCAGGAAAATGGGGAGCATCTGTGAAGGTTTGGATATGGCAATTTCTACAGCATCAGGATGCTAAACACTTCTGATTGTTCTTTTGGAATAAATTTGATAAGTGGTATGCAACACGTGGAATTCAGGCTCTCTCTTGTTGATATCCCAGGACAGCACAGGAGCCCCAGTCCTGTGGGTAGATACAAACTGCCCTTTCTACTTTGTTTCCTCTCTGAGGTTAAGAGTGTTTTGTTAGTGATGACTGGGCAACTCTTGATAATTGCTAAAACTGTCTGAGGTGAGGTGCTGAAAAGGAGGATTTGAGAAGGAAGGATAAACTGGGAAGTTTTATGATGAAGGAAAGCTGTCTAGTACAATATTTGTGACCATGCATCCACAGCCTTGTTTTAGAGTTTGTCTTTGGGAGTTCCTGCCCTAATGCTTTAACAGCTCTGGAACATTATTTCAGGTTAATGTCAACAAGCTGTTGCCAGCCATTCTGAGAAGACAGAACTATGCCTGTGATGCAGGTGTTTTTTCTTCTAACCAGAAAAGATGGGGAGCAGTGGTAAATTCTGGTATAAACCCTTCTTGGATCACTAAAGTCAAATTTTCTTTGCTGGTTTATTTATATAATTTAAATTGTTTAGTTTCCCCTTATTGTGACACCAACAGACTCCAAAACAAGTCAAGCCCTGGCATCCAGGTTATCCCACAGTAGCTGGGGAGGAAGGAGAGGAAAGATGTAAAATAGGATATTCTCTGATATGTGAAAACCCTAAAATTGAGAAGAAATTTGAAGATAAGAAAGGTAAAGTCAAAACCAGCATATGGGAAGCTGATAGCTCTGTAAGGGGTAGGCTGTTTATAAACATCACCTTGAAGAGAGAAGAGTCAGGTCTAGAGTTCCTGGCTCAGCAGCAGCTGCTGGAGCTACTGAGACAAGTGGGCTCAGTCCTCACTTTGCTCTGCTCCCAGCAGCTCACACCTCCTCCTACCTCTGAGTGATCTGGGATTGTTGGCATGGAGACTCAGAGGCAGAAGAGGCTTCATTTAAAGTACAAGTAAACGGATAACAAAGTGGTTGAATGTTTCTCAATTCATAGCAACAGTCCTCTAACTTTTAACACCAAAATTATACATCAAACAAACACATTTTATACACCAAAATGAAAGCATGTAATGTACCATCTCAATAGTCTCACTGGACTGAAGCTGAGTAAAGTATTTCTGCACAAGTATGTTTATCATTAAAATTGCAAAATACTCTACCTGGTGCAGTCTGTTCTTCATGTTCTTGCCTTTTTAGCAATCTCAAAGCTATAAGATGATAATGTTCTGACAAACAGAATCAGATAATGTAAGTTTGACTTCTCATTGTCATGGTATGAAACTAATATGAAACTTCTGAATGTGGGGAGGGATGTGTGAAGTGGATCCTACCTCCTGGCTTTTGAGGAAGTTCTGAAAATTTTGGTTGTTTCTGAGATATTTCTCTCTAAACAATTGAAAAACTAAGACATGGTTTGGATTTTATCACTTCTCTGCAATGCCTTTCCTAACTAGCATTTAAAAAAGTGGAATTTCGTATAATACTGAACTAATGGCAGAGTCCCATTTGCTAACTCACAGCTACATTCTATTTTAGAAATGAAAGAACACTGACTTTGGCTAAATCAGCCTCTGAAGAACTACTGCTGAAGATACATCTCTTGCAAGTTCTAATGAAAGTTGTGATTTTATAGCTTGTCTTTTATTCCCCTTGAATGCCTTTTTGGCTGCATGGGAAAGGGCCTTTAGTTTTGCTATAAGCCTATTGATTCTGGCTGCTGTTTTGTTTAATTTTTAGATTTTGGGCTAAAGACTAAAGGGTGCTTCTAATAGTATTTGAATTTCTGAAGTGATAAAGCATTTGTTCACTAATGATAAAATAGAAGGCACTGAAATATACCTATTGCTTATATTAAAAAAAAATCATCAGTATTGCTATTGCTAGGAGGAGAAGTAATAATACATAGATAAAAAAGAATTAAGCTGTAAAACCTATCCTGGTCAAAATGATAACCAGATTGTGTTATCTTGTTGAATTGCCTTTAGTAGTCAACTCTAAGCTATATAATAGCTTCAGGCTTTTTCTCTTCAAATTATATAGACTAGACTGATGAAAATAACTAGTGAAACTCTTCAGACTTGTTCTGTGAAGTGGTCTGGAAACTCCTGCTGCAACTGAGGGGCTTTGCTTTTGTTATAATTGACCAAAGAAAAGCTCAAAAACTCTGAGCTGGCTCAGAACTAGTGGACAAAGCAATATGCTGATCTTCCCAGGCAATATTTGCAAGCCAGCACGCAGGGGCTCCTTTGTGTGAGGTGTTTCAGGTGGAGGTGCCAAGGTACCAAACTATGATTTCTGAAGGAACTGTAGCTTGGCTTTTTATTTGGAGCTGGAATCTGACTTGGAGCGTGTGGAGGTGGGTGAGACTTTCTTGCTTTGTCTTTTACCAGACAGTGCTCTCCCAGTGAGGCATGAAGCTGTTTCAAATTAAATAAATGAATCTGTGCAACGTAAGCATTTGCTAAAAGTCACCAATTCACTGAGGACTTACTCTGTCATGCTGACATTTATTGGCTGTTTTCTTTATAAAAAGCAAGAACAGCATTGCACTGGCAGAGGCACAGGATTTTGCATTGCTGCTCATACCCCCAAAAGGAAGAGAAGGAGCAGGGCGTTAGGGATTAGGATGCCCACGAGTTCTAAGCCTTAGGGAAAAAGAAGATCAGTGCTGCCTGATGAAATTTCTTCACTTGTGAGACCATGACCAATACTTTGAGGGGCTCTGCACTATTATTTGAAGGTAGTGGGAAGACACAGAGTATAAAATACTTCCCTGTTTGTGTTTTCCATCTGTGCTGCTTCTCATCTTTTTTCATTCACTACCACCTTGCCACTTTCAGTGGAAATCAGACTTAATGCTTGAATCTACTTTTTTGAATCGGTGCTGATTTTTGCCAGTTAAGCAAAATGAAATTGAATATTCCTGGCAGTGAACTGTGGGGCTGATTATGCTGCTTGTTCCCCCTGTGTTTGCTGCAGACTGCAGGCATGCTTTCTCTGGGCACTCATGCTCTGAGTTGCAGGGAGGGACAGCTGGAATGGGGCTCCTGCCCTGGGGTGTCTGTAAACCTCACTGAGAGATTCTTCAGAGAATAGTTTCCAACACCTTAATTAATTCTCTGCAGTATCTTTTTTTCTCCTGACTGCATGAGGTCTAACACCCTGGTTTTGGTGCAAAGGCTCCTTGCCTATGGTGTTTCTAAAATATTTGAAGAGTTTTAATTAGATGCCTTTCGAGCTATTGAGAAGATATTCCTTGACAGTCAGATTTTCTAGAAGTGCCATCTTAAGACCAAGACCTGTGATCCTCGAATTAGAGGAGATCTGAGCTGATTTATGAGAAATCTTTTTTGACCTTTAGTATGTATCTTAAGGCCAGTCCTCCACGTGTTGCCTTATGCAGCAAATATAAGAGTTAAAGGACAGTGAGCTCTTTGAAATTCCATAATGAGCTGCTGGGGACATGGTGTGGCCTTGCTTACTGCAGACTTTGTGGTGAAGAGATGCCAGCAGGAATTTGTGTGGTGTATCTCCCCAATATTCTTGCCATGTTCTTTCTTCCTTCATCTAAAACACTTTCAAGGTTCACCCTGAACTTAGGAAGGAATAAAATAATTCATAGAAAAGCCAGAGAAAGACTGTAATGGAATTGTTTGGTCTTTGGGTGTTCATTCAGTCAGAACCAGGAGCTGAAATTACTACACTAGGGAAGAGTGTGTGTCTGTAAGTATATATATATTCTAAATATATGGAGTTTTTTCATTATGTCAGCTGAAGGCAATGATTTGCAAATGAAATCTGGCAAACAGACTTAGTGTTCTGTGCAGATGTACTGGTTAAAAAGCAGAAGGGGATTTTCCATGGTCAAGGCATCAGATTGGGATAGCCAGGATAGGACATGCTGATTTTGTTTATTTGCCTCATATTATGACCTTTAAATCTGGCAAAACAACACTTTCTCTTCAGAAAGATTTAGGACAGAGATCCAATAAAAGCCTAAGAATTTTTTACATGAAAACATGAGGTGCCTCTGATATCCTATCCAAGTAGCTGTTCCTCAAATGTATTTGTTTATTCTACGTATGGTTGCTCTGTAAATGTGATAGCAAGGGAATAAAAGAAATGTATTCTCTGAATAGTTATATCTTCATTTTCACCAATACATCTTTGCACTAAAAGTAATTACATAGGGTTGATAAATGCTTTTGCTTTTATAGAATAATTATGGAACCTTCCAAAGGGATAGTAAAAATAATTTGTTACTTTATGGAACAGTTTAAACTGCAACAACTAACAGACAACACACTTAAGCATATGTACAAATGAAAGAAACATTTAATTTTACAACCCACTGTAGCTGGGGGATTTCTTACCACTATACTCAGCTCATAAAACTTCAGGTGTTTCTCACTGAAGCAAGTTTGCATTTTCTTGCAGTTCAATGAGTCTCAGCAGTCTTCCAGTACTCTCAAAGTAAAAATGAATTTATCTCAATAAAAATAGTGTTAGAATGCCTTAAGGCTCAAGCTTGTGTTAGAGCTTGATGATGGCCTGACTTGACTTTATTGGGACATTGTATACAGGCATGTTAAAAGAGGATTGTGTCTGAAGAGCACAACAGTTTAAAAAAGGCCTGTGAGTGAGACAAAGCTGTAAAAGTGGATTGACTTGTCAGAGGTCACAGAACTTGTCAGTTGTCATGCCAAACTTGGCATTTCTTGAGCTCCAATCCAGAAATGATCAAGCTGAGACATGTTCAGAGAATTTTGGGGATTTGGCCTTTTATCACTTTTTTAAAATTTATTTTATTTTCAGAAAAGACAAATCAGAAGTGTGAAGCTCCTCCATATGTATGGGTCAACAAACTGCCCCCACCATCAGAGCTAGCACTGCAGGCAGGCATGCTGCAGGAATCTGTGCTTGCATTTGTGTTTATTCTTCTGCAGCTTCCAAGAAGATTTATTATTGCCCTTAGTGGTGGAGGAGCATTTAATCCACACTTTCTGATTACTCTTTGGATTAATTATCATGGGGAAGGAAAGAAGGGGTCTTAGATTAACTTTAAATATTATGAGTATTTAGCTTTCGAGTTTAAAAGAACAGGGATTGTGTCTTCAATGGACAACACTGAATTAAAACTGACCCTGGTCAAAAGTGCTTCATGCTGCCTGTTAAAATTTATACATTCCCTGAGTTCTTTCCTGTTCTGAACAGATATGAGTAAGTGTTGTTAAAAGCACTAGATCTTTTGTCAAGACATAAGCACGTGTTTAATAGCACACACAGAATGATGCAAAGTGACTCTTTCAGTTCTGGATGCTGATCCAGACTGTAGGTTGGATAGATTTCATTTTTGTGCATTTTGTGCCCCTTAAATCCATGTGGGAGAGGGAAGATGTGTGATGGAAAATCCAATTTATTCAGAACCAAAAGATGATAACCTTGAAACATTTTCTTGAAGCATTTTGATTAGCTGAGAGAGATGTTTCTTTCATGAGCAGATGTTCCTCAAACTCTGCTCAGTTACATGGGGGAGATAAGAGCTGCCTGGAAGGGCTGATGTGGAACCATTGAGCTCTCTTTTCAAAGGAATTGAGGGCATGGTTTCTAGCAGTAAAGTCACAAGAACAGCTGACTTGAAAAATTACTTTTGGGGTTTTTTTTTTTTTTGTGTATTCTACCTGGATTCACTATTGACTATAGAGGAATGCTATAGCAGTAAGAAGGAATCACTTATAGTCTCTACTAAAAATCAATAGATTCTACATCTGAAATCCAGGCTTTCAGTTTAGGTTCTGTCCTTTCTTTCCAACAGATTGAGATGTACTTCTTATTTGTCTCTGCTGCCTTTTTCTTTCTGAAACTGAAAAGCAAATTCTCAGAGGTATCTGAGGACAGGATGTGACTAGCCATATTAAAAGTGTGAAGAAGACACATTTGAGACTTGAGCTAAAATAAAATAACCAACCTCTTTTTAAATACTGCATTTTCCAACGACTTGCTCTGGAATGGTAAAGTGCTGTATTCCATTTTACACAATGAGACCTTGCTAATTTTGTCAGTATATGTGATTAAACAAGAAGGGACTTGCAAATTTATTTATCCTGAACACCCTGTTGAAAGTTTGGAGGGGAAAAATCCCCAGCCTGTTATTGAGTTTACTGAACCTAGAAGTGAAGCTATCTGGGTACATCACAGTTTAGTAAATCTTGGACACAAAGCAGCTCTGGGAGAAAGGTGGTCAGGTGAATAACTAGGAAGCAATATTTTCCTAACTCCTGTTAAGTACAGGAATTTGAATTTCTGGCCTATACCTCCCTTTTATTTCCAGTAAAGATAATTTCAAATTATACAGAATATTATTCTAAGACAGTACCAAACCATCAGACTTGCTGAACAATACAAACATAAGCTGAAAAGAGTCTATTGAAATAACTGTGTAATCAGTAATTCTGTGCATGAAACTGTGTGCATGTCATTTGGTTTAATTGCATGCATTGGAATAAAAAGCCTGATATTGCTCTTTTTAATGTAGAACTCTCTCATGCTTTCAAAGTTCTGGTGTCTATGTATCAAGGACACTTAAAATAGATATTTTAGAATTTACTTGCTGACTTACAGCCTTGTGAGTCCATTGTAGAAGGGCAGGAGAAAAGTAACAGTGAAGTTGTAGGAAATAGTTGGTCCTTGGAGGAATTTCAAGTGATTTGAATGTACAGAGGAATAGGAAGATGCAGTTGAAAAAGTTAGCTTTGCACTCTGACTGATTTATGGTTCATGAGGTCTGTTCTTGAAAGGACTTGCACTTTTTCTGTTGTGCAGAGACAGCCAGAACTTTGATATGAGTATAAAGATACATGAATCCACTCTGCTTTCCTTTGTCCAGCTTGCTAGGCACTGAAAGCAGCAACTGTGAAGGGAGTGCTGCTCAGTCTTGGATTGCAGAATGATCAGGGCAGATGGCAACTTCAGGAATCTGAGCTGCCAGATTCTAACCTGTCAGTTCAGAGCATGGGCAAGCTGCAGCTTTTATAGAGGCTTAGCACTGCCAAATTTGAAAGATTTTATAGGGCTAAATAGGAAACATTCCTGACAGCTTGATAATTTTCAGTCTGTGCTCAAAAGCAGATGGATATAAAAGCTTTTAGACTTAACAGTTGTTTAAAAATGTTGACAAAACACTGTTTTTGCAGTGAGCAAATAAACTCTTGCTGCATGGCTGGAAGAAAAATCCCAGGTTGGAGACAGTCTTTGTGGGAAATGTCATCCAAAATGGCTTGGGACAGGGGAAAGTGATTAAACGAGGTTTTAAACACAGAAAATGTTTGGTTGCTTTAGTTATTAGTGCTGGCAGTTTGGGCTATGGCACACAGGCACTGTAGGGAGCTGGTGTGGCAGGGACTTGCATCTCCTTGTCTTGCTGGCTGCCAAATGTGCTTTGCCAAGCAGCCTGCTCTGGCTGGGATTGGATTCCTGCCTCCCAATCCATGCAATGCACCAGCTGTGCATTAGAGGGGGTCTTCCAAAGAAAGAATAAAAACAAGTGAGGCTGAAGTTTGCCATTCCATTCTGCTCTGCTGTTCTTTGTGCTGTGAGAGGTTCCTGCAGCAGGAGAAGCTGATGGAGATGAGCCAGGTGAAGATTTGTGCAGTGGCTGTCCAGGGTGTGCTGCTTGCAGAGACACACCAGGGAGGCTGGGCTCTGCTCCAGACACAATCCCTCCTTAGCTTAATGAAGGCTGAGGGTTAATTAGAACCTGCCTGCTGAACAATAGCTCGAGCAGCATTCATGGGGATTGTTTTGGAAGGGGCTCTAATGGATGTGTGAGAAGAAAGAGCTGCTGTTGAAATGTGGGGCATGATCTGTGATCTAAGACAGCAGAGGGACACTGAGATTGGAGCTGAAACCTGTTAGTTCCTCATGGTGACACCTGTCTGTTGTTACTGGCTTCTCCCCTAGACTAGAAGAGGAGCAGAAAGTTTCAGGATTAAGTTTGGTGCAGGTGGGAGAATATGTGGATGTGAATCCATACAAGCCTTGTTTTTTTTTTTTTTTTTAGTGTTGGACCAGTTTGTACAGTATTTTCCCCATATGTGTAAAGATGCTATCTGCACCACTTAATTAGTGGCTTGTCTTCATTTTCTTCTGCCTTCACTCAGGATTAAAAACACAAAGGAGATGAATTTTCTCGTGTTCAGGCTTGGTTGTTTGTTAAATCTTATCTGAAGTACAGAGAGTTGTGCAGCACTTACAGCTACCAGCTAAAAATGAGCAAAATGGAGGTGAATCCAGCTAGTTCCAAGGCCTTTTAAAGCTAAGCAGTCCAATAGAGAATTAACACCTATATTATTTATACTTTTGACCCAATAACCAGACTCCAGTGACCCTCAATGTGACACTAACTATCCAACCAAAAACTACTGCTGGAAATCGTGAAGGAGAAGGAAGAAGACAGAGCCACCACCCAAAATCCTCCATATTGTCCCATACCTATTACTATGTTATAAAAAACCTGAATTCCAAAACCCTTCACCATGTGAAATCACACACTTCTATTTAACTACACACTCGATTCTAACTCCATCACTCAAATTTGGAGCCTTCTCCAAGGCCTCAGGTCCAAAGCAGTGTTCTCCATGGGGTCAGTGCCAGAAAGCTCAAAACTCCCAGGTTTGTGGGACCCAACACATGCACAAACATATACACAAATCTAGATTCTATCACTTGCACCATGCTTAATCAGATATCTGGTAAACAACCTGAATATGCCAAGCAGCCTAAACTTTTTCTTGGGTTCAGCTTTGTAAAGAGGTTATCACTGTTGCCTTGCACTTCTGGTATGGTACAAACAGGTTGCAGCCAAGGTTGCTTCACTTCATTCTTCCATATAGATAAATATCCAGCTATCAGCCTCTTTAAACCCTTGCTATTAGCTGCCCTTTCAAATTCCATTGTTCTTAGCAAGATGGGATCCCTGGAGTATTCCACTGCATCTTTGAACTAGGCATTTTTGACCCTGGGCTGTGCTTTCTGATGTTTTAGTATCTGGTCAATTTATACTGAAAAACTAAAGATAAACCACAGGGTGAGATAGTTTCCTGCTATTATATAATGCATGACAGCATTTTATTTCTCTGATGCTCTGTTTTTGTTTTTCTTCCATTTTCAGTTTGTTCTGCAGATGTGTTTATTCATTGTCATGAAAATCATTGTTCTCAGAGATCTATGTGCAAAGCAAAGTGTAAATGGTTTGTTTGCTAACATCAAAGCAAAAAAAAATTAGGCTATTAATTGTCTTGATATTGAATTCTCTGTATTCTTTCTTACCTCTGCTTCTGTTGATGCTTAAAAAATGAGTTGTTCCACCTAAAATATTCTATAGAATACTATATGGTAAATTTTTCTGCTTATACAGCAGGGAAGCTGAGGACACTTTCCTAACATTAAAATTGGTGTCAGCAAGATTCAGTCCTTTCTGTTGATCTTATGACTTGTTGACTGCCTGGACTCTGGAGTTTTGAAATGCTCTATAGGAAAAAAAAAAAGTGCCAAAACACCTAGAAACCAAAAATGCAGGAATTCTGTGCAATTCTGAAAAACCATGACTGCTGCTCACACTTCTGTGTCTCGGTGCCAGGTTCCAGCCCTGACAGTGTCAGAGGCACTGGTCAGAAATCTTTGGCTGAGCCCTTGTCTAGCTGATGGTAAACTGCAGCATCAGAGAGAAATGTGATTTTGTGACCTCTCAAATCCTGAGATCACCGTGGCACTCTAACTGGAAGCAGTTAATTGAGCTCCTGCAGACAGTCCTGTGGACCCCATCCCCCTGTGGATGTCACCTTGGGCTTTTGTCCCCTGCTCCTCCCTTGGGGCAGCCCTGCTGGAGCCAGTGACAGCTGTGCATTTCCACATCTGCCTCCAGGGAAGGGAAACACTGGGCTTAGCAAAACACATCTAGAAATATTTTGCAGGTCTCTGTAGGTAAGGAGTTTCCCATCTGGGATGGTAAAATTGTAAAAAGTCCCTGCTGCACCCCAGACACAGAGCACCTTGGCAGTTCCACTTTACAGCTTGGGGCTTGCTTAGATCTTTGCAGATGTTGTAGTAAATCAGGCTTTTGAATTTTCAGGTTCCCAGTTCCATGGAAGCCACCATGTCGCTTGTACTGGCAATTCTAGACACAAAACAAGAATGTGTTTGGGATATAAACCATGCCCATGACAAGTGGGAATTAGGCTGATACTTTGCTTTTACTTATTAATTACCTGTCAGTTGAAACAGACAAGTTGGAAGATGATGTACTTGTTTCCTTTCTTTTTGCTGCTGTAGCTCTGCATCAACTTGCAAGTTACCTTCAGTCAGGGACAGTCAACTACTTGAAAGCAGATTTTCAAGTTTTTAATTTTTTATTTTTTCATGTAGACTGTCTGATTCCTGGCTGGTGTTCTTAGTACATGGTGTCTTTCTCTGGCCCTGTTACTGTGTGCTCCAAGAAGAAGAATGTGCAAGCACAACAGGCCATATATTTGCAACAATTTTCCCCAAAAAAGTGCAACTTTGAGAGCTCCAGTAAGTGAAATTATTTTAAGATGTTTAAACTGAGGTAAAATGACCTGCAGGGATCTTGCACATGTGTTATTATAAACAGTTTTATGTCTCAAAGGAGCTAATATAGCTAGGAAGGACAAAAGTAAACTTTTGGATTTTTCATCCTTTGAGTCTGGGTAAATGAGGTTTTGTGAAGGACACTCCTGCAAATACAGCTTGTGTTATTCTCTATTTTATTTAAGTGCACCACTTTGAGTTGTTCTTCTGTTGTGGGCTTCTTATGGTCTTGAATCATCTTCTTCTTATGGAAGATGATTCAAGCAATGAGATAATTAAAGTATGAAAATTACCTTGGAGGAAATAGCGCTGAGTGGAGTGCTATTCTATGGTGATAACCTGGATTTCATTCAGAGCTTTTTTATGGAATAGAGACTTAAATAACTTCAGAAGCAATTTGAGGAGAAAATGATGAGGAGGCTGTAAAGGTGCTTTTATAATTGGGGAACTAAGCTGCTAGAGAGGAATCAGAATAGCAATAAACTGGCCTTAGAGTGTTGGGATTTCTGAGGAATTGTTCATGTCCCAGGCTCTCAATCTCTTGTGGCTTAGGCAGCACAGTCAGTGTCTCTGCTGTCACTGTTCCCTTTCTGGCACAGATGAGAGCAGTTCTGTCTCAATGTGGAGTGGATGGAAGGGACAGGGATGGAAGGCTCTGAAATCAGGTCTGAGGTAAAATGTCTGTTTTAGTGGGGACAGTTAGTGTAAGATTTTAGTGTGTGTATTTTCTAGATTCTGGGCTCTCAGTTGAGTCAGCTCAGTGCTTTGTGTGGAAAAACAGCACTTGGAAGAGAATTCCTGACTTTCTGGTGGGCACCACCCCTTTCATCCTCACTCCCCAGTCTTCTGGAGTTCATTTAAGACCTGTTTTGTTTTGAGCACTCTCTGAAGAGTAGGTCTGGTGAAATCTTCCCTGTGGCTTTGTTCTCATGATTGTATCCTGCTTAATGAAAAACCTGCTTGGTTTTTTTTGTCCTGACACAGACATGTGGTGCAGAGTAAAGAGTTGGCTGAGGCTGCAGATTTTCCTTTAGCAGGGACACCTGCCCTATTGCTGCTTATGTACATGAGGCTTGCAGGAGCATCATCTTTTGGTGACCTTTCCTCTTTTGTCAAACTGAAATTGCCCAATGGGGATAGAAATGTCAGCAAGGAGGAGCTGACATGGAGTGGTTGTGTGAGACAAGTGTTCCTGAAAAGCTGAAAGCTCGAATAGGCATATCTGCAATTCTGCTTCAGGATTGCTGGAATGGTTTTATGCTATATTTTAGAGCTAGAGAAGCTTGTGCTAGACCACCTTCTTTTCAGACTCAAGTCCCTCTTTATTTTTCCAGGAGTTTGTTTTCTTTGTCCTCATTTCTTTACACGAGGCTGTGCTTAGGATATGGAACTACTTTTGTTACTTAAAGCAACAGAAAGGGCAAGAGTAGTGTCAAGGTTTCAGATGTTTTAATCTTACTGCAGTGAGAATCTCTGAAGATCAAGTTCTCTATCTGGAGAAGAATTTTTAGAAAACCTGACAAAACAAGTGGACTTCTTGGTTAACACCACTCCCCTCAGTCCCCCATCATTTAAAATAAGGATTTTGAGGCTTCAGATTAGCAGTTTCTGAAACTAGGAGCTAGTGTTTGGAGAAACTCAATTCTTAACAATTTTGGATTTTCAGATACCTACTGCACAGACATAGAAAACAGCCTTACCTGAGTTTTGGAGGGACAAACTGTGCTGGAAGTAAATCTAGGTTGTGTGTGTGGCCATGGGGCTATGAGGGTTTGGTATCTGTGCCAAAGCTCTCCTGGTAATTAAAATTAATTCCTTCTAGGTCCAATGATTATATGATTAAGGTTTCGTGGTTAAACAAATGCAATAAACCTGGGTCACAACTCTTTATGTTTTCATCTGATTCTCTGCTTTTGGCTGACAGTAAAATTTCTGATTCAAAGCCTTTATGATGAGTATAATTAATTTTTTCATTAAATATTTCTTAAAAATTTAAATACCATCATGTTCCAAAGCTCTGAGCTTTTCTTGCAAACCCAGATGGTCTTGCCATAAGATAGGTGTGACTTGGTGTTGGAAGACATTGTCATTAATTATGTTTAAGACAGCTTAAAGAAATAGGGAATTGCAGAGATGACACTTTATTTGCTGATCTCCTTTTTGTGAGAAGAAGAAAGCAAACAAGCTGTGTTCAATGAACTTGCTGAAACTTTAAGGAGCTGAATCAACTCTTTTTGGGTAAATTCTTGAGAGGAGACTAGAGAAAAACTGGGATTTTGGTGAACAAAATAGCTTCCACAAAAGTGGAGCAAAAAGTTGGGCATAGCTCTCTGAGATGGTACAGAAAAGGTTAGTCTGTGTATGGCTCACCCAAAAGGGTGAGGGTTTGGCTGAAGAGTATTTTATCTGAATTGATTCCCTCAATCCAGCTATAAATCAAGGCTTGAGTAGTGCACTAGGGAGTATGAGATACTGAGTTATTAATCAAGGCTTGAGCACTGTACCTGTGGGAATAAAACACTTGATGTTGTACCAGCCAAGGCTCAGAAAGTGCCTGTGTGAAAAGCTTGGGGAGATAAATGGTGGCACTTGAACACTGGCTGCTTGGAATAAAACCCAGGGTTAGATGTCTCATTTTGACTTTAGCTCTTGAACACACATGCCTCACAACTGCCAACTCAAACCAAAATTCTCCAGTCTCATACCTGCCTGCTGAGATGGCAAGCACTTCAGAAGTTATTTCTGTGTGCAGTTTTCTTAAAAATTAATTTCTTGGTGTGTACTGTACTTTGCATGAAAGAAAAGGAATGTTCCTTTCATAGCAGGAGCTTCTGTATTTTGGTATCAAAGATAATGAAAATTTCTTACATAATTTAAATGTGTATTTTATTGAAGAAAGGTGGCTCCTTTTCATTTATAAGGTGACACGTTTTCATCTGGGGTATGTGTTATCCTAAACTTTCTAGACAATCTGTTTTGAAGAAGGATTGTGGCTCAGTTGCCAAGCAATTTACTTTGGCTAAGAGTTCTTTAACTCTCCTGGAAAATACTGATCAGGGATTTTATCTTTGGGCCCCCCTGATTCATACAGATTAAATCAACTGCTTGTAAAGAGCCCATATCAAATTAATACAGTATTGAAAATTGTGAGTGGAGTCTGATGGACATGTGTATGGTCATGGGTAAATGTAAATCCCTTAATTACTCTGGGACTGATTCATGGCCTCGTGACCCAGGAATTATTGAAGCTGTCACTTGTGAGCTGTGTGAAGAATCAATAGAGGAGGCACCATCAGTTATCTGCTGTTAATTCATTATTTCTTCCTTTTCTATAAATGCCCCTGATTTGTGAGATAAGGCACACATGATCACTCAGTAATTTAGTAAAACTGTTATAGAACAGATTAAATACCTGTGCTGGCAGTCTTCCTGAACACTCTGTCTGTTAGCTATTAAAACTATTTTTACTTCCATATTGTTGAAAATCCTGACAAGATTTTATTAATTCCCTTCTCAACATATTTTTAATAAGCCAAAGATTTGCCATCTTTCTAGTTTCCCTTCATTCTCATACAAATAAGAGTGAGATTTACTGTGGTATTCCATCTGTGCAAGGTAGTAGACATTAACCTGTTGGGCTATAATACCTTGAGTTCAAGTTGAATTACAGTTCAAATTTCAGCATTGCAGGGATGCATTAGAGCTATGAAGAGTTGTGGTTTAAACAAGGTATATCAGAATAAGGTAAATAAATTTGGGTGAGTGCTCTTTGTTTAGAAGAGAACCTCTTTAAGTAGAGGACAATTGTCATTGCACAGAAGTTTGGGAAGCTTTACTAAGTATCAGTGTGAAAACTGCACCACTCCATCCATGCATAATCACGTTTCCCACTGCACCTCTCCCCAGTCTTCTCATAAGAATAAGTTGGATGCTATCAGAGTTTAAAGTTTGATAAGTTGGATGCTATCAGAGTTTAAAGTTTGATAAGTTGGAACTTATCAAAGTTCTAATCTTTCTTAAAAGTGAAGATGGAAATTTAAGGGATATTGGTTTGCAACAAAATAGAGCAGTAGTATTCTTTTTAGGCTGATAAATGCTCTATTCCTGTGTCTTTGAAGGCTTTTGTGCTGATAGTGGCTCAATTTATGGACAGAAACAAGTGTACCTCTTCTGTTCTCTCACCTGTGTAACTAATATTAGAAGTCTTCCTTCTGGAAGATGCTGAATATCTAATTTCTAATGGTGGAGGATGGTGAAATAACCTCGAGGTTCCTGCTTTCCTGACACAACAGGTGAATGTTCCCTCCTTCAAAGGATTCCTTACTGGAAGTGAATGAGGAACCCCACTGCAGTGCCTGGGGTTTAATTCCCTGTTCAGCACACAGCAGAAAATCCTGAATTCAATCTCTGCTGGTTATGAGCACAGAAGTTGTGGGGGTTTTGACTGCCTGTTGCATAAGTTGGGTTGCAGTTTGTGTTCTCTGTACAGCAAGCTAATGTCCAGTGATACAAAAAAAAACCCCCAAGAAACACCCCCTCCCCAATTAGCAAAGTGCAAAGGTAGAGAGATTTTAGCTTTTGAAAAGGATGGAGCTGAGTGTAGTTATTGTTGAGTAAGATCAAAGTCATGGAAAATTAGGGTGGGACACTATCTAAGACTCATATCTATTGTTCACTCAGGGGGAAAACACCTAAACTTTATTAAATTATTTAATTAAGTACTAGCTTGTTGAGTACAAACAGACAAACTACATTTGTAGTTGTAACTCAGTGTGTATATTTTCAGACTTCTGAATTCTTGGGTTAAGTTCTAATACTGTAGCATAGATTGAATGTTATCCAATTACATTTTTCAGTAGCCTATTTGCATATTTCTACATTTTATAACTTTTTTCTCTTTCATAGCTCAGTTTAATTTCCCTTTCTTCTTTTCTTCATTGTTGTTTAATCTAATTGGTGACCTTGGGCTAAGGAAGTAAATGTCAACTCAGTTTCCTATTTGTATCTTAAACATGATTGAGTTCTTCCTTTTCAGAAAATCTCTTTAGTTAAAAGCACATATTTTTATAATGTATTTTTATAATGTATTTTTATATTTTTTCTACATGGAACCTCTTGTAACCCTTTCTTGTTGCTTGTTTCCAACTTATGGGTATATAAACTTTTCCATTTACATAATGTTTACAGATGATTTGACCTGAATTTAAAGCAAGAGAATAAAAATGCACACGTGGGTTCTTCCTTGGAGTAAAGCTGCCAAGTTCATGTCATCTGTGTAAAGTAATTTTATTATTGAAAGGTGTCTAAAGAGCAAGGCAGCAGCTCTGCTACCTTTATCTTACCTCTTTGCTCCCACTTATGTGGTTAATATTAGGGGTGTTGTGATCACTCAGGCTCTAAAAGCTGTTAGTTACTGCCCTGAAGCAAAGAAACCACATTTTCAGCTGAAATAAACACAGTATTTCTATAACTGTGTTTATTTACAAGGATTTATGGTGAACTGTGTTATCATCGTTTAAGAATCATCCTAGAAAATTTAGGACTCATCCAGGAAAATAATTGTATTTGCTCTAAGTAATGTTAAATTTTTCAAAAAGCCCCTCAGGTCACAGATGGCAATAGAAACAATTGCAGCTGAAACTTAAACATTTGTAGCCGGAATTACGTATATGGACCATCCCTCACATGGGCACTCATTTAAATGAGCATTTGTGAATACACAAGGTGCTTGCCTCTGCTGATGAGGTTGTAAATATTAATGACATTAATGGCATTAATGACAGGTCTGTGGATAGTGACCCATTCAGTTTCTACCATGGTCTCTGCTGTGAAAACTGAAGTGACAACTTAGACCTGTGTGTCCAAATTTTCCCCTTGGACAAGGTGAACACTCTGGACTTCCTTTTTCAGCACCAGAGGAAGCATCTTTCAAAGATCAATTAAAGGCGTATAATTACCAAAAGGGTGGTTTAGATTATTTTAAGTGCAGCTCTAAGGAGAGAGGTCACCTGAGGGCTGAGTAAATGCATGTTCATTCCTCAAAGGGAGGATGGAAGGGAAGGCTCTTTAAGGGGTTAAGAGATCAGGGTGCAGATTTTTGGTAGGATGTCACCCAGGAGATCCTAGACTCTTATTTTGGTCTCACAGAGCAGCAAGCAATTAATTTCTTCTTAAGAGGAGGAAAAAGGTCTCAGTTTAAAGAAGGAGCTGCTTTTCAAAAAAATACAGCTCAGAGAAGTGTTTGTAGTCCTGCCCTTTTCCCAGAGAGCAGGAGTAAGTAATGTGGAAACTTTTTTACTTGGAAGCAGTAATGTGGCACTGCTGTGGCACACATCTCAGGAAGGCAGGCTCTGAAGGAAGAGGCAAAGAACTCTGCTTATTGTTAGCTGGCTCAGAGTTGTGTTTTTGTGGTTGTTTCCTGAGAGTGTAGTTAATTACATCACCATGACCTGCCTTGTTTTATACATTGTGAAACAATAATAGTCTGCTACTGAATCCATTGTAAAAGCAGAATTTCGTTGTTTTTCTTATTCACTGCAAGTAAAGGGATCGTAGCTGTTCTTTTCAGCAAGTGCAGTGTCCTTCTTTCCGCCTCAGGTTCCAGCTCAGGATATTGAGCAATTACATGAACCAATTTAGACCCTACTGCAAACTTGGTTCAATTCCTTCTGGCAAATTTTAGCTCTCACCTAGAATTACACCTGAAGAAGTCTGGCATCCTTATGTTAGTAATTTCTTTTCCTTGTCTTGGGTTTTTATTTTCCTGTGAGAATTTTGCCAGAGAGTTATCTAGCATTCATGCTCACAAATTACAACTGCCTCTCAATATAAATGTAGGTTTGGTGGTTTTCCCGTTTGAATTTTTGAATTAACTCTCCTCCCTACTCCCCCCAGGCTTTTACAGTGTCTAAATTTGAGTTAGCTTGCTAGGAATCTATGCTAATGTCATCTTCTATTTGTGGACTCAAGTGTATTTATGCTGTATAGGTTAATTCAGATTAGCCCAACTGTTCAGACCATTGGTGTTCACAACCAGGAAAATCTCATTCAGCCTGCACAGGGCAGCTCTATTAGTGCAGCTACTGAAGCATGAAATAACACCCCCAGCCCTAGTTAAAATGAAGCACTGAGAAGGACCTCAGAAGTCAGGGCTTTTGTTTTCAGTGTAGCTTTACCAAACATGCAGAGGCATTACTGGCTTTATCAACCTCATCCCTCCTCTGGGTGGTTTTTAACCTGGGAGTTGTGTAACTGTGCACACTCCTGGCAATGCTGTCTGGACATGCTGGGGGCAGTAAGGTAGGATTTTATTTGTACATTGTTCTAACCATGGGAGAATTATGCATCTTACGGTGGATTCAGTTCCTAAAGCACATTTTACTGGAGTCCTTAAGTGCCCATCATTCAATTGCCAATGCACAGCTCAGATGCATTGTAAAGGCTTGCAAGTCAATTAAGCCCAGTATTTCTTTTTTTAACTCAATTTTTCTAGGACACTGTCCATGATCACTTGTGATCAGAGATGAGTGAGCTGAATCTTCCATTTAGGTGTGAAAATATTTGTCATTGCCAGCAAGAGATGAACTCCCTTCCATTGCTTTGGCCAGCTGAAATGTGTCAAGCTGCTCTAGGTTTTGTGTGTGTATCCATCAGTCTTGTCTACAACTGGATTACTCCAGTACCTTTCAGCTTGCAGTTGCAGTGGGGCTGGAAATCCTTTTGCAGCAGTATTGAGAGAATTCTCAAAATATTCAGGAAATACTGACACGTGGTGGGGAGCAGCAGCTGGAGTTTGTGCCATGGCTCCATGGCAGCTCCTCAGGATGAAGCACAACACAGCAGCAGAGTGCACCTCAGCCCTGCTGTATCTGGTCTTAAATCAAGTTATGAAATAGTTGTTTTCTTTAGCTTTGTGCACAGCAGGATGGCTCCAGGGTGCTGGTCATGACCCCAGAGGGTGTGAGGTGAAACCTCCAGGTGCTCTTAGGTACCCAACTTGTTGGGTTGTTTATCTCAAGGAGCCAAGCAGCTAATAGTTGCTATAAAGTTGTTTATTGCAGAAGCACATCAGTCTCAAAGCAAAACAAAGCAATGATGAAAAGTAAATGGAAAAATGCAGTGGCAAAATGCACCAGCTCTCCCCAATGCATGTTTTTTTATAGAAACTTCTTAACAAGCTAAGACACCAACTCAGACCACTGCTTCTTAACCTATTAGAATTCTAGTTTCTTAGCACACCAGGCTACGTATAAATTATGCATCTACTCTATTTTGTTTTATTTGAAAAATGTAAATTAAAAAGTAATAGTCTTACTATAGCTTTATTATGTCTGAAACTAGGTTCTTAGAGCCTCCACAGAACTCAAACTTCTACACTGGTATCTAAGACCTTTTGCTTACTAAAAGCACTAAAAACTTATTCTACTTACTTATTTACTTGTTTACTTATACTAAAACCTAAACTTTTACTTCTGCTTATGTGTGAGTGGCTTAACATACTTCAATCCATCCAAAAGCTTTAATTCCATTCCCGCACTCTGGACTCCTGACTTTGACTCCAAAAAGAGGGGACATCTCATGCCTCTGTTAGTGGAGCTGCTTTTTCTCTTTTCTTCTGCACAGTTTGGTCCCTCAGCAAAACTCCTGCAGGCTTTCTAGCCCAAATATCATCACTAACCTGGCCAAGGCTTATCTGACTGCTCTTTGCAGGCACTCAGGACCTTCTGTGCCCTTTCTAGAATTTGGGTCTGTTTTTCAGCTTGAATTACGTGAGTTGGATGTTCTGCAGCTTTTACTGTTCAGCCTGTTAACTCTGCTGAAAGGCCCTGCTGTGTTAGAGGAATCAGCTTTTTTCCTACCTTTGTTTTTCCTCAGCTAGAAATGGACTAATTGATGGTCCAAACTTGATAAAGAAAATTCACATAAAATGCATGCCAAGTTTTGCCTTTGTGTGTATTCTCATGTCAAGTAAAGACAGAGCCATGTATGGTTGATGATATTTTTACCAAGATGACATTTTCTCTCTGGAGACCTGTCCTATATTGTTTATGAAATCAACTTTTGTGTAAGTATGCAAAAAGCTACTGGAAATTTTTCCTCCCATGAGAAATCAAGTTTCTTTTCCAATACTGAAAGATGGAAAAGCAGCAATATCTGGGGTTAGAGGTGAAAATAAAGCTGATTTTGAGTAACACAATGCAAATAGTGTGAAATTTCAACCAAAAAAAGCTTGTAGAGATTGCTGAGGCAAATAGAAACTGGCCACTTGAGATGAACATTTTGATGCTTCTGTTAACATAGCCTGACCTGAAATGGGGAGAAATGAAGTTGCATGCATTCAGTAGAAATATTTTTGTTCAAAACTCCATGGAATCCAGTTTGCATATGCATAAAAGCCATTCTTTCCTTGAAAATAAAGCTTGCTTGTTCATTACAGCTATGATCTCACTGAAGGGGAGGAAAAAGTGTTTAAAAGGTCTCTAAAATAGCTATCACATCTGGTTCCTCGTGCAACTGCTGCACTGGGCAGATTTTTTGGCAGGGGCTTCCAGAGTCCAAATTGTTCAGTTCTTCCCCAAAAGCAATGTCAGGTCTTTTGGAGAGGGCAGATGAGCTGAGCTTAGCTGGCTGTAGTGAGCAGTAAATATTTGGAGGTACTCAGAACATGGGATGTGCAGGGTGGGATTCTCACAACTCTAAGAGAAGGAAGAAAAGAAGCAGATGTAGTGAGTAGGTCTGAAAAGTCTAGAGGTCAAAATCAGCAGAATAGAAATAAGGAAACTAGTGACTATGGAATGATTCAGTGTCAAAGCCCAGGAGGAATCAAGGAGCATAGAACAGCAGAGTTGGGGGAGTGTTTTTCTCCCTTCCTGCCTTTCTTCCCTCTCCCATCCTCCAAGAGTTGTGATGTGGACATTGTTACCCAAGCAGTGGGATTGCTGTTGCTCCCTTTCCTTCTGTCATCTTTTTATCAAGCTTTGTGTCGATGACTCAAATTATTTTTTGTGCTGCTGTGACTCTATAGTGCTCTAAAACATCTCAGAATTATCAGTTCCTCCTGAAAGGGGGAGAGAGGTAAGTGCTACACCAAGGTCAAGTAGACTGGAACACTTCTGGAAGTCTCTTTAACATCTTTGCTTTCTTCTCTTACAGTTTAAGATGAAATACTTGTGAGGGGTACTCATCATGCCTGCCTTTTATTCTGTTTATTACATCATGTCCCTACGAGGTGAGATAGAAAACAAATGGGCAGCCTCATGTCTGATTTTTCTTTCTTTTATGTTAGAAGTAAAAATTTAACCTAAACCACTCTAATGAAGGCTTATTGCCCTATAATTCTTCACCTTGATGTCCTGGAGTCAGGAACACTCATGTAACAAAGTAAATTGAGAGAAAACAAGAAGATCTAATTGATTTCTCAGTTGTAGTGCTAAAGCCAGCTTGCATTCAATTACTCCTCTGATGATAAACCAGTCACTATTGTTTTTCTTTTAATTTTTTTTTTTTTTTGAGTGGAGTTGCTGTATCAAGATCTATCAGGCAAAATGCAGTCCCTGCTACTTCATTTACCCCAGAGTTGACTAATCACTGGGACATTTGAGCTGCTATTTGGCAAAGAGAGAGCTATAAGCTGATTACTGAGAGTGCAGAAAATGAATGTTTTTAAGTTCTGAGCAGAGAGATAAGGGCTTCCTGAAGATATGCTGAGATGTGATGTTCTTTCTTGTCCTTATCAAGTTGGTGAAACTGCCCCTTCTGTACTGAGCCATGATGTAATCCTGTTCTGCTGTGGAAGATTTCAGTTGTTGACTTGGTTGGTTTTTTCCCCAGCTATCCTGTAACATATATTTGTTCCTTCTGCTGAAAATTCAGCACTGGTTGATTGGCCTTTAACACTGCCATAATTACCCCCATCAAGAGACATTTTGGCTTTAATAATGTCCATGTCAGTTGCAGCAGGGAGAGGTCTCAGACAAAAATGGTATTTCTTGCAGCTCTAGAAGTCTCAGCCAACACTACTACAGCAATTTTGTGAAGATTTGGTGCTTGTTTGGAAGAACTTGCAATCAAAATGTCAGAGGAAGGAAAGGAAGAAGGGAAATGATGCACTGTGTGGCAGAGGGCAGTGACAAGTGTTCCCTTCTAGTCCAGCTCTTGTTCTGTCCTTCCTTGTTTTCAGGAGATTTCTGAAACCCTAATTAGGAGATGACATTGCTATGATACACACCAGAATATTGCAGAATGTTTTGTAATGTCCAAAGGTAGCACTGATAATGACAGTAAGATGATGAGTTAACAGACATATCCAATGGACAAGTTGATGAAAGAAAATTCGTGTTAGGATGAAGGCAAAAACTTCCTGGAGTCACATAGGTTTTGTCAAAACTACCAAACCACCCTCCCCATCCTCTACCAATGCCTACTCCATCCAAAAGCAAAAGAAAAGGAAAAAAGATGACTGCAGAACAATGCCACCTTATAGTGAGTGTTATACTTCAGTGGAATCTTTAAGGTCTGTCATGATCACAGCCTGAGTTTCGTTCAACCCTAATGTCCACATCAGAGCTTTGATGTATCATAATGGCAATTTCAATTCCCTCTCAAAAGCTGCCTGAGAAAACTAATTTTTTCAAATCAGTATTAGTAGTAGTTGTTGTCAGGTATTTGAAAGTGATAAACACTGAAGGGTCAAGGGAAAAACTAGGGACAACAAAAAAGATGTTCTTTACGTGGCTGCTAACTGGATTATTTTTGTAAATCAAGCAGTCTAAATTGATTGGTAAGAAGTGAGCAAAGCTGCAGCCAGTTTTTGGATGGGGATGGTGGAAAGAAACACAGCTCTGCTTACTGCTGAAACCTCATACCTTGTCTGAAATTTGAATTGGAGCATATCTGCTCTCTAAACACTAAAGGGATTTGATGGTGTTACTTTGAAAGCTCCACAGCTCTCACATGAAACATGAAAAACATGTGATCTTTCATACTATTTTTTTAAATCTAAATCCCCATATTGTGCATTTCTTGTTTGAATGCATGTAGTTGTGCAGAGCCCTGATATTTGGGCACAGCTCAGCTGGAAGCACAATATTCTGTACTTTTCAGACTGCATGAATTGTTTATCTAGGGTCTGTATGTGGAGATCACTGATTTTTGTGGGATGAATCCTTAATTTTGTATGGGAGCATTATCCTGTGTGGGTTGACTTTTCATCAGTACTGGAACAGGTCATAGTGGCTTTTCAGATAGAAATGAAATGTCTGACAATCTCAGTTGTGTGTACCCTATTAATACTTGTCTAAGTAATAGTAATATGAAAATAAATTGTTTCTGAGTTACTCCCAAATATTTAGCCAGGAATACAAGGCTCAAGAGTTCTTTCTCTGAATTCTTAAATACTAAGCCAGTACTGATTCATTCAGGTATTTTGGATCCATTTTTCTGGGTGCGCATCAAAGTAGTCTTGACGTTGGAAAGATATTTTACTCCTTGTTTTGTTATTCTGTAAAATGTCCTGTAATGAATGAAACAGGAGGGGAGATTTAGGTGGCTACTTTGACACTGAAGAAAAATACTGATTTCTGAAGTGGTTATGTAAGGCTCAGGGTTTCTGTAACACTTTTTTTTCCTCCTAATTCAGTTAGCTTCTTCAAAGACTTCACTGTTTACTGGTGCTATTGCTGAAGAGCAGAAAAGTAAAGCATGCATTTCCTCTTAGCTTAAAGAAAGTTTTTTTTTTTCTTTGAGTGTAAGAGGGCATAAGTTTCAGCAGAACAGTCTGAGAAACTACCCTGAGGGCTTGTGCAATGTAAAAAAATACTGAGCTCTGCAGTAACAGAGCCAACCTGCAAATTTAGCTCTAAATACCCAAGCAGCTCCACAGGAGGAGAGGTGTCATGACACCTTGCTAGGAGGAAGGCATTTCCAAGAGTTACTGCTTTAAAGGGACTCATTTTGGAGCATGGGAAGCAAGACTGCCTTTAGGGGAGGGTTGTGTGGGCAGTGAGCCCTTGTGTGCCAGGATGTGCCAAATGCACTCACCTGGCAGGAGATTGCCAGCCAGGCTCTCATCAGGGCACACTTAAATTAAACTAATTTAAAGAAAAAGAAAGAAATTTTAAAAAATTAAGTTTCTTTCTCTTAAGAGACTGAGTCACTCTGAAGACAAACTTCTTGCTTCTCCCCTATAGAATAGGGGAGCCTGGTGAAGTGTTTTAAATGATCATACTTTCTCACCCTTTCATCAAATATTTCTTTAAAGGATTAAAGCATTAAACAAGTTTACCATAATGAAGCATCAATTGCTGGAATAATGAAGCTTGAAGGGTTTGTGTTCTGGTAGTTTTGAGCTTTTTGCCTCTAAAAAGAGAAGGTGCCTTCTTGCAAAGTAGAATTAGCTGAATGTTAATGTTTATAGTGTTGGGTCACTGGCCAGTGGCTGCTGTCTTTTGGAAAGGCCACTTAATGTCACAAAAGGCATAATGTATAGTATATATACTATATAATAGAATATTTAGGCATAATGAAAAGCATATGCAAATAGTAGAAGTATAAATTGTTCTCTTCCCCACCACCTGATTGTTCTCTAACAGTTTGCTTGTGATTTGAAGTGTGATTTCATTGGAACCAGCAGACCAATGGCACTGACCTGAGAACAGAAATCATCTCCCTGTTCTTAAGAAGTACAAGTTTGCCTTTGCTGGGTTTTATGCAGCCCTTCATAAAATCAAGATTTTGGGGTATTTTGATGCAGATTAGTTCTCTGGTCTCTCTGAGTAGTTAAACAAGGCCAGAAAGTCGGGCAGGAGCTGCAGGATATGCTCCAGCTGGGAGCTGGGCTGTGTGGACACACAAAAGCCCTGTGTATTATCACCAGATAAACTGTCCATTGATTTCTCTCCCTGTTGCTCCTTCCCCCCTGTTGTCACAAGAACAACTATTTTCTGTTTTTCACTGGCTTTGTCACAAGCAGTCAGTGGTTGAAAATTGCAGTGGATGAGCCTGTTGTGTCTGGATTGGCTGGGTCATGTCCACACGTGGGAATAGCTGTGTGTGACTAAAATTTCCCTTGGTGGATAAATTGAATTTTGGAGCAGCTACCACTGAGCAGTGGTGATATAGCTCAAGGTTAACTCTCATTTCTAGCTGGTCAGGACCTTTATTTTGGCATTCAGTGCTACCTCTTTGAGTCAACCTAGTCCATACTCCATCCCAGTTCTAGACATCTGCTCTCAGCCCCACTCAGCAGTTCCTTTGGCTTTATGCCAGGCTTGTTCCTACCTTTTCAGCTTTTTCCAGAAAGTCAGTCTTGTTCTGGCTTTGCCTTGAGTATCTTGCCATGCTCTCCTGCCAGAGCCACTCTTGCAATTAATTGCCTTCAGGCTTTTTCTTTTTGGTGCAAATCTCTAAATTCTGGTTCCTTTTGTTCTTCCCTTAGGTTTCCATTTTCCTGGGTGAGCAAATTTTCTCCTTTTCTGGAGATTCCTGCTACACAGGGACTCATTGAAATGCAGTTTATGGCTCTGCACTGGGAAGGGCTGTCCCAGTGCTTAAGAGCCTTTATCACTGCTGTGTGTGCATTACCAGCTTGTGTGTCTTGGTATAATTGAAATCTGCTGTAAACACCTATCATAATGTTCTTCTATTGTTTATCTCCAGCCTAATTACACAAATGTCATTATTTTAATTTGCGTATGCATGGTGGCAAGTGTGTGTTTTGTCATGTATTGGCACAAGTCACATGGCACTGCTGTGTCCAGTACATGTCCTGTGAAGTTTAGCATGCTGGATAACACAGCAAATGAATTTTAAACCTCTCTGCAGTGTGGGTGGTTGCTCCATGTATGTAGAAAATGCTGACAATTTGGAACATTATGAAAGGGATGACAAAGATGGCAGGAATCCTGGAAGTCATTTCAGTGAGGCTCAAATATAATTTGCACTTGAATGTTAAAATTTTCCCAAGTGGTGTCTTGGTTTTTGTTTTTGTAGTGAATGTCTGAATACTCCCTGTGACCTCATGCAGGTCCCCTAAGCAGAAGCTGTTGACCAGAACAAGAGTTTGTGTTCCCACCTAGTGAGACTCTTGCAAGCAGCTGGCTGTGACACTTCCATCATACTCTGATCAGCTTCTTTCACTGTCCAATGTAAAATTGAAAAATACTCAATTTGCTTCAATTTGTTTTCAGGAAAAAGGTCAGTCTATAACCCCTCACCAGCCCCTGCTTTTGTCAAACAACTTGTGAGGAAAAGCAAAGCCAAAAATATTATCTCAAATTTAAATGCATTGGTTTTAAGGGAAATGCCTAGGTTCAGTGGGCAGTGACTGGAGCTTATGGAAACATGCCTTTTTGAAACCAAATCTAATTTCCATATAAATATGATGGTTGGAGCACGCTGCATATTGCTAGCAGCAGTAATGGAGTTTACTCAATGGAGCTATTGTTTTCAATGCATATATGTCAGTGAGAGTGAAATGTTTGGAGGAATGGAATAGGCATGAGAGCAGTGGTGTCCTGCTGCTGCTAACCAGAGGACATTCAAATGGATGCTGTAAACTCACTGTGATCAATGCTTTGTAAAAGCTTTGTGAATTTTGGAACAAAGATGTTGCAGTGGCACCTTCTCAATGGAGAGCTCTCAGAGGCACAGACTGCCCTGCTGTGGGTCCTGTGCTGTCCCTCCATGGGACACAGCCACTCTTGCAATTATTATGTGAAAGGAAGAAAAACAGAGATCTCATTTCTGTAGGCGTGTTGGGGGTGGAGTGTTTTTGTATGTGTTTTTTTCTTTTTTTTTTTTCCTGAAGTGTTTTCATGTATATGCAAATAAATTCAGAGTGTAGTGTTTTCTAGGAAAGCACAATGATCACTCTGTATCTCAAATGATGTTTATTGCCTCTAAATTGAACGATTTAAACATAAGGCTTCTGTTGGAGTGGCTATAACTTTTGATTCTTTAGAATAAGTATTAATTTTAAGGCTAAGTATGCTTCTTGCATGTAGGCAAGACTTTTTTGTATCTCGGGATTTTCAGCAACAGCATGTGGAAAAAAATGCATGAGGCAAAGAAAAATGTGGTTAAAATCTCATTTTCAGTCCATACTAAGAACTGAGTGACTGAAATAGTTGTACCAGGTCAATTTTGACTGAAAATTGAGTACATAAAAAATGAGAATTATTTGCTGGGCATGTTATATAAACTGGAAAAAAATTTTCTCTGGGTTGCAGGTCTTGAAAGAAAGCAACAAAAGATAATTAGAAAACAATTAGCTGATGGTGAACAGCACAGTGTAAATCACTCATATTTTTTTAATGTTTCCCTGAAATTGAGAAACGAAGGACTTGTGCTAGGAGACTTTGATTAAAAATGAGAAAGGTGCTTAGTTTAAAAGATAACTTGAAAGCTTGAGGTTTGTGTGGCTGAGTGGGATTGTTTTTTGTTTTAGAAAGTTATCCCTGAATGCCAACCACTATTAGGTGTGGGTTCCAAATTTCACACTAAAGACATTAAGTATCAGCCTATAAGACAGGGAGTACTGCCTTCATCTGAAGCTCACTTGTGGAGGTTTTGTAGCTCCTATTCAGTTGGAATATAATATCACTGACTGTAACATTGGCAAGTAGTTATGGACATTTTATGGTTTGTCTTGTATATTTATATATTACAGCTGAACTACTGTAGCAGATTTAACATTTTGATTTCTGTTTTAAATAAAGAATTGGGCAAATTAGAGTTCAAAACTCATATGTGCAATGATTTATTTTTTTACAGTAAGTTACTGGCCTTTAATATTTGGAGCAAATGAAGAGGCAATTAAAATATATGTAGAAGGTGCAAGGATGTGCACTTGCAGACTAGACTGCAGGTGTAACTTCTCTTCTGAGGTGCCCATGTAGGGTTAGTTTAACCTTCCCAGGGAATCAGGCTAGCAGGTTTCTGTGCTTTTCATCTTGGGAAAATGAGGTTTTCTTTGTCCAAGTCACTTACTGAGTTCTAGAACCAATTGGTTTGGCCAGGGAGAGAAAGTCTTCAACCTGCATTTAGGATGTTATATCTAACTTATAAAGAATTCTACTCTGCTGAGATCTGAAGGAAATAGGGATTTGTGGGTTTTGATTTTCACTTAAATAGTGCAGTTCTGTATTGACCTGCTACTACCTGGGTTCTGCTGAGCCCCCACTACTGCCAGAGTGGTGATTTGCACATTTTTGTAAGTTTGGACTAATTTATCTACAAGTCAGAGCATATCAAACAAAATTCAATAGCCTTCTGAAATCAATTATGCTGTAAGTGAAGCAAATTTAATTCCTACTAATGCATTTTTCTTAAAGCCAAAGGGTCTAATAAAATCAATACATGTAAAGAAGCATGAAGTTTTGTAGGGAATTTTGTTTTGTTTACATACCCTTGCAGAAATAACATATTTTCTAGCTTTATGTTTTCCAATTAAAAAAAAATTCTAAAGCAGATACTTTGGGTTAGATTACTATAAGGATTTAATATTTTATAATTACATTTGTTTTGCACATAGACTAACAGTTGGTGAGTGGACATACTTATCCACACTATTCTAATTGAACTTTAATGGAAACTTGATAAATACCAATAATGTGCTTTATACACCATCCTGCAAGGAATTTTTCTTAAAATCAGGCTGTACTCCAAGAATTTTTTCCTTTGGAAATGATACAAAGGGAACACTTTAACCATTGGATTTTTATGCAAATACAATAATCAAATCAGCCCTAAGTTAATCTATTTATTTTACATCAATTGAAAGACAAATAATTGCTGCAATATCTGAGGGAATTGGGCACTTTTTCTATAGATAAGCTTGCTAAGCTCTGCACTTGGTGAAAGGCTATTTAAAAAAGGAAGTGGCAAAGTATCTGTACAATTAAACATTAATTTCCATCTGCATCTGTTAGATGCACTTCTGCTTTTCAGGGTGAAGCTTTAAGTAGCTCCTTCACTGCGTGCTTAAGAGGAATTCCAGATGTTTCAAGATGAAAATTTGCCTTGATTTTCATAAAAAATAAAAAAGATCCAAGTGACTGTAAGTACCTTATACCTTGTACTTCTTTGAGTACTTCAGATGCAGAGTCTTCAGATTGTCACCATCACCAAGTCCCTTTAGCTCAGATTTTTAACTTATAAATGCTCACTTCTTGAGCAGATAAAGAGAGCCAGGAGATCTGGTATTGTATATAGTGGGTGCCTGTACCCTCTGCTATCCTCTGGCTATAAAGACTGAGCTGATGATGAAGGTACAGAACTGCAGAGGGTAAATTCCACGTGCCATGGAGACAACCAGTCATTCAGGCATCAAGGAAAATCACTAACAGGTCTAAAGATGTGCACACATATTTTCAGATTGGGTTCCAAAGGCTTGTGTGAAGCAAAAAGTGCCAATAGCTAGAGTGAAGCTACAAAATCTCTTAAATGCTCAGTTCACTCTGGGCATTTTCTTTTCCACTGTCAGCCAGGGATTATTCCCTGTAGATGGCTAAGGCACTGGAAGTGCCATGATTCCTTGCCAAGTTCTGGGGCATGCCTGTGGGCTTGGAAGCAGCTGAGGCTGGGAAGTTTGGGACATTTCTCTGTCATGTTTGCAGTGAGCATATTTTCAGATTAGTTTAATTAAGTATGTTAGACCTCTTTTTAATGTGGAAAAGGCCAGGTTCTGAAACTAGATTAAGTATAAGTGATGTATGAAGAAGTCTGTTCTGTGATAGCTGGGTCAGTTGTCCTGTACAGGATTTATTTAAGGGGAGCTTAAAACTTTATGGAAGATGATCCCTCATGCTAGAGGAAAGACACAAAGAAGTGCCTTACTCAAGAAAGCTGTAGGGTCTATCATGGGTATTTTTGAGCACAAGTTAGACCAGTATCCCTCAGAATGTCCTGATTCTAGTGGTTATATGATGGAATGAGAGGAGGACTGGCTGCCCTTGTTTATGAGCACTCAATTCTGCTCGAGCTGGTAGGAAAAACTGCTCTGGTAGTTGCCTGTGTTTGAATTCCCATTTCTGAGGAACTCTGCTGTACTACAAGATCTTCTTTTTGATGCCTTTTGTCAAAACCAGCTTTTTTTGTACAGCTGAGAGACTGGTACTGCTCTGAGCTCAGGATCTCAGTGCCTGATTGCTGTCCTGCACGTTTGTGTAGCAGGGAGTTGAGCCAGCTCATGTCAAAGGATCCAGCTGAAGGTTGGGCACTGCTCCCAGTTTGTAACATTCAGTTTTCTATCCTGTTTTTCTCTGTAGCTGCTATACTGTGGTAAGGCTTTGATGGACCATCATGTGTGTTATAACTATATGTATTTTAAAGCTCAGGGATGAGTGTTGAGGAGAATTCTCCCTTCTGACATCCTACAGTGGAAGCAGAGGGGCTGTGAATGCTCTCCTACCTGAGGGCCAGCTACTCTAGAGGTGTTTGTGCATTTATTAACTAAATACTGCAAAGGTTAGCACCAGCTGCTTAACCAGCTTTCTACCATTTTACATCCTTTTAAATTCCAATTTAAAACTCTTACCAGCTTCTAGCAAAAGCCCTTTCTTCATTCCTTTCCTTGGCACAAGAGCTGGGTGGTTCAACAAGGCACTGTCAGGACTAGGGGACTGTAATTAAACCTGCCAGCTGTATTTTGGTTTCTGGGCAATGATGAGTTCATACAGATTCTACTCTCTTCTGCCAGTATGTTTTGTTCTTGTCAGCAGCAAAACTATTAAATACAGGGCAAAAAGTATTTTCCAGTGTCAGAGAACAGGTTGCTTGTCTATCTGCCCAGAAGAGTGCTGTTCCCATTTTTTGCAGCAGTTATCATCCTGGGTGTAAGAGAAGGGAGCAAATCTCTCCAGAGGGAGACATCCAATGATGTGCTGATGCCAGGTGATGAGTTTGTTCCCTCCCCCAGCTCCAGGTGTGACAGCTCTGGGACAGGGAAGTTACAAGTGTGGTTTGCACCTGAAGTGCTCTGGAATTAAAATGTGCCCAAAGCACCCATGCTGACAGATCCATGCAGTGTTTCCACCCAGCAGGAGGCTCAGCATTCAGGAGTTAAGTGTCTTTATTTCATCACAAATAATTTCTACTTAGCAGCACAACATTAGGAGTGAACATTGAAGAGGGTTTTGTGCTCAGAAGAGCATCTTGGGACATTTCTGTAAGTTCTAAATGGGAGATGTTTTGGAAGGCATGAAAGCAACATTAACCCAGCTGCTTAAAGGACATGTCCATATGCTTGGCTGTGGTGCATTAGAAGCAAAAAGACACAATTAAAGTTAAAAAAATAGAAGTAGGTATAATTATAAGCCACTGCAGTGGCTTGCTGATGAGAGCTATTTGATCAAATTCCAAAAAAAGGATGGAGTGTGCCAAGAATTTAAAGATGAATGGTACCTGTGCAATACCATTTGGGAAGAACCCGTATTTTAGGTTTTTCTTAAGATTGGGTTGATGCTGAAAGGATGCATGCATTTCTTGATTTAAAATTTACATTTCTGGTTGATATGAATTCTGGGCTTTCAGTTCAATGCAAAGCTTTTCTTCACCAGGCAGAAATAATTAAGGTGCAGTTTGATATTGCAGTGTCTCCAAGAAGCCATGAAAGGTTCCCTCCTTCCACACAGGATTCCTGCTCTGCTTTTCTGCTCTTTATCTGGGTGGGGGAGCCTAGCAGGCTGTGCTGTACAGTGGTGAGTGAAATGCTGTGGCCTGAGACATCCCCACAAATGGGAACTGTGGTGCTGCAAGGGTCTGTAGCTGAGTTTCTATCTATGCATTCAGAGCACTTGAACTGTACCATTACTTTCCTAATGTAACCTGGAATAATAATAAAAAAAAGAACGCTGTGTAAAGCAGGAATTTCAGAACATTATTCTGTCTGCTGTTGTTAAGTAGAAGGAAATTTTCTACAGGATAAAAAAATCTTCTCTTTTCATTCAAAGAATGCTGATAAGGGTTGTTGCTAGGGGAACCATTTAATGACCATCCTTGCATTTGATAGTGTACCTGAGCAAATGATTACACAGAGTCAATGTCCCTTTATTTCTTAGGGCAGAGGCCACCCAGAGAGAGGCTTTTAGAGAGAAAATGCTTTATATCTTTCAGCAAACGTGGTTGACTGATAAAATGAAGACATGCTCTTGCTACTTCTTTTTATTTATTTTTTTTTTGTATTAGAAGCTATAATTAATTATATTGACCTAAACTGCATTTTGATACCATCCAGGAGTGGAAATCAGAAGGGTATTTAATGCATGCTTATGTGGAAGTGGAATTTTATATTCTTGCTTGATTAGCATTGAAGAGCAGTGAAATAAAAATGAGCCTTCTGATGTGTAAAGAAGCTGAGAGGTTGTCACAGGCTGCTTTTGGGGTTAGGTACATTGGGATTAAGAGCAGGGGACACTTGTGCTGCATGAGGACTCAGTTTTCAGAAATGAACATTATTCTACAGAGAAGGCTGGGGTAAAAAAAAAAAGGCCTTTAGAAGGCTTTTCTTCAGTCAAATGTTGCTTATTGAATTAGTTATCCATTTAAAACTGCTAACAAAATATGCAGTGTGTAGTTTTCTCACTCCAAAACTTGTTCTGAAAACAGGGCTTTCTCTACAACCTTTCTGTGACATGACACCATGGAAGCACTTAAAAAATAATATTTCACATCTTTTAAATAGTCTTGTTTCTCTGAGATTGTTTCCATTTGATAGAAGAAGAAAGGGGAGCTACAAATTGACATTTACTGGAATAAAAGCTGGTCTTGCATATCTTTTTTAACAGTACTGAAGGTTTAAAATGCCAAGTTCTTTGACATCAGGCTTCATTTCAGTCCTTTTACTTTTTTAAATTAGATACATTTAAATCAGGTATGAGCTTACCATCAGGTTGCAATTAGAAATTAAAACATTTTGTGTAGTCTTAGATATATTAGCAAAAAATTACTCCACTGTGTTACCAATATAGACAACATTTTACTTTCCTGTGTATAACTGCTCTCAGTTGAACATAAAGGTTCCTGCTGCTCACAGGACTCAGACATAATTACTTTTTTTACTGGCTGCATTCTTACTAGAAAACTCAGCATTTGAGCTAAAGTTCAGTTACCACCCTGCAGTAAAACATGGTGCCCAATGCTAAACACATTTCATAGTCTGTGACTTGTAAACCATCCCTTGCTTTTACATTGAATGACCTGTGGGATAGGGATGGATATTTTTGTAGAGGTTTAATGCAGAGTGAAAGGTTGATATAAATAAGTTGATCTTAATGAAGTCACTCAGAGATCAGTGACAGAGTGGTTTGCAGTGGGGAGCAGAGGTGTAAAATCAGGGACCTCCTTTTTGGCTCTCGTGGCCTTTCCTTGACTCACTCAGTTACCAAGAGGAGTGCTGCTTTCCCATGGAAATATCCTGAACAAAGGGAGGCTGTTTCCAGGCAATGGAGCAGAGGGGGCAGGCTGAGAGTGGCTAAGGCAGATTTTAGGAGATGGAAGGAACTCTGCTGCTTGCTCTATGCAGAGCCAAATTCAGGCCTTGGCAAAAAATGCAGTACAAGTGTCCACATGAACAGAATCAGAGTGCTGCTTCAAATGTCAGAAATATGTACTGCCAGACATTTCCTGCAGCATCTGTGTGGGATGAAATGACCTTGACTCCTTTGTCATGATGACCTAACAAAATTAACTCATCCTCTCCAATGGACTGTGTCCTCTGAGAGAAAGTGATGGAGAGGAAAGTTTGTGTTCTTTAGTAAGTCTGTTTGCACTTCTTGAAGCAAGAAGGCTGGCTAAGGTCACAGCTCTGGTTCGTGTTCATGTCAAACAGAGGGAACAAATCTCAGTCTTTCTAACATTCCTGGGGGAATTGCTCCAATGATTCATTTTCCAATGACTCCAGTTGTACAGTGGAAGCTGAAGGACTGGGGCAGAAACTGGGTTTTAAAAATAAATTGTGAAGGAGTCAGGCCCTTGGGCCTTTCATTTTTTTTAGACTGTAACTCCCCAGGCAATGCTTCACCGTGAAGAAATATTACACACTCACACATTCCCTCTGCTGTCACCAGCCTTTTCTTCTCAGACCCTGACAATAATTGTAAGAACAATCTCACTGACTACTGCTAAATAGCAATTTTTTGAGCTGTTGAAGACATATGACATAAAGCATTATAATAAAGTTAACATCTTTTGCTTTCCTGAGCTATCTATGGGGTTCAGCCCAGCTGATTTTTTCCATGGTATCTTTACCAATAATTTCATGCTCACATTATTAGATGCTTGTGGTGATAGGGACAAGCTAGTGATGAAATTGAAGTTGATACCTTGATTATCTGATGTTTCCCTTCTCATGGACTCACTTTGAAATCTGGACTAGATCAAGGTAACTGTATTGAGCCATTCATAATCACTACCTGCCAGAGATTTAGTGAAGACCAAGAAAACCAGATGAGAGGTATTAATTTCTTACTGCTACTAAGTTGGACAGGATGTTGCTGAAAAATGACTGACTTGAAAGAAATTAAGAGAAGGCTGAGTAGAGCTTTTGGAGCTGGAAAATCATGACAATATGTTTTACTTTCTCCTTCAGTTCAAAGAACACAGAAATTGTGTGAAGGTTTAGGTAGGTTCAGAGTTTGCTTTTGGTGCTGGCCCGTGGGACAGTGCTTGTCCCTGGGAAGGAACAAGGAATCAGCTTTTTCTGCTCAGCCTTACTTAAAGGTTGGCTCTGCACTTGTGTGTGCCACCTGCAGTGAGAGATGGGAAAGCCCTGATGCTTGTATACTCAGTTTTGAAAGAGCTTTTACTAGATGAAAGTTGTTATTAGGGTTATTTTCCTGAGAAAATGTTCACCCTGTCCTTTCTTGAGGTTTCATGTAGAAGGGAATCAGTCACCCACTTGCTTCAGCCAGGGGCTCTGGCACAGGATTGCTGGTGCAGATAATGGCTTTTACAGCTGAAGATAGGGGACTGTGCTCCAAGGACAGGCACAAGAAGGAAAAAACAGCTGTAAAGCCAGCATCTTCCTGCCTTGTTCCATGCAAATGGATGTGGTAGCTGCAGACAAGCCCATTCAGAGTGGGACTGGGGCGAGTGAGGATCCCTGGAGCAGAAGGAATGCTGGCAGTGCTGCAGCAGCCTGTCAAGCAAGGTGGCCAGGAGAGACTGGGTCGATGAAAGAACAATTAATTGCCAGCCTCTCAGGAAAAGGTAATTGAAAAGGAGATGTGGGAGGTGCAGTCGTTCAAGTGGCTTTGTTGGCCTTTCAGCCACTTCTATAAAGGTGTTTTCCAGTTCTTAATTGTCTGCTCAGCTGAGGAGAGGTTAAACCCCAGGTATGCTGCAGGTGTTGAGCTTGCAGACTCTGTCCTCAGATGTTTATACACAAGGTTCACTGTCTCCCTGGCCCTCTGCATTAAAGCTGCTCCCCTCATGGTTTTTACTGGGCTGTTATCTGAAATATATTTCCAGAGTCAGGTTCAGTTGTGCATGCTTGTTCTCTAAGGTAATAATGCCTGCAAGACTATTTAGCCTGGGGGATGAGGACTGAGCAAGCTAAAAAGGGGGTTGGATTCATTTCTGACAAGAAAAAGTAGTGGGAACACAGCTAGCCAGCCAGGTTAAATATTAAATTTAATGAGCATTAGTGCAAATGGTATGGTGGAGATCTGATGTCTTAACAAGTCATAAAATAAAATTTTCCTCAGGAACAGCAGCTTTATGGCTTTTTGGATATCCACAGAGGGCCAGATGGTGAATCCTGTGCTTATTCTCTCATTTTACAAGTTCAGTGCTGAAATGAGCAGGGCTGTGGGCAAAGCCAAGGTATCACTGAGTGCCAAAGCCTTGCTGGCTGGCAGTGCCAGCTGGTGCAGGTTTAGCCAACATTGTTCTCCAGTGTGCTGCCCACAGCTGGAGCCCTGTGCAGAGATCTCACTGCAGCTGTGCAGATGGAGGCAGTGAGCTGAGAGCCTGGCTTCATTTCTGCCACTGCCAGATCTCTCTGCATGCCCATTCCAAAATTAACTGCCCCAGCTTCCTTTTTTAAAACTGGCACTGGTAAGGGGGAATTTTGGAAAAAGTTCATTGATATAAAGCTTCCATGCATCCCAGCAGCATGCCATGAGATCAAATGGTGCTTTTCCAGGGTTGGATGTTCATTCTACTTTGCTGGCCTAGGCAAATGATTTTTCTGGGAAAAATTCAGCTATTGCAGTAATGTTATAAGTGTTCAACAACGAGCTCAAAGCTGTGAGGACACAGGTCAAGCAAAGGAAGAAAAGACTGAGCCATTAATCTTGGTCATCCTCAGGAATAAAAGTACATTGAGATAGCTCTAAGTCCAAGAGATGGTAAAAAATTGCTAGAGCCAGCTGGCAGCATAGGAAACTTCAGGTGGGCAGATTGCACCTGCTGTGGGTGATGCCTTCTTGTCCTTGTAATCTAAATTCAGAATATTGAGGAGTACTTGCTAAACTAGCTTAGCCACATGTCAAAATTTGTGAAAAGCAAAAAAGTTAAGTCTGCATTCACACATTTTTTCCCAATTAGTAGCTGAGTGTAAAGGTCTTATGTATTTGGAGCTCAGTTGCTTTTAGAGGTTTCTTACATCCCAAAATCTCTCTTTAGCACTGACACTACACAGCTTTTTGAACAAAAAGAATGAGAATTCTAAAGAGCATTATTTCTGTGAAAACATTTGAACTTGGAGATGTTTCCTGGAGTTCTGGGCTGAAAATTAGTACAGCCATGTCAGGTATTAAGACAGGAAGCAAACGAAATAAACTATATAACAAAATAAAAACCAGCTGTAAGCAGTAACCATTTGGTAGAGCATTTTCATAATAGGGCTGCAGGAAGCTGCAGTGCTTCGTGGTTCTGTAGGCTCAGCTGCATGACCTTCAGGCTGTCCTGCAACACTTCTGCTAGCACAGCCAAAGAGTTTCTTTGCACTTCCCTTAGTCTGAACAAGTTTTGGGCTTACTGTTATTAACATGCTAATTGGGGTTACAATTATGAAGACAAACTGCAATATTCGTTGTTGCATTGGGAAGTTTTATAGCCTCCAGTTGGAGACTGCAGCAATGTGATTTTCCCTGAATATTTAACAAAAGGGATGTGAATGCTCTTGGTGATACAGTAACATAACAAGGCATATAAGGCAAACCCTAAGAGAGATCTATATTGTTTGCAGAACAAATAGAAGAAATATTTTGAGAAATGATGCGCTCTTTGGAGCTAATTTTTTCTTTTTTTCTCCATCTGCTTGCTTCCCTTCATATTTTCCAAACACTCATTTTCTTTGCCACCCAAAAATAAAATTGTATAGATCTCTATTTCTACTCCTAATTTTTATTTTTGAAAATACATTATAATGAAGATGTAAGAAGATTGATAGGAAGTGTTTCATGGCAAGATGTGCAGGTTCAGGAAATAGTATTGATAGTGTAGTGAAAACCCATAATGGTATTGGTTTTCAGGAATGGGGAAGAAAATGTGCAGTCAAACTGCAGTGGCTGTAAGTGGCTAGGACACTGGAATCTTACCTGCTAAACAATTAAAACAGAATTTAAAACCTTAATTCTGAGTGTTCCAAATGTGTTATTTTTAATTTATGCATGTCAATACATCAACGGTGCTGGAAAGCTTTGTGTACAAAATATCTTGGTGGTTTTGGACTGCATACAGATACATGTGCATATATGGCAGGCATGGCTCATCATGGACAGGATCCCACATCACATTAGCATGGGGAGAGGATCATATTTAGCTCCCTTGAAAATGTCCTGGCCTGTGGAATTCTTTGGGAATCCCAGTGGCCTTCCTGCATTTCTGTGAGGAAGAGCTGAATGTGAAACTCACTCCTCCCACCCCGCCCAAATGTGAGTCTCTGCAAATGAATCCCTGTGGAAATCTCCACCCTTCCCTCTGAACCTCCCTGAGGGAACTGCTCACACTCAGGGTCTCCTCTGTGCCTCCTGGACAGAATCCTGCCTGGGAAAAGCTGGGAAGGACTCTTCTGACCCCATCTCAGTTCTCACTGTTAATGATTGCTCCAAAACTAGTGCCAAGTCACATCACCACACTTGTCTTCCCAAGTGTCCTGGAAATGTCTTTTCCACGTGTTACACTACATGGTATTTCTTGCAAGGTTTCTCCAGTGCTGAAGGAGTTCTCTAGGATTAAATTTCTGAATGCTCTTTTGCAGGAGTATTGCAATGGAAGAAGTGACCTAATGGGATAAATTCCTTTGCAGTGTCCATTAACACCTTTTTTAAAAGTGTCTTCATTTCAGGCTTAACGTTTGGAGCAGTAGTGAATTCAGCAGCAGCAGTTAAAACATGGTACTGGCAGCTGTCAGTGAATCAATCTGCCACTAGGATTTGATGGAGGCAGTGGACAGCATTTGTGAGCTTCTCTGCTTTTGGCACACATTTATAAGGAGGAGCTTGGGCAAGCCAGAGAGTAATACTTGGAGGATTATGAGGAATTAACCTGAACATGGATACTTTTGACTCCTGGGAAATCTGACTGCATCTCTTCATTTGGAATAGATTGCAGCAGTACAGAGCAGCCAATGTAATTAATTGGTCAAATTTTTCCTGTCATTTTACACAGAGCCAGAGTATCAGTTATCTACTCATCTCTTGGGAAATGTATAGTGAAAAAATCTAGAGGGAAAGTCGGTTGTTTCAGCAGAAATGGATTTGCAGCTGCTGAGGAGAATTTGATGATGTGCTACTTTCAAAGAAATGTGATACGTCATTCAGTCCTGGGCAGAAAGCCTTTTCTGTGACTAAGATTTTCAGACAGCCTAAGGTAGCTGGGGAATAGGGCTGGATTTCTTCTTCATATGCTAAGTGTTTCCCAAGTTCAAAGTGTGTTAGAAGCATGCAAGCATTGGGAAATGTTACTGTACATATATATGAACAGTTTTCCAATAATTCAGTAAAATATTAAAAATCTCAAGATGAACTTCTGGCTGACAAGATGATGTCTGCTGTTTTGAAACAGTTTCTCACCTGCTGAAGTACTGGCTTTATAATCAGCTTGTAATGCAAGATTTGAGACAAGCTAGTTGCACAGTAGAAATACACTATGATTGTCTCACATCTTGGAGGATGAACCTTAATTTCTGCCATCACAGAATTCCTGTTCCACTAATCATTGGGGCCTTGTGTTCACAGAAATGAAGGAAATCATTGATGTCATAGGTGTGGCTGCAGTATCACATATTTATTGGAAATGTTGGTGTCTGCAGAAGAGTACTGTATTGCTAGAAACACTGGTGGAGAATGGCAGGAGGCATTTTGGCAGGGAAGCTGCACCAGGTGCCTGTTTAAAGGCTGAGCCTCTTCCCAGGGCTGGCCTCACAGGAGTCTCAGCACAGTGGTGGAGCTATGGCACTGAGATGGTTCCTGGGATGTCTTAGGTTAGGGTTAGAGCTTTGTCCCTTGCCAAGGTGGTGCCTGGGGAAGGCTGACCATCTCCCTGGCACCCCAGAATTAGTAGGCCAGGTTTCCCCCAGCAGACACTCTAGAGAAGAGCAGTCCCAGCAGATGGGGGTCATGCAAAGTGCTCTGCACACAAGAGCCAGAGCTGTCTGGCTGCATCCAAGGCAGCAGAGTTCATGGAATAAAAATGCAATTCCCTAGACTGAAATAGCACCAGATCCTGCAGGATTCTTTGCCACCATCTGTTTGCTGGGAACACACAGCAGAACCTAAATTATGCACACACTGTCACGCTGGGGAGGAGGAAACGTGGATGAGCAAGTGCATTACATGCACTGGGAATGATTTAACTTTGTCACTCCCTGTTAGCAACTTGAGGTGCACAAGGTTACTGTAGGCATGAGATCACTTCTGGAAAAACTCTCTTCTTCCTCTTCCAGCACTGGTAGCATCATAGATAACTGCTGGGGAAAATAGAGGAAATCCACCATTAATTTTATCACCAAGGAGAGTTGAGCTTAAATACAGCTTGCCACTATTTTTTTGAATACAGCTGGTCACTCTTTTCAGCATAATACTGCATTTATTCTTGGCTTTCACCACCCAGAGGGAAGCAGCTATATGGGTCAAGTTAATCCAAAAAATGCTGTATATGGTAGGACCAACCTGTACCTTACATCAGCTTTTGCAGAACATTTGGTATAATGAGTATAAAACCATTTTCTTTTTCTATCCAATACTAATTTCTACTTTGCTTTAAGGGAATTAATGCTAAAATTTCCCACACTCATGTAGTTATTATTCATGGGTCTAAATAGATTAATTATTTTTCTTCTTGAACACAGAAATAGCAACTAAATTTTTTTGATTTTTAATACTACTTGGAGAAAGTGTTATGGATAACTTTATTCTAGAACTACAGACTTGGATTTGGAGAAGTGGTTATTACTGGAAGCAAGGGTTTATGAACGCCTCAGTGAACTGTTTCTATTTGGGGGATTGCTCTGCATAGGAAACAGTTTCTTTTGTGCCAGATGAATTTAAGTTTAAATTGTCTACAAGTTGAAGGACTCTAGCAAGTTCCCCTCCACCCTGAAATTAATTTGATATTTAGATGTCTCCTTAGATTTCCTTAACATTGTTAGTTTTGAGTTCAACACAATTCTTATTTGCATGAGATCTGCCAAGTAGATACCTGAATATTTTTCTTTCTTGCAAAACACAATTGGACATTAACTCATGGAGTATCCTCTGAAAGTTCTTTGTGGATGAATGGATGGGTGGATGGATCACTGATTTTAACTTGCTTTACCTGCATAAATCCAGATAACAATACATTGTATAACCCAACTGTTCCAATTGTTCCCCAGCAGGCAGGAATTAAGATCTGCTGTGCTCCTTCCCCAGTATTTCTGCATGTTTTACCCCTGGTGTTGGCAATCAGTGAGCTGTCTGTGTAGGTATCAGTCTGTGCCTTCTCTGTGACCTTAGCTGAAAGGATGCTGGGGAGAAGATCCGGTGTAGATTTGGACACCTAATGGAGATCAGGTTGGTTGAGAAATCCACACACTTGTGTCTCAGCTGACACACATTTGTTGTGTGTTTGTGTGTGATGAGGCTGCTTGGTTGCTCTGAGCTGTGATTTAGCCAGTTTTGTTGGGATGTTTCACTGGAGTCTTTCCCAGGGGACCAGTAGTGTACAGGAACAATTCTGGTTCACTCCACAGGCTGGTCTGTTTTGAGTTTCAAGCCATTTCATGGCCACATTGAGAGGATGAGAGGGAAGGCAGATGCCTTACTAGTGAGAGAAGGGAGGAAAATACACATTAGTTGAATACTAACAGAGTTTTAAGTGGTTCCTTTAGCTGTAAAAGCCTCACCACCCCTCACTTCCTGCACATGCTCACAGTCTTCAGAAAGTTGTGTATTTGCAGAAATACACATCTTGCACCCATTAACAGCTCAGTGATGACTCCATGCAGCTCCCTTTAGAGACAGGGAAAAGAGTGTGAGAGCAGTTTGGAGTCTCAGCATCTGTTATCCCTTCTGCCAAATTGCTGCAACATGGCAACCAGATGGGACTGATGCCATTTCTCCTCGAGAACCAAACACCCTTTGAGAAAGGCTTTTCATTAAGGACAAAATCCTGGAACCTCAGCACAGCTCTCCCTCTGTGCTTCATGGGGGGCTCCTTGTTGATGTTTTTGTTGTTCTGCTTTGGCTTTTTGTTTGTTTGAGTTTTTGGGGGTTTTTTGGGGGTCTTTTTTGGGGTTTTTTTTTGGGTTTTGTTGACTGTCAAATATATTTTGATTAGAGACACTGCAGAGTGAAGAGTTAATTTAATAGGAGGAATAAAATTATTTTATTCTTGTAAGAAGAGAGGGAACAGAAGAAATCACGGGTATATAGCATATGGTGTACAGTAAACTCAAACAATATTCTTTGATAAAGATACTGATATTTACATTTAGTTTTAGCCATGTGCTTTCAGCTTTCCTCATCCATTTGATGTGTTAGCATAGGTGAAAATATTTAATTAATGCTAACATAGTTGCTGTAGTTTTAACTGTGGTTAAACTTTTGGGGCACACTGTTCAAACTGCATTATAATGTGCATGCAGTAGTGAAATGCAGAGCCACCCTTGGGCATGTGAGCAGAGCTGTTCCCTCAGCTTGTTCCTCTAATCAGGTAAGTATGTGTGCAATGGCAAGAAAAAGCTCCTAAGTCATGGGCACTTCCTTCAGGAGTCTATCTTTACAAATCTAATATCTAGACACGTTATGAAATTTCAAGTCATACAGATTTAATCCAGGCAGGTTTCTTTAGGGTAAAGACATTAGCCTTAAATCAGTTATTTGCAGAGAAATTTCATGTACAGCTTCACACACTTGCAAAACTTTGCCAGCAAGGCACTCTGAGTAATTTCATCTACATCTATATCTGGGCAAACCATTTGCTGAAGTATTTTGTGCCATCTGTGAATGTTCATCTGCAGTTTATATGCCAGATGTGTATTGGTAGCATACATGCCACAAAAAACAAGGATCCAGAACTGTAATAGGAATCCCAGTGCTGCAAATCGAGAAAACCTTTGCAACCTACTATCTAATTATGTAAATTAGTTTGCTAAATAAATGCATTGTTTATAAATAAAGAGCAAAATAATGACTTGCTGTAAATGTGGTTCAAAGAAAGCCATTTTCACAGGTGCCACAGCAGTTGAGGAATTCAGCTGATCCTAGCTGCTCTGCCCTGGTGACATTTAAGTTATTTTCCCATGACTTGAGTATTCCAGTTGCTTTACAGCATCCTTTGTGTCATTTAACCTTGGCTGACTTGTGGAGGATTTCAAAGCCACTGTTCTAGTGTTGGATTTCTCATGATGCCACCATTGAATCAATTCCCTTCTCTTGGCCAGTGAAGGGACAGCACTGTGTAACCCTAATTTAGTGCAGTCTCAGAGGAAGAGGAAACTCTGAAACTGTGATTTAGTTCATGCAGCAAGATAGATGTATATATCTAGGACAGGGTGTGGTGAGAAATCCCCTGAATGCTCAAGTTGTGTGGGAGGCATGCATACAAATCCACTTAACAGCTGAGTTACTGTGTGTGAGGAATATTCTTCCCACACACTATATTGGAAGAACTGAGGAAGTGAATTTGAGGAGAGCCCAAGACCTGCTAATAAAAGCCTAACCCAGCCAGCTCATGCTGAGCCCTGTGCTCTTGTGGCTAAACTAAGCAGCCTGCTATCAACTGTGGTCTAAATTTACCTCTGATATCTTTATATTACCCCTATCTGTGACTTTCCCTAAGGCTGCTCTTTAAGGCCCCCTCATGAGTAGGCATCAAACTTTGCTAATGAGTCCTAGAGTTTCTCATATTGCTCCTCCAGGAGCTGCTGGCTCTGGTGAGATGTCACAGGTCTGGCTGAAAAGCAAATACCCTGTCCCAAGGATCAAAGGAACTCTTCATTCATCACAGGGACCAGCTCAAGCATGACCAGAGTATTTCTAATGTTAATTTTCTGTAACCAGGGCTCCATTAAAGTCTTTGTTTAAACACCAATACTCCTGGCTGAGTGCAGCTGCAGCCAGAAATGTGAATTGCTCTCTGTATCTTTGTAGGCTGAAGTGGTGGGAGGTGCTGCCCATGAACCTGGGGGAATCAGGGATGCAGGGAATTGAGCCCTTGCTGACCCAGGTGTGCTCCTGTTGTTGGGAGTTACAGGATCCTTTCCTAGAGACTTTTTATTTTGTCCCATATCTTAAATTAGCAGTCCTTTTCAGGAGTTCTGTAGTCTATTCACATGCTCAAAGAGAAGTTCACTCCTCCATTCTCATTTTTCAGGAGTAAAAACCCATAATTTGGATTGCTGTAGCACAGCCTGTCCTGGGGAATGCACTGGAATCACAGCAATATATAGGACCTCTGGGGAACCAGTTTCCACATCACCCAGTAAGACCCAATCATTTATGATTTATGGACACTGAGGGTAATGACTTCAACCAGAATGGTTTTAAAAATGAACTGATTACTTTAGTTTAAAACAGCTTTTTTTAGAGAGAATAGTTTAATCATAGTTTGTCATCTCTTAGTCCTGCTCTGCCCACCACCCCTAACTTATGCTGCTTGTGTTTGTAATATACTTAAAACTGCTTTTCATTTTATTGGAATTTCATAAGCCACTCATAAAGGCATTTTTAAATTGTGACCTGTTGCCTTGAAGTCAGCTTACCTGGTATGTTAAATGTCACCTCTAAAACTTCTTTTAGTGTCTAAGACATTATTTCTATTTTAATTATTACACCTGTAATGCTGAACTTTGTCAATGTGCCAGTTAATTATGTTTCCATGCCTGGGATGGAATGGATGACATGGGAATGTTGGCAGTGCAGGGTGCAAACACTTCCCTGTGTGTGGAGTGTCCCAAGGCAGAGTACAGAATGTACATCACTCTGTTCCAGGTACAGTGTATGGCTGTGTGGACACAAAAATCAGGAAAAAAAGAGTGTTTCAGAAAGCAAAAGTCCAAGTTTGCATGCACAGTGGTTACAGGGGGCTTGGGTGTGGATTTACATGTACCATGTGTTCTGGCCATGCTCAGAAAGGCTTTAAAGGCTTTTAGACCCCACTGGGTGGGAGGCTTTAAGTTATCCCTTGATGTTTAATTACATGGAATGTGTGTTTGGCAGATTGTTCACTGTCACCTGGAAACCTGCAGGCTGGATGCTGTGAGCTGCTGATAGCCCTGCTGGTGCAGCTCCCTGGGTGTCAGCCTGGCAAGCACCAGATTCCTCATTTGGGGCTGTTTGCAGTGGCCCTTACCTGCCTTTGTGAGGCTGCTATGAATGGGGAAAACTGCAGCATCATCTCATTCATGGAGCTGAGGTTTGTGTGTCTTGATAAAGGTAAACACTGGCTTGGTTGAGGCTTTTCCCATGTAATTTGTTTCTTTGCTGGCAACATTTCAATTTCCTGGGCTTTTCAGTTTTTCTGTTTGTTGGTATGATGTGGTATGGCCAAGCAATACCTGTTCCCTCTAGAGTTTGCAAGTGAAAGTTAGTGTGGAAATAGAAATAGGAACACTGCTGCTTTTGCAATGTGTATGAGAAACAAATAGATGTCATTAATAGCTGTGTTTAGTTGGCTTTTTAAGAATCTATTACTATTACCTGTTGCTCACTTTTTAATTTTCTGAAAAAAAAAACAAATTGTGTTTTGGAAATGAAATAGCATAGAAAAAAGTAATTTTATAGTCAGGTGATAGCATATAACTAAGTAAAAAAAAACTGTAAGAAGAAAGAACAAATTAAAAATTAGCTATTGGGGAGAAAAAGAAGAAATGAATTCACCTGATGGCAAGACAATTTCCCTAAATGAAGAAACTTAAAAGAAAAGTAACAGTGCTTTGCTTTAGGATAAAATGAGGTGTGTGCAGGAACAGCACAGTCAAAACAAACAGTGGTGCATGAGAACAAACCTCAGGCTGAGGAGCATCACACAAAAATGTGTCAGTCTGACTGGTCCTTTTATCTTCCTTTGTAACACAGAGCCTGGCAGCTAGGGGTGAGGAAGGAAAACTCAGTTTTTGTCACTGGCCTTCAAGCAAGTCAGCAGTGACTAACATTTGTGATAGCTGTGATGGCAGCCTTTGGATTTCTCTGAAATTCTCTGTGATATTTCAGCTATTTGCAGACAGAAACCACTTAAATGCTGATCTCAGTTAAAGGGGAAATTAAATGGAATGTCCTTTGAAAGATGCACTCCAGAATGAGCAAATACTTTGAATATTTGATTTTGTATGTGCAGTAACTTTAGAGTAGCACTGGAGTAATCTTAAAACAGCTCCCAACAGTTGAGGCTCTAATGTGGGTCTTATTTTGTGCTAATATATCACTTAGTCATTACCACAGTAACAAGAAGGCTTTGTTGGAGGGTTCCCCTTGTGTGGAGTTACTGTAGGATGCTGCCCTGGTATGAGCTTATGAATTCTTCTCCAGAGATCCCTGTTAGCAGAGTGGGGTGCTCCTGTGCTGGGAATTTGAGTTACTTTCCTGGAGGGATCTCTGTCCATTTATCTTCACAAGTGCTAAACTTAGCTGACCTAAGTGTGAGGCTGACCTTTAGTGGTGGGATGCCTTGCACTGACCTGGGAAAAGCAATTTATTTGTTATCCATGGAAAGGTGAGGACTGATCCCACCCAAGGGGAGGAGTTACCTCCAAAAAAGACTCAACAATAGACTTTAAAAAGATACTCTTTGCCAAATGAGTCTACACCAACCCTCATGTTATTTTCCAGGTAGAACATTCTGCCTGATAGGTATCACTGAAGACCTCAAAATGAATGTGGCTGCTCAGGAAAGGATTTCTGCAGATAAACTCTATGCACAAATGACAGTTGCATAATTGCAAAACTTGTCCTTCTTATTTTTGCAGACCTGTGATTGTTCCACTTCTAAGTAATGGACAGGCCAGCTTTAGTAATCACCTCGTTTTCAAGGAGACCATGAAGTTGCAGCATGCAAGGTAAGAGATTTCAGATATTCTCTAGGCAAAGTAAAGGATCAGCCAAGATGTGCTTCTCATATTTTAAGTGGAAATCTAAAGCAAATCTAAAGAAAAATTGAGGTTTTCTGAGTCTGAATATTCAAACAGATTGAACAGTATAAACAGTCCTAGTGTCAGAGACACAGCTCTGAATAATGGACCTGTCTTAAAACACACTTTGAAGAGTTTCCTTAAAAACAGAGGAAACTTAAGCAGTTCAGAAACAAATAAAAAATATACCTCACTCAGCTGAACCAAGATTACTTTTTGCTTTGCATTAGCAGAAAAGGGTTAAAGTCTAGGCTGGAAATCAGAAGAAGAATCTGAAGTCATAGAGGGAGTAACTGAGCTTCTCATTGCAGCTTTAAATCTGTAGTTGACTGCATGTTGACAGAAAATAAGGGAAAAATCCTGAATGGTCAGTCTTAGAGGACCTAGGGGATGATACCAAGGTGCTGTCATCCTAATGAGGCCTGTTTGTGGTATAAAGTAACTACACACTGTTTTGTACAAGTGTAGAAAATTTATACAGCTCTGGTCACATCAAAGGAAAATTGGTCTGTAACCATTTGGGTCTGGTCCTGTACATTGCATGATGGCTTCTTTTCTGGTGTGCCATCCCTTTCTTCTTTACTGGCATGCCATCCCTTTCTTTTTTTCTAGTGTGCCATCTTTGTCTTTTTTTTTCTGGTGTGCCATCTTTGTCTTTTTTTTTCTGGTGTGCCATCTTTGTCTTTTTTTTTCTGGTGTGCCATCCCTTTCAGTCCATCTTTCTGGCTCTGAACAACCCTCACAGCTTTAGCAAAGCAATATTACATAAGGCAGGAATTACTAAAACTGGTTTTCTCATTTTTAGCAGTGTCCCTGTCAGGTTTCAGCTTCAGGATTGCCAGTTTGAAACACATGGAGTTCACATAAACATTTGTAGGGTTCAGTCTCAAACCTGGTCTGCACAAGCTGGCTTTGGGAGAGCCACCCAGACAAGCTCAGTTCATTAAGCAGGAACCAAGGTTGTAATGCCCCAAATGAGGGTTTAGTCAGGGATTTAAGCTTAGGTGTAGCAGAGATTATGGTGGAGACATCACACAAATCCTTGTGTCCTTGAGGTGTGTGAGAGCTTCAGAGTCACTGAATTAAACATTGTCCTTCAACTATCCCATGTAGTCTTGTTGGAAAAAGAAGACAATACCTCTCCAAAAGAATGTTGTATTTTCAAATAATGAAATTGGGAAATAATTTCCAAAGCCATGAACTAAAAAATATCCCTGCCTTGGACACATTTTTCCCATTCTCTTCCCTCAAGCAGGAGCAGTAAGGAAATATTTTTTAGCCAAGCCAGAGTAAATACAGCCTTTGTGAAAACATAGCAATTCATGAAGCACTACTGGAACAATGGAGTCACTTCAGCTTAGCATCTTCTGATTTGAACCAAAAGAAGGAGAAGAACAGTCTGAGATTGGATTTTCATGAGCATGGGTGTTGCTGAAGCCAAATAAACACTCAGGACCCTAACAGGATTTTAAACAGAAAAACTCTGAACTAGAACAGCTCCACAGAAAGGGAGATTTGATGCATTTCTGAACAGCAGTAGCTTTGCCTTGGATTTCATCTTAGTACCATGCTGCATTCTATTGCCAGGTCATATTTCCTCAAAAAGTGTACTCTAATTATCTCTAATTAGCTGTTCAGAACCAGCTACATGATCCCAAGTTAGCATCAAGAGTTTGTGTTAAAAGGAGCTTCAAGTACAGTCTGTACAAATACGTGTTGGGATGGAACCCAAATTTATGTTCAGAAGTGCTGATCTGTGAGAACAAATGGTTGCATTCAGAGGAAGGACACGTTTCAACACAAAATGTCATGTTGTGGAACCTTCATTGTCCACTCATTTTTTCGGTGCCTAAACACAGCTATACACACTTGTGACTAATAATACTTTTTCTAGGAAGTTATTTGATTATTTCTATTATTTGGCTATTCAGAGAAATCACTGTTTTCCTGGCAAGTGCGCTCTTCCCCTGAAAATCTATGTAAAACCAATTAATAGAAAACACATCATTAGAACAAAGTGGGAACAGATGTGTTTCAGAGAGGCTGTGTGAAGATAGATCCCCATTATATTGCTTTCATTGGAAGGAGTTTTTGGGAAAAGAATAAATATGTGACTGAGAGTAATGATAGAAGATTAGGAAGAACTTAATGTGCCTTGGGAGGGGATAAGAGATAAGGACTGTTACAGGCAAGAAAGAATTGCATACATCCCAGAGAAAACTGATGGTTAGGAAGAGATAGGAAATTGAGATTTGCAATATGTAAGTGGATTTAGAGGAATAATGGACAAGGTGAACTGTAAAGAAGAGTTCCTGGAAATAAGGGTAGATTTCAGGTCTGGGCAGCAGTTGCTTTCCAAGCCTCAGAAGTAGCATGTGTCTGATGTTCAAAAGACTGCAAATGATTGAGGTCACTACATATCAAGACTGATCCATGTTAACCATGTTGAGCCCTCTATGGAAAGTCACTTCAAACATATTCTAAATGAGCTAAAAGATTAAAGGAGACCTGTTGATTGGATCCTTGATTCTGAAAACTATTTATAGTTCTGAAAAGGAGTTGGGCTCTGGAGCCTGAGCTTCTAACTGGCTTACAACTACTTCTCATGTGGGAAGGCAGTGTGGTACTGCCCTTTTCTGAATGCAAGGAAGTGCTTTAGCTGGTTTCTTCAAAGGTAACTAGTGACCTCTGTGTACCCTAAGTGACTTTGTCAGACTGAAAGACATCCCCTCTCCATTGCCATTCCATGCATTCTCCCCCAGTGCCTATTTATGGGCTAAGAAAGCTGCATGGAACCAAGTCCTGAACACACAGTATTTGAAAGGATGTGCAGGAGTGCACATTTATCTTTTATTATCTCCCTTAAGCAGTGCTGTTATTCAGAAGCTCTAGCAGCCATCCATTATTCATGGATGTCTTTCTCCTCAGCTGATTGCTGAGCAGAGTTGCAATGTGGAACAGAAGCCTTGCAGAGTGTCAAGTGGGATGGATACTAGATTATGCAAGGGAATTATCTGCTCCAGTAAAGGTCTGGTTTCCAGGGCTTCTGGCATAACTAAGCAGAAAAAGTAGCTGCAAGTGTAGGGACAGAATGTTATACCTGAAAAGATTAAGATACTAATGCCATGGGTAGCTCCTTCCTGTAGAAGGAAATCCAAGGCAGCTTTTGCTAAGGCATTCTGATGTGGATGAGCTTTCATGCTGCTTTGGAAACTGCCTCAAGTGCACACAGCACCAGGAGTTCCAAGTGCTCCAGCCTATCTGACCTGAAGCTGGGTGGCTCTGAGAGCCCAGGGTGGCTGTGGAGCAGATTCCTGTCAGATGCTGGCTGTGTGTGCTGGAGGTGCCAGATCAGGGCATTTGCAAGAGCCACCTCTCTACTCTTTGTCTTAAACTCAGCTAGCAAACATTCACCCCCTAGTGCCAGCTGAAAATGCCTTTCTGGAAAAGAAAATGTAGGAGTTTGGATCCCTTGGCTCATATGTAAATAAACACTTAAGGGTTTGGCACAGTGACTCATTTACCTGTTTTCTAAGGGTATCCCCATTCAGGGATGTGTAGCAGCCCTTCTAAACCCTTCCAGCTTGGTTACCCCATGATGATCACATGAACTTCTGCCTTACAAAGCAACCTACTCCAGCTTTTCTAGTTTTCTGTGGGGGGCAAGCACAGTATTTCAGGACCTTCTACTGCACATGCTGTATGTAAGGCTTTAAACCTCAAGCATAAAAACATTGATGTGCTGTGCCTTGCCTCCAATATCCCACATGGCAGATCAGTGATTGAAGTAATTGATAGTGTGCAGGAGATTGGAAGGGCTGTAGGATGTACAATGTGATGAAACAATTTTGACTTACTCAAGTTTTCAGCCTTGAAGCAAGAGGGTACCAAGACTGTGGTTAATTACAAAAATGAGTACTGTTTGTCAAAGTGTTTGAAGCCTGTGTCACACATCTTTGTGGCATGAATTGTGATTAATATCAAGCTCACCTGATGGCCTGAGAACTTCCTACACCCCTACAAACAGTGCAGACCTGTTGTGAAACAATTCATTTGTTTCAATGTTTGTAATGACGTGACTGGTACAAAAATAACACCACAAAATAAAACACCAAGAATGGGGATTAGCTGTTTAAGGTGAAAATCTTTTGCTTTCTAGAGGTACCTTGAGATTTTGCATAAGAGCCAATAATTTCTCTGGAAAATGTTCAAGCAGAATTGAATTTTTGATTATATAATCAACTCAACCTTAAACAGCTATAACCACCTTCTAAAATTGAAGTGTTTTATGAGAAATCAGCTCTACAAGGAGACTTGCATTTTAAAGCAAGTGGGTTTTTTTTCCTCTTTTTTAAGCTGACCTGTTATTATAATAATGCTTCATTTGAGAGACCTTTTAGGCAAGGCTGCCAAAAACAGATTTCTCAGCCATGAGTGCTGCAGGTCAACCTCTGTGTTCAGGGCAATGGATAAGAAAATGCAAACCAGTGGTGAGACTGCCTGCTCTTGAAGCTGCAAATAACTCTTTGTTGTGCTTCTCAGCCTTACAACCCTACATGGCTGCAAGATGTTGTGCCAATACAATATGAAGGTATCTTGTTTCAAATACCTAATATGTGAATCAGGCTCCAGGATGCCAACAAAGCTGGTTCACAAGGAGGGATGCTCCTTTCTTTTGTGCTGCTTGAACTTCATCACCCTGCTGTGATGCTTAATGAAATCGTTGTGCAAACTGTGAATGCTGATTTTTTTTTAATAAGCCAGCTACCACAAACAGTTTTGTGTTTTCAATCAGCTGTAAGCTGATAGAAGCCTTGTCCCACTCCATCTTTGGAGCAGGTAAAGGACAATCCAAGCAGGCATTAATATAATGTATTTATATTCATAAATATTCTCTACTGAATTAAACTCGTTGTTCAAAGACTGAATGGGCTGGCCTGGCAGGAGCTAATTTTGCCAGGACAAGGTTAGGACAGCTAAAGCAACCTGTACTTTGATTTAGATGCTGTGTTCACAAACTGTCACCAAAGTGTTTTAGGGACAGAAAAAAAATCTCATCCTATGTAACAAACAAGGAACTTGAAAGGACTTTAGGAGAAAGTTATTTTTGCAGATGTGTACAAGGGCAATATCTATGAAAATCATCCACACTTGCAGGATACTCTGCTTGGCCTGCAGCAGTGGCAGTGAGGTGGCAATCAAGACCCATAACACCCAAGAAAGCAAAATGCTCCTATGGGTGCAGTTTATCCCTGGGGTGCCACTCACTGCAGACTCTTCCAAGAAGAGCCTGAGAATGAGCTGGAGAAGCAAAGTCTGCATTGTGCTTAGTGGCTGAAATCAGCTGCATGCTTCAAAGTTCTGCTCCTGGCCTAGCCTAGCATGATATGAGGTGCTCCATCAAATTCAGAGTTTGTTAGTTTATAGCAACAAATGTAGATTTAGTAGCAATGTATTCAAGGCAAACTTACACCATCAGTATAAAAGGATACTCAGGTGAGGTGCCTGCAGCCTGAATTTCTCAGGTAAAGTGTGCTATGAATTAAACCTGCAGTAGAGCACTCAGAAGGAAGTCAATATTTACTACAGTAGGAGATAATTTTGTGATTTAAACCTAGCATCAAGGTCCCAACCAGGTGCACACACCTTGCAGGTCAGAACTCCTGAAGAGCTGATGAGTTCCCCAGCTGTTTGTGCACTAACACTCTGTTGTTATTTTCTTACAAGACAAGCATAATTTAAGATCTAGAGACCTCTCCTCACTCTTTGCAGCAAAACTCCAGGTGTGTTTGGTGTGTTCTGTGAAAGCTGACAGCCAGCCCACCAGGCAGTTCTTAGGTTGCTACTGAAATATCTTTGCAGGGTATTGTTTGTTGATGCCTTAGGATTTTAGGTTTTGTATTTTTCATGTATTTGTAATCCTGCAATTCTTTAGTGTATTAACTCTAAACTCCATATCCAGTGTGAGCTGCTGCTTTCCCATTTTGGTCAGACAAAGCAATTCCTCTCCAGGCCTGGGAATCAAGGACACCTCACTGTGTCAGTCCTGAGAAATGGAAACAAAAGTGGGGGAGCAAACTTGGGGTAAATGACTGCATTACCTGAAGCTGTAATTGGAAGATTAACCCCCAATATGAAAATGGACCAAACTTATAAAAGTATGAAAACCTGTGACCCATCATCCATTTTTTGGGTGTAGTCCCTGGGTGGGTTTTGTCTGCCCAAAATGTACCTGAAGGATCTTCAATAATTATATCTGCCTTTTATTCCCTGAATTTTGTCTGGCCTCTGATTTAGGTAGCCCAAAAAGGCATCACTGTGACTGCCTTTAGAGCCTGATTCAGAGCCAGCCAAAATCAACAGAGAGAACCTGAGTGGAGCTTTGCACCAGGCACCCTCTGCCATCCCAGATGGTGTGAGGGAGAAGTGGATGCAAACTGAGAGTTCTGAGCAGCTTCTCACATTTCTTTCTTGAAGATGCCAGGGAATAATTACAGTCTGAGACAACTTCTTTTTCTGCTTGATGTGGATTTAAAAAAGAGCTTTTTATTAATGCAGCCTCCTGTTTAATGGGCAGTGCAAAACTTCTTTGTATTCTAGAAACCTATCCAAAAGGTATGTCTACATCCTCCAGTTCCAGGAGACAACAACTGCAAAGAGGTGAACTCTGGTGATGCCTGAACATCTCAACAACTTCCTCTGTTCTGCAGAAGAACTTGAGTTGATTCAGCATTTAATTTAAAAGTCTAATTTGTCATACACCGATAACAAAGTTTATTATAAGTGCTAGTAGTTAATCTTAGAAAATTTGCAATCTGTTGAATGTAAAAATATTGCAGCACTGATATTTCCAGTGCAGGTGAGAACCTTGTGTCCTTGGGGATACTCTGACTTTACCCTGATGAAGCCAGAAAAATTAGGTAGAATATATCCAGGCCAGTGATGGTATGTCTTTCTGGATCTTGAAAGTCAGAAAATTTAAATCAAATATTTAAAATAAGAGCTACCTTTTATTTTACCATTATATTTGATCACAGTGAGCACCCTTTATAGGATGCCAGAAGAGTCCCTTTGCTCTTTTCTAGTATAAAGGCAAATAGAAATACGAAAATTGGAAACCTAAAATGCAATCTATTATATTTCAGATTTTCCAACATCAATAACTCAGCTTTTAAGATTTCAAATAGAGCACATTACCATCTTGCAAAAATAATATTGATAAATATATTCAATTCAAGGTTAGTTTAGCCACACTTTGATTAATTTATCAGAAACATACTGGTGTGGTGGTAAGAACTTCTATTTTTGAACAGTTATAGAAAATTTAGGTGTCTTCTATGATTGTTTACCTAAAGTTTGCCTATAAATATTAAAAATTCAGTATGATGAAGTTACAGTACAAAGCCAATTTGAATTTTTTATAGACTGCACAAAAACCTACTGCAGTTTGTGCTTGACTAGTGTTGAATGAGGCATGAACTGAAATCCAGCTGTGACTGTTTTGATTTTCATTCATTGCTAAGCTGCATGTCCAATTCAACCAATCCTTTACTGTATGTCAATCTATCCCAGCAAACCCCATTGCACTCCACCTTTAAACACTACCTGTGCAAAGGTGGCAAAAGCAGAGACTTTTTTCTTTGGAATGTGGCTCCAGTAAAGCACATGACATGCAGTTAAAACCCCCCTGCAACCCTGAGAACAACAGTTCACTTGAATCACAGCAACAGGAAAATCCTTCATGATTGCAGCAACTAGCTTGAATGTATTTTTTTATTTTAAATTTAGCAAGTCAAAACAGATCATGCCACTACACAGCTTTGGTTCTGTAGTTTCTCTGGTAGCTGAGACAATTTCCAGATGAAGGAAGGACAGTTATGGAGTTGTTTAGGTTGGGAAAGCCCCTTTATCCCCAGCCCTTAGCCGTGCAGAGGCTTGTTGTGACTGAAGGGCAGGAGTGGCACTGCAGCTTAGTGCCCTTCATGCCATGGTCCTGGGCTCATTGGTCCCAGATCCCTCTGCAGGGCTGTCCTGCCCTCCAGCAGGCAGGCACTCTGAGCCAGCTGGGAGTCATCTGCACCCTGACTGAGGGGCTGTCTGGGCCAGGGATAAAGGGTTTACAACAGCTGACCCCAGTACTGAGCCCTGGGCACCCTCCCTTTGAGCAGCCCCAGCTGGATTAACCATTCCCTCTCTGGGCTCTGCCAGCCAGGTTTTAGCCAGTGAAAAGTGCTGCTGTCCAAGCCAAGGGATGCCAGCTTTTCCAGGCTGCTGTGGGAGTCAGTGTCAAAGGTGTTGCTGAATTCCAGGGCAATATCCTCAGCCTTTCCCTTGTTCATTAAGTGGTGTCCTTGTCAGAGAAGGAGATCAGGCTGCTCGAGCCCAAGCTGCCCATCATGAACCCCCTCTGTGTGGGCCTGACCCCCCCAGGTGCTGTCTGATGGCCCCAAGGTGATCTGCTCCATGACATTCCCCAGCACCCAGATCAGACTGACAGGCCTGAAGCTCCTGGCATTGTCATTCCCACACTTCTGTAGCTGGGCATCCCATTTGCTCCCCTGCAGGCAGCTGGGACCTCCCAGCTAGCCAGCACTGCTGCTGAATGACTGAATGGGGCTTGTCTGGCTTTTATCTCCATGTGCTCTCAACTGCCTGCCCTGGTTTCCTCTGCTCTGGAGATGTCTGTGTGTGTCTGTATGTCCTGAGACTGCAAGGAGCATCTCTGTCAGTGTGGGCTGCTCCTCCTGCTCAGCTGTGCAGTGTGCTCCAAATCACCTCCTGACACTGGCATCTGGGGAAAAACACCAAAGCTGGACAAAGGAAACACTCAAGGTGCATATTTACACTGAAGTTGGCTTTACTGCCTGCCCATGTGCTGTATATGTGTAAAGGTTGATTATAAATGCCACTTAAGGCAGGCTCACGTTGTTCTATTTAAATGGCATTTTTTTTCTCTCAGAACAGCAGGCTTGTGGTACTTCCATGTTTCTGTTTGGGACTCAATGAAGTGAGGGAGTGAACATTCTCACCTCACAAAGATCAGGGCTGGATTAGGGATATAGTAATATCTAAACTATTAGTGATATACTAATATTATATTATTAGGGATATACTAATATCTAATACTATCAGGGATATACTAATACTATACTATCAGGGGTATACTAATATCCAATGCTATTAGGGATCTACTAATATTATACTATTAGGGATGTACAGAACCTATCATTTCAGTGGCTTGGATGTTGACTTGAAAGCAAACCTCACTTATCTTAATGTTGGCAGTCACTGAGGTCAGAATGTAATCTATCATTACAGAGTGACTGTTCTTTGCAATTGTGCTATTTATCCTGAAGGACCTGGAAAGACATCTATACTTTGCAATCCCTGTCTCTCAGGAATTATAATCTCTTGCTGAAATTGTTTCCCTAGGAGGACTCTCTTGCTGTTTTCTGCTGGTCCCTGTTTGTGTTTTTCCCTCTTGCAGTTGAGATCTTTTAGTCTCCTGGTTGATGAAATCAGTTGGAGGTAATTTCACCCAACTCTCTACAGACCCTGCATTCTGGATCAGCTCCCAGCTTTGTTTCCTTTTTATAGGCTGAAAATGCTGTGACTACCAACCCTCTTGTGGCAAAGCTGAACCTGTCAAAAGAGGCTTTAGCATTTGAAAAATATTGCTTCCTATGAGGAATGCAGAAATGAGGGCTCTTAAATCTAGTCCCTGATAGTGCAGCCTGTGCCTTTATCAGCTTCTCCAGATACTCCCTTTGTATGATTCAAGGAAGAACCTGTGCCATTTGTATTCCTGCCATTGGCATTATGCTTCTTTTTGCAGAGAAAAGTAAGAGTGTCATCCAAAACAAAGCAGAAGCTTGAACTCACCTCTGCAAAGCTCTTTAAGATGAGAAACTTCCTTCAGAGCAAATTAACTGATAGAGTGGAAATCTTTCACTTACTCAGATCATCAGGATGAGAGTAAGTTTATTGTTGTTTACTATGTATAACAGGTGTATGTGTATAAATATATAGTGAAGAAAAATTTTAAATTAACTTTTAAAACTATTTCGGATAAAGTTTTTTTCAAAATCTTCAATAAATTCACTTTGAAGTGAATTTCAGGTTGAAATTTTGTTTGGGTATTTGCATTTATCACATCATCCAGTTCCTGGTGAAGGAAAACAGTAGAAGAAAATACTTCAAAAAAGGAGAGAAAAAAAGAACCAAATTGAATGCAAATTTATATAAATAAGTTTAGAAAGCACAATGTTCTTTGAAAAACATGAAGGTTTAAATCAGACTGTGTGATTAAAAACTGAGTCAATCATGTTTTTTCATTAAAAATGTAGACATTTGGGCCAGTTCTGATTTTAGCATCAGGCATGTAAATATGCCATTAAGAAATGTTTTCAGTCTAGCATTTGAATTTCCAGAAACAGTGCTTAAAAATCCTACTTTCTTGTAATTTGTGGTGAAAATCTTGTGCTTGGTTCTTTTTCACAGGCATTAGGGAGATGTTTGTGCCAGTGAATTCCTGGGCAGGCAGTTAATGTGGAAACATACTTAACTCTTGAACAGATGCAGTTTAAATGTGTGACCTCTTCCTAAACCTTTTAAAGATTGATTTTTTTTTTCCTCCAATGAAATTATAAACAATAATAAAAATATTTATGGCTGTCTAGTGAAATTTTTCAGAGCCTGTTTGAAATGAGGAGGAAGCAGGATAAGGGGAGGAATTCTGAGCAGAGAGGCTGCCAGATACCTCACAAATGTGTTTATAAGGCAGGGAAGAAGGCTGCTGCTCCCAAGGCTAGGGGGAATGAATCACTGATGGGAGAGGTAAAGTGTCATCCAAGAAAAGAGAAACTCTTCTCCTTTGCACCCAAGCCAGCTGCTTAGTAGGTTAAAGAAGAATGCTTTCAGATATATTATTTGTGATACATCATTATTTCAGATACAGCATTTGGTGTGTTGTAAAGCAAGGCAAACATCCTCAGCTCTTCATGTTCGACTGCATCAATCACTGTGGTGTTTATACAGGGCTTCACTCCCCTGTCACATACAAGACAGAAGTGAAAAAAACCCCAAATCCCACTTTTTTTTTTTTTTAATTCTTCTGTTGGTTCTGGGTTTGAAGCACACGAAGGTATGTTTCCATCTACAAAGTAAGAAGAATGCTTACATTTATAACCATTCCTTGGTTTCACCTTAAACACCACATAACCTGTAAAAAAGTTCCAGCAAAATATTTTCATTTTCATGCAACTAGAAGCCTGTAAAAATGTCATTTAGAATGTACTTGATGCTTGTATTTCTTCCTAGGGTTTGGTTAGGAATTCTCTAAGGCTTGTCTTGGACCTTGGAAGGGCAGAACATGACATGGTCATGCTCAGTTTTGTTACTGATTTTCACAGATATTCAGAGCTATTGTAAGGACTGGCAATCAAACCCTTGCTCCTTTCCTTGCTCACTGCTTCTCTGTGGCTGCATTTTATTTTCAGGGTGGAACTTCCATTTGTCTCTTCTCTTTTATATTTCAAGTTTTCTCTTCATTCGTCCCATCATTTCTCAGTCTTCAAGGGAGATTGAAATTAGAAAGGGTCTTAAGATCATAAAATGTCCTGTAAAGGTAATTTTCACTTGTCAGTTGATCCAAATTTTTAGAGCATAAACTGAGCTGGGTACTGTCTCTTCTATGTTATCCTAAATTTATATTCAGTACTGGAGCAGGATCTTCACCAGAGGCAGGAAGAGGTATGGGCCATTCAAAAGTAATATTATAGTGCACTAGAATAGGTTATATGAGGAACCCCTGATTTAAATGGGAGTAGATGAGCTTTCTTTTTTATTTACAGCACTGCAATTATAGAAAGCAATTTTTTTCAAACAGTTATATTTCTTCTACTACTTTTACCATCCTGACCACCTATTAGCCATTGTATTCTCAGTGTAATTAGTATGATATAGAGTACAACTGATTGTCATGCTAGGAAAGTAGTTGGAAGGAAAATAAATTCTACTAAAAAATCCTCTCTGCCGTCACAAAGCATCATGATCCACAGGCAGAAAGCAGAGAAACAGAAATTCTAAATTTAATATGTTTGAAGTTTTAAGCTAAAATTTTTTTCACCTATTAAGAGTCATTTCATCAAGCTCTTTACCACAGTAAATTAGCTCTGTGAAACTCTTGCAAGGGGATCAGTGATGTACTTGGAAGCTGTACTCTTAGATTATTGCTTTTTAAATTCCATAACTACTGTTAATAAAGGAGAACTTTTTGAAGTTATGCTCATTGAAGCCAAATTGATGTCCAACTTTGATTCAAAACAATTCTCAACCTCACTTTTCTATCTCAAGCCTCAGAATTTTCCAAACCTTCTTCACCTGCAGTCTAACTGCAGAAAATAACAATTGGGTTGGATCTTTATCATGGTGTTTTTACCTGGACAAGCTGCTTCCAGGTTATTAACCTGGGATAATGGATCAGCCTCCAATAATGGGCCCTAGGGCACATCACACCAAGGCAATTGCAATGCTGAGCCAAGTTTGGCAAGGTGATGAATAGAAAGAATATTCTGAAAAAATGTGTGCACTTTGGATTTAGCACAAAGGATTTGTCTGGGAAACAGCCATTCTTCTGTTGCTGGCAGTTCTGCACCTGTTTCAAAGGGTATAAAACTGTTTGTGTGTGAGCTGTGGAACTTCAAGCAAGAAAAACAACACTGGTGGTTTTTCTCGATATCCAATCCCATCAAAAGATATTTTGGCAGATCTAGAAATGCTATTTCCTGTTTGGCTTCCCTCCAGTGTTATTTCTAAGGATGGATGTGAGGGAGTCAGTGAAGATGAAGGGGTAACTATTCCAGTAGACTATAACCACACAATACCAAAGCATTCTCAGTAAATGAATCCTCTTATTAAATCAAGGCATGGAAAGTGTTCTATCCACTGTCCTGGCAAGCAGCACTGAAGCACTCTTTCCTGAGTGGTAGCTGCACATTGAGGCTCCTTCTTCTGAGCTTCAAATGCCCAGATTTGGTTGGTAATCTGTAGCCTTCCCAATGAGTCCTCCTCTTTCAAACTGCTTTTGGGAGTTAATATTTGAGTACTCTACAATTTATCTTCAGCCTATCTAGTTCTGCCCTTGGTTTCTGAGTAGAACACTAGTGCTCAGTACTCAGAATAAGCCAACAGTGCTTTCCCATAGCTCAGGCTGTCCTAAAGCACCGACTTACAACAACTGATAGGGGGAAAACACTTGGAAAATATGCCCAAAGAAAATAGAGCAGCTGAGTAACATAAAGTAGGTCTAACATTGAGAGAAAATGTTCTGAAATACTGCACTGAAACAGCCTACTTCAAAAGACTAATCCCTTGAGGTGGGCTTTGTACGACAGATTATAAAAACCATTCTTTGATGTTATGTCTGGGAAACCAGGATACAGGCAATCAGGCTTTGCCCTTTGTGTGAGCTCTGCCTGGCTCTAGGTGCCCAGGACTTGTTTCTTCTTTTAATTGTCTGTAAATTGAAGAGATCCTGCTTGTTTTAACCTGTATGCAGGCTTGTGCAGGGAGGTGTTGAGGGGAATGGTGTTTAGGCAGGCACACATGTCCAGAGTGTATCTAGCTGGTGTTGGTGGTTCCCAGTCCCTAAATCCATCTGTGAGCCACAGGGCTGTGACCTGTGGTGCTCATAACCCTGCAGTTTTGTGCACACCACTGGGAAGATGTCTGAAATAGCTCATTCAGGCTGTTTCACAGTCACTTTTGTGAGTCTCTGTGTCCGTGTCATTCATTCCTGTCAGAGCAAATCATCTCCAAGTGGTTTTGCTGCAGTAGGCACAGGAAGTGAACAGTGAGAAAATGGGAAAAGCCCATTGCTCTGCTGCTGCAGGTGGGCACAGGAGTTAATTTAGACCGTGGAGAGATGCAAGAGAAGCAGCATTTTTGAACCCAGGGTCTGTGGAGAGCCTGCTGTCCAGCCACCTGTGTTACTTTGGTCTCTTGGAGTTTTCACATCAAGTCAGTCCTGTGTGCCCCTGCTCTGTAGCAGCACAGATTGCACCTAACACAATAAATAACACACTAAAGCACTGCCCATTTGCACTTGCTGCTTTACACACACGACTGTGATTTGTCTCCTGCAGCTTGGAGGCTCCCGGCTCACTGGAAGCTCGAGCTCTGCTCTGGGGTTACTCACACTCCTCTGATAAAGGCAGTGTTTTCCAGACCTTGTGGATCTCCTCATCTCCTGGAAGCTGTGAGTCAGAAGGAGCAGGGACTCAGCTGCTGCCGTGTCCCAGTGAGCTCTTGGTTGAATTCTAATGTACTACCATTAGGTTCTTTTGGTCAATTTTTTATTCTTTTTTTTTTTTTCCCTAGGAAGTTTTGACTATTATAGAAAATCACTATTCCAAAGAGCTTTTCCTGCAGTAATTGTAAATGGCTTGTAAATCAGTGAGAAGAACTCTGCCCTAAAGCAGAATTTCTCCCTCAAAGCGTGCTTTCCAAAGCAGTCTGGTGTCATTTGTCTGATTTGATGGGTCCTGTGGACTCCAGAAAGGTGAACACCCCAGGCCAGGATACAGGTTGTGAGTGGCACCATCACCCTGCAGAAATCCTGGTAGCTCTGTCCCAATGGTGCTTAAACACTTGATAAATAATTAAAATGGTGAGGTGGAAATACCATGAGTGTTCTCATGGTCAGTAGGTGCTGTGAGCAGCAGGAAATTGAGAGCTTCTTACAAGTTGCTGGTTTGCCTAAACAATGGTGCTAGCATTTGTCTTTAACAAGTAGATGTTGAAAAACTTACATCAGGAACACACACACATAAAAATTGTTTTATCTTTCTTGTAGTCCTATACTATTAACCTGTAAGGAATGCAGTACTGGAAAAAGTAATAAAAAAGAAAAAAAATTGCATTTGGTTTTGCACTGTCTGGGAAATGAACTTGTGCATTCAATGTTGAGTTTCTGATGACTTAAACTGGTACTGTGAGGCACAGAAAACTTTATTAAACTATAAATCCTTTTTAAATTCCTTATTTGACATTGAATTTGGCCAAAGAATTCCAGTTCCAGACATAATACTTTTCCTTTTTTACTTCTTTCTAGCTTAAAGAAAGCTGTAAAAGTGTGATCATGGAACTGGCTGGGTACAACATATTGTCCTCCTGACTGCTGGAGCTGGAGCTCCTGGAGTGCCACAGGGTGGTTTTGGCATTCACCTGGTACAGGTGAATGGGCACAGGGTGACCTGTGTGCAAAATGGAGAGATCTGTGGAACTTCAAATACTTCAAATCTTGAATTACAGCGACACTGAAAAATTTCAGTGTATTCTTCCAGGTGGCTTTGACAGCTGCTGTACTGGTGGATGCATATTGTTGAATTCTTCAACTTTTGAACTCTGTTTTAATCTTCATTAATCCAAATAATATTATTGGCACCACAGAACAGCACACGTGGAATTGCAGAGCTTGTATGGACTGTGCAGAGATGTTCTCTAATTTTTAATTTTTTAACATGAAACAGCAGAGGAATAAAACCATTGTGTAAGTTAAGCTGATAATGAAATAAGCAAAGGTTAATTTTTTCTTAGTAGAATATCTTTCTGAGGGAGTGCAAAAGTAGTGTAGGAATCAGATTTTAACAAGACTGATAGTAAAATGGTTTTTCTTGAAACAAGGGCAAACAGTGCTCTCGTACTGCCAAAAAAGAGTGGAAAAAAAAGTGAAAATGGCATCTTTCCCTAAAATACTGGCAGTTTTCCTTGTTCATAATGGGGAAAGGATTCTTTCAGTAGGATTTAGAAAACGCTGATGTTTTTTAATTTATTATTTTTTATAGAGAGAATAAGAATTTCTTATGTGGTCAGGAGTAAGATATTGTAATTTCTGTGTCTCCAGGAGCTTAGATTTCTCTCTGTATGCTCACATTCCACTATTGGTGCTAATGTGCTGTGCAGGAAGAATTACATTACACAGCTCTGCTGTGCAGCTGGGACTTCCTGGAGGTTTGCATTTTTAAGATTTTCCCCATCATACCCTGCAACCAAGGCAGCAAATAAATCTCCACATACTGTAGAGAGCACATGGCATCTGTGGAGGGGCAGGAATTACTCTCAGTGCCCTGTGGAAGGCAGATTGTTCCATGTGCCCCAGCACTGCTCAGTTCTGTGCCCATCCCAGTGACCTTTTTGACATCTCAGAATTTATCCTTGGCAATACTGCGATGTAGCAGGAGGGAAATGAGATGCAGTTAGCAAACTGATAATTGAAAGTAATAAAAGCCTTAAGCAAATGCATAAAACTCTTCCCAATCATGGTATTTATGGGCCCAAACTGTTAGGGAGATATTTATAGGTTCGATGGAAATACAAAACAGATGGTATTTTTATCCGGAAATATTCTTTCAATTATACCCTGCATGGATCTCATAAACATCCCTCTTTCATCTAAAAATTCTTCAGTACATTAGGTAAGAAACATCATTCCATTTTGTAGGGGGAATGTGGTAAGCAAGCATCTCGTTCCAACAGATGTTGAAGTGTCTTGCAGATTTCCATCAGCAAAAGGAATATTCTATAAGTTCTGGCTCTGGCAGCTCAAAGTAACGCAGCTGTTGGGCCACACATCTTGTATTTTGGTCTCCTATTTGTTGTATTGGAGAATGTGTACAATCAGCATATTTCTTCCTGATTTTCATCTGTTAAGCATAAGCATCTTAATCTGCTTTTTATTTTTTCTGTGTGCTACATCTCTCCTGCTTTGCAAATGAAACAGGCTCATACCTTAATGCTTCCTCGATTATCTGTGTATAAGAAATTTTCTGAGAGCCCCTTCTCCACTGTTTTAGTCTCTGGAAAGTGTGCTCATAGGAGCAGGTCTGGCCTCTCCATTGTGCATTACCCATTCCATTTGAAACTTGATGCTTCACAGCAAGCCAGTGCTAACCAGGCAGGTGACTTCTAGAATCTACAACTGGGCTTTGATAAAAGCCTGCTGGGAGGGAAGATACTCCAGGAATGGCTGTGAGGGTCAAGTCAAAAGGCAGTTTTATGCCTCATCTTGACTTTGACTGAAGCTTGGTCTCAGCCAGTGCAGCTGTGTCTCTGTCCCTGCCTTTCCTGGAAGGAGGGATTTGCACTGGCTCACAGCTGTCTCGTGGTTGGGAGTGGGAAATATTGTGCAACCTTTTCCTGAGGTGGGGTTCATAAATTTTGTGCTTGTGTTTGTCATGGGTAGACAGGGAATCAGACCTGGGATTTTTTTTGTTATTATTTTTTAAACACCTTGATGGATCTTAGAAAATTATGCTTTGTCTGAGACACAGTGCCTGCAAGAGTTTCCTGAAGGCCAGGAATCTTGCCTGGGCTGAGCTGTAATGCAGTGCACACACTGTGTTGGAGCTGTTTGGTGCAAGCCTTGCCATTGCAGCTCTAGGCTGGAATAAATGTGTTGGATGAGTCCCTTAAGCATGTCACTATCAAGCTTGTCCCAGGTATTGGCATTTCTTAAGGGAAGTTCCCATCCAGCCTCACTTGCCATGGCTGCACCTTGATTCCATCAGCCTCTCTTTTGGTAGATCAGCTTTCTGCACAAAAGTCAGTCTGTCAGGCATGCCTCATGTTAAATCAAAATCAACTATTTTGTTGTCTTATCTGTATTTGTCTTGTTGGTTTGTCTTGTTGAAGTATTGGGAACACTTATCTCTGCCCAGGAGGGTTTGTGGGAAGATGTCAGCCCATGGGATGGCTTGTGAAAGTTACAGCTTTGGTACTTGCCCCAGGCTTCAAAGCCCCTTTATAAAAGTTTCCTTCCCACATTTTGGATCTTTTTTTCAGCTTTAGTCTTCCATCTGTCTCCTGGTTTGACTTCACTATTATAGAACACCTCTTATTCTGGTTCTTTGAAGTTGCAGGATTTCCCTCAATGTCCTTCAGGATCCCTGGTGCCCATCAGGGCTGCACACAGTTAAAGCAAGTGTCACAATGTGTCACTTTTTTCTTTCTCAGCTCCTTCTCTTTGTTCAGTTTATTCTATAATGTGCTGGAGAGAGAAGTTTCTACTTTGAAGTTGTTTGTTTTTGTTGTTTGGTTTTCATTTCAAACTGCAGCACAGCCTGAGTTGGTGAAAGGCACAATTCTTCCCATCTTCTTGATCCTTACTGGATTCTTGTAGGGAAGGTGAAATTTTCTGGCTTGTCTAATGGGTGTGTCTGCGTGGCTGCATCTTAAGTGCAGATTGTGTCTCCCATTCAGAATCTCTGGGCACTTCTCTCTACTCAAAAGGCAAACAACAGAAAAACAATATAATTGGATGGGAAAATATGTTCTCTTAGAGTCAGGGAGCACTAGAGGAGCTAATTTTCCTGATTCTCTGACACACGCATCACTGATCACTGTATATAAATTATTCAGATGTTAAAAGGATCACAGTTGTAAATATGAAAGGAGTTTGTAGCAATAATCACAACAAACCAATGCTGCTAAATTACTGAAACAGATTATTCATGTCATCATCCTGCAATTTTTTCTGTTTGACCTTTAAACTCTGGGATATGCTATGGGTGTACTGTGGTAGGAGGGGAAGCCATGGTGATTGTGGCAGAGTGAATTCTCCCAAAACACAGCAGCACAGTGGGCAGGAGGCATCAGCAGGGCTCATGGCTCCCCCTGAACCTGTGCATGGATGATATTTCTGCATCTCCCATCCTCCAGATGTGAACTCTGCTTTAAAAACATTTGAAGAGACTTTAGGGGAAGGTCACTGTTGAGCTTAAAGCCACACTGTTAAAATCCAGCTGTAGTGCCAAGGAAGAGTATAAAGGATACTCATGGGCTTATTGACCCTGGGTTTGGAGTGATGACAGCTCTGTGACCATTGGGCTTTGGTTTGCAGCCTTGCCTGTGGTTTAGTTGGGAGAAAGTTCTCAGTCCAAGGCTGTGTCCCAGCTGCTTGCTCTGTGCTTCTTGAGCTATGCAAAAGAAATTGAAGAGTGGCAGGAGATAGAAATATTGATGGAAGAGCTTTTTTTTCTGAGCAGCTAGACTGAGGGCCCTGTGAAGATCTTGTACTTAATAACACACAGGATAAAAGTCAAATTTTCTTCTAGATGTCTCCCTATGAATAATAAATTAATCCTCATTGCAGGCGAGAACCATCTTTTCTCATTCATGCTTATGAAGACCCTACTGCTAAGTAGTGATGCAGCCTGTTGTTTGAATTTTTCAGGTTGAAAAAGTCCCCTGTAGAGACAGTTTTGTGAAGCTGGTGTCAATGGATGCAGTTCAGCATTTCCTTTTTCATGTGTGAATTAGTGCTGTGGAAAAACAGGGAAGGGTGTTAGTGCTCACACTTGGGTGCCTGTGCACTGCTGGTCCAGCCAGGCTGTGCAGCAAGCTGCTGCTACCCTCAAAGGCCTGACAGCATCCTTTTTCAGGATTTGATCACAACAGTATCATCTTGGGAGATGTTTATTTCATATATGTGAACCCCTGCTGGGAAACCTGGGAGCTCCTGGGTTCACCTTATGAAGGCAAAACATCAACAGGCTGAATACCGAGCTTGATTTAAAGCAGCAAATAACTAACACTGGTTCCAGTGTTCATTTTGAGGCAGGAGAGGTTCTGTGCATGGAGAAACTGAGGGAACAATGCTAAGGGTCAGTGTTTGGAGAACATTCTGTAGAAATTTTTCCATTAAGAGAGAGCAGTAGCCCCATGTTAGGCCCTGATAGAAGCTACTATCTCACATCAACTTCCACACTTAGAGGGGTCAGAGAACTGTGAAACCACTTTTGGAAAAGAGAAACGATGACTTTAGGAGACTAACACTTGAAAAAATTTTGCAATTTCAGTATCTGATTGGTTTCTAGATAAGGACTCTTCTGCTCCACAAGAAGCATCTACTGCAGCAGTCCTCTATGGAAGATGATAGGCTACCTTCACCCTGATATAAGCAACATGCAATTCTTGGTATAAAAAACAAATCCTTGAAAAATCTCTTATTCTTGCCAGTTTTCCACTAAATCATTCATCCAGTGCAAGCAGATGAAATATTGGAATGCCATGGCCTGCTTTGGCCAGTTTAAGGGAATAATGCAGCTACCTTGTGGCTGTGCAGTGTTTGTTTGGGGCAGCTGGACTAAGCAAATAACAAAATTGTGTGAGCAAATCCCTCCTCCCTCTAATTTCAAAACCTGTAGTGGTAATGCACCAAGGGTTAGCTTGACCCATTTTAATCTAAGAGCAGAACTCCTGCCAAAGTTGAGGATAAGCATGACAACCTTTAGGCTGATTTATCAGTGTGAAAGGGGAGTTGCATTAGTAGTTTTGGAATTTATTGTAGTGGATAAATGGCATTTCCATCAGCAAAAGAATGAGAAAGTTGATTTATAACAGATAACTCCAATAATTTCTGAATTTCCATATTAATAGAAAAGTGGTACTTCCATTTTTGCTATTATCCCCATATGTGCCATCTTCTTATAAATATGGAAATTTGGCAATTATCTGAGAACTACTTTATTTTCAAATTATACCATAGAAATTAATGAATGGATTTTTTTTTTTACTATCACATTTTTAAGTGTTTTATTGGATCTGGATTACTGTATTGAAAGATAAACTCTACTTGGCAATGTTTGATACTGTATCTAAAACTAAATGGCTGCTAATTAGTTAATTTTCCTTTAACCAAAAGCACAGAACTGAGCCATACTCAGATTAGATGCTATCGATTTGTTTCCTTCTGTTTTATGACTTTCAGGATAATGTGCTGAATAGGAACTTGCAAAAGATATATTGCTCCTGGAAAAGGAATTCAGTAAACAGTATTGATGGTGAATAAAACTAATGCTAAAACTCTATCTCAGCACCATTATGTGGTGACAGGGTAAATATTAACACTTGTACAAATGAGTCCTTCCATACATGCTGGTGGTTTGGGAATGGGACAGTGCCAGCCATGTGGAAGGAAGAATCCTTGGAGTATCATGCAGGACACATTAAAACTTGTCTCANCAACCCCTGACTGACTGATGGGGGTCAGCTTGGATTCTGACTCTGGCAGTGCTTTGGGTTTGTTCTCTGTAATACTGTATTTCTATTTTAATTTTTCCTAGTGAGGGACTGTTGTTCCTATTCCCATATCTTTGCCTGAGAGTCCTCTAATTTCAAAATTATAATCATTTGGAGGGAGGGGGTTTACATTCTCCATTTCAAGAGAGGCTCCTGCCTTTCTTAGCAGACACCTGTCTTTCAAACCAAGACAAACTTGATGGACAGTACAGTACCTGGAAGAGGAAGCAGTGTCTGGAATTCAAGTGGTTCAGATGAAAAATTGCCCTGCTAGGGGTTTGATTATATGGTATACATATATAATCACACAGCTTTTAACCTGTGGGCAGATTGACATCAGAGTTGTCTGTCACTTTGGGACTCACCAGAGACACTCAGCTGTTGCAGGTTGCCACATGTCTCCTTTCAGTCTCTCTTTAGTACTATGCAGAGTGAAAATTATGGAAATGGGTTTATTTCAAGTGAAAAAGCAAATTCCCCACTCCCTGTGTTACAAAAGCCATCAGAGCAGGTATCTGCTGCTGGGGCTTTCCACAGTGGAGTTCTGGACCAAGTCAGCCAGTGAGAATTGGCCATGTGAAAGTAAAATTGTTCTTGTTTCTATGAAGATGCCTGTACCTGAGGAGTCATGGTTGTCTCTAATTCTGTATCTAGGGGTTTTCATGATGAGAAGTTAAAACTTCCTCCTAGATATCTCACTTTGATTTCTTTTCTAAGTGCAATGTTCAGCTCAGGGAAAATAGATTTCATAGGAAAGCACCATTTACTGGGAGAAGCCTTATTCCTCGGGAGCAAAACACCTTAAAAAAAAGTGCTTTCATTTGATCTTTCAGATGATAGACACTTTATGCTGGTTTAAATTTACATGGAAGATTAGCAGTCTGTATATCACAGGATTATTTCACTTGAAAAGTTGATATATCTGACATTACTCCATGCCTTTTTCTCCACTTAAACATGAGAAATTTCTGGTGAGGTGCCCATGTGCTTTTCTTATTGCAAGCATTGCTGACAGATTAAGTGATGGTTCATTTCATAGAACACCTGTGTGTGTGAATTGATAGAAGGAGAGCTGAGGCACAGAGTTTAGCACACCTTGTTCAGATTTGGAGCAAGTGTCTTAACATGGCAGGGGGAAATGTTTTTTTGTAAATTTTCTGTATTGAAAAAGGAGTTTGTGTGCAGATATCAGCAGAGGCTGATAGAGTGCAGTGAGTGCAGGGTGGAAAAGCAGTGACTGGGATGGCCTTCACTGTGAAAAACATGGAGGAAATAGATCATTAGACATGGACATTGTGTTAATAAGGAAAACAGTTTAGGAAAGGATTTGGCATCTTTGTGTATAAGAATGTAGTGGTGGTCCAAAGTTAATAACCAAAGCACTTTTTTGATTTTTACCAGAGTGAAAGTGGCACCAATCTAAATGTTGTGAAGATCTGGCTTTCTCAGAATGTTCTTTCTGATCACTTGTAAGATGTATGCTTTGCTTTTTGTCTTTGTGTGGTTGAAAAATGCCCCACTCCCTGAGCTGTGAATCCTGCTGTGGGGAAAAGCCTCATGTGGAATATCAGGGACTGAAACTGCTCCCATTGACAGCACTGGCCACTCCATCATCACCGTGGTTTCATCAGCCTCACTTGGGAAAACAGGTGATGTTTGACTTACCTGGGCAAATTGATATTTCAGAGCTGGCTTCAGCAATCTTTCTGTGGCTGGACAGTTGGTCTGCAGCACCTGAAACAGAGTAAACACTTTCATATTTGAAATTGGAAGCAGCACCTTGAAGCATATCTTGGATGTGCTTCTGTTCCATATGGAATTATGAGACAAGATTTATTTTTTTGATGTTTCTGTGGCCTTCCTGTTAAAATGTAAACTTAGTCTGGGGCTCTGGGAAGTACAGAGCTTGGATGCAACAACAGTTACACAGTTCTGGGAATTTTGCTGCAGCGGATGTCCTGATAAGTTTTTAAGGAGTCTGTCTTCCTTTCAAGCTCAGCCACTTTTATCCATTAATATTTTCTATGCACCTGAAGAACAGTGCATGGAAATCATCTTTCCATCCTGTTCAGCTGTGTTTTAATCAGGCTCAGGATATTTTTTCTGAGGAGCTGAGAGTTTCAGCTGTGAAGTGGATGTTTTGTTCCACACAGAGTGACAGGACAAGTAAACAAGGAAAATGGAACAATTGTTGAATGCATTTGGTTTTCTAACATGTCATTGTCACTACCATGCACTACTGCTTTTTGTTGCCTCCCTCTTGAAATAAAAATGGGTTTAGTCCTTGAATTTATGGAGTTCAGTTCTTCCTTTACAGATTCCCAGCCTACAGACTTGGCCTTTGACTGGCTTTCCAAATAGAAGTGATTTGCATGTTTCTTCCATTTTCACTCTGCTGCAGAGTCCTCAGGCTGATGACTTTACCTGAACTGAATTCCTGGGTGTGATGCCTTGGGTTTTAGCTTTTATATTTTTCAGAATCTCTGTTGCTTAGTGTGTAACTCTGAAACTTCATATTAGGTGTTAGTAAGTTCTCTTCACAGGGGAATAAAACACAATTCCTTTCTAGCCAGAGAATCAAGGACAATTGGTACCCAAAAAGCAGAAACAACAGCGAGGGAAAGGGGCAAGCCAGGGGCTGAGACTGCATAGCCTGGGGCTGGGGTTGGACAATTGACCCCAATGTGTAGATGAACCAAAACTTACAAAAATGTAAAAACTCGTGACCAGGATCCATCTTGGATCTGATTTGGGTGTAACCCCAGCCAGGCTCTTGCACTGCCCAAAGTGTATCCTTTCAATAAATACCTATCTTATTCCTTTTGCTCTGTTCCAGCTCAGCCTTTCCAGGCAACAGGTGCATGGGATGCTACTTCACCTGGCTTCACAGCAGGCTTTTCCTGTGATTCAGCACAAGTTAATGAGTTGGTTTCCTTGGACTTCATTCAGGGATGATGGCATGGTGTGGGTGAAGGTATTGCAATCTTCCATAGGCCACAAGTTCTAGCTCTAAGAGTTTTTCCAGCTGATGCCCTGGGCTGAGGAAAAAGAGCATTCACTAATTACCTGGGAGCTTCAGTTCTCTCAGTCACTGCAGTGGAGTTCACACATTGCTGCTCTGCTCAGTCAGACCCTTTGGCCTGGGAAGCTCCCTCCTTTGGGAGTGATTAAATGTAGCTGTTTGGAAGCAGACAGGATAGACTAAACCAGCACTCTTCAATCTTTTGCACACTGGGCAAACACATCAGTATCCAAAGGGAATTCTCCATGGGGTAGAGCTGCCCCCACTCTGAATTTGCTTGTGACTCCACAGTTTGTACAAAGGCACAGGCTGGGACAGGGGGTCAGGGAACTGATGGAGAGAATGAAGGGGGAAAAGGCAGCAGTTGCTTAAGTGTGCTGTTTCAACAACTTGGCTGCTGGAGATTGGCTTTCTCTGCAGAGTTTATTAGAATGAAACCTTTTTGTGCTGGCAGCAAATCTGGCCTGGTACACCATGCTGGATTTTCAGCTTGAAACTAGAGAAAAGATATGGTTCCCAAACCTGGGACTGTCCCTTCTTACTGCCAGTGATCACTCAGACTTTTTGTTCCATGCCAGGCACCTGGAAGGGATTGCAGCTGGGATGCATACAATTCAACTGGACATTTGCTATTGATGCAAAGCTTTCTGCTTTTGTCCTCACATCTCTGCATTTACATTGGCTTCTGCTAATGAGACTTAAAAGGAATAAGAACTGACCTCAAATTGAGACTGGGCTATTCCTGCAGAGCCATCCAAACTGTTTATTATATTGATCAGTTAAGCCCCATGAATTCTTCAAGTTAGTCAATGATGTGAACTGACAAGTTAAATTATTACAGTGAAAGCCCTGCTGTGCTAACTTAATTTATGTTGTGGGGCCTCAAAACAGATTTTTATCTGACTGCCTTTTTTTTTTTTCTTTAAGACTAAAGGGAGAATTTTCCTTTTGAAAAGCTGAGGTTTTTTGTGAGGATAAATCACATCAAGTCAGCTGTCCACTGAAACTACTAATAATGCTGCTTTTATTTTAAATTCAATAATATAGGCATCTGGAGCTATAAATGCTTTCTACATGCTGTGTGGCCTTGGAAGATACAGACAACTTGCACCTGTATTGCATTGTTACCTGAGCTGAGTTGAGATATTTGGATTAGTGACATGCAATTGATGTGAATGAGAAACTGAGAGGAAAGCCTCATGTGGAAGGGACACAAAATTTGTGGATTCTGATGGGTGCAGCCCTGGGAAAGTAGAGGGAAAGGGCTTCCTGCAGTCAAGTCTCCATTCCTCAGAGCCATGGAAATGCTGCTGGGATGCTGTGCCCAGTCAGCCTGAAGGGTGGGACTCAGTTGTGCACTCACAGAGCAACGTCAAAGGAGCTTTGGTGTCATGGCAATGAAGCTGATGACAGCCTGGAAGAGAGGAAAATGAAATGGATTTTTGCCTCTTTACTGTGTACTCATATAAGCCCTCAAGTGAGACAGCTTAAGGAAAAAAAATTGCTGCCTTGCAGAAAAGGAAGAAAAACTAGTTTTGGCAGGTTTCCTTTGCATATAGCTTGCCCTGGTGTGTTACTGCATAATATCTTCCTGCTGTTGTGTTGCATTTCTTTGGAGCAAAGAAGTGAATTTCATATGGTGCCTGTGAATGTATTTATGAGGAATCAGGGTAAAAACAGTGATTTAAAAATATCCCTAAACTGAGAGTGGATTGTGGGCAGTGGACTTGCTCTGTTTGGATAAGGAGCAAAGGCTTTTGCTTTCCATGCTTTATCCATGCTTTCCTTGCAATCTTTACATGTGGGCTGAGCTGCCACAATCTGTGAGTCTGGGCTCGGTTTTTATATTTGGGGATTGCTGGACCATGGTACACTGGCAGATAGAGGTGATTCCAGCTATTGCAAGGACTAAATAGCCATGAATTATATGATTAATAGTGCAGCCATTAGTAGTTGGGACTGATTTGCTTGACTCCTCATCATGTTTTTGTTTCACTCATTTCATATTTATGAGGGTTTTATGAAACAAAAGAGATCTGCAACTTCATATTTAATTACTTAAATATTATTGTCTTGGCAAGTGGCCCTTTCCAGAATGCAAATATCTAAAATTTGTAAAGAGCAAGATTTTTACGTTAAAGTATGAGTCAGTGATGCTGATTTATAAGAAACCTGGGAATTAAATCCTAGATTTTCACTTAACTAAATGGATGCTTGTTTTTCTTTTTCAAGGACTTTGTCTTGCAGTGCAATCTCCATGGATGCAGTGGCAGCCCTTCACCAACAGATGCCACGAAGCTGAAGGTCAGCAGGAAGATGTCCCAGGTGTAACCCACAGTGCCAGGCAGCAGAGCTCCTTGAACATCCTGTACAAATATCAAAGTCTCTAAAGTCAAGTAGGTGCTTTCTATTGGCAGTTTCCCTAGGATATGCATTTTATATTCCTGTGGGTTTTTTTCTGCTGTCATTATCCTACTCAGCATTATAATTATCCATGCTCATGATCTACATAATACCCTTTCAATGTTATATTTGACTGCTGGGTTCTAAGAACTGGGCAGACTTAGTGCACTTATATGGACACTAATACATCCTGTGACTCTAACAGGATGCTGTCAGACCCTCAAAGGAGCTTTTAGAGTTCTTCTCAGGCTTTTATTTATGTAAGTTCTTGCATTTTGACTTTGAGGACACAATGAAGAAATGGTCTGCCTGCAGTCAACTTGCAGCTGGTGAGTTTTTCAAAACAATACATATATATATATATATAGAGTATAGTATGTATTTTTAGGATTTTTTTTGCCAATTAGTCAAAAAGTTTTGATCTGATTTTTATCTGTACACTCTTGAAGATAGTTGTGTGTATATGTATATGTACACATGTATGTAGAAAGTTGAAAATCCCCCTAGACTTCAGGGAAATATTCCAAAGGTGTTGATGTTTCTCACTGGGCAAGGGTTGAGCCTTGAGGCTGTCAGCCTAGGCTCCACAAGGGAACTCTGATTGTTTCAGACTCTGGGGTTTGTGAGCTCTGGGAGCATCCTCCAGGTGCAGGAGTGCTCAGAGTGCCACGAGGGGGTTGGCTTTAGTCACAGTGGAATTCCACCCTGGCCACAGTCCAGGCTGGCAGTTCCTGCAGGCTGCAGGACTCCAACACGTTTTCATGCCACTCCGGTTACAGTTCAGGTCAGGGAGGTTCTCAGGGTGTCACTGACTATTCCCACTTTTGTTCCCACCTCAGTCAGCCAACAGGAATTCCTGGTACAGCCAGGGCTGCTCCCACCTTATCCACACAAGAGTTCTCAGCACAGTCTGGGGCTGCTTCACCACTGAACCCTTTACACAAAGACCAAGGCCTGACAGAAATTCCTGAGGTCTTGGAGCAGATCATATCATTTTTCTTTAACTAAGGGAGAATTTCTGCAGAGATATCTTTGTGTAGGGGCAACTTTCAAGGCAGCTTTTACAACAGGGAGCAGCATATATGGCCAAAACTATAACCATTTTTAGTGAGGCATTGTCACTAAATATAGAGCACTTCTTTTACTGCTTCTGGCTGGTGCTGAGCTACATTTGAAAGAGAGAATAGACAATTCCAGTTCTTATCATGTGTGCTGCGATTTTTTGGGGGCTATCTGAACTGCCACATGCCCCTTTATGGTTGAAAACTGTGGCTTTTGTGTTGTCTGTGTCAGAAAGCACAGAAAGCTCAAAATTCCCAGGCTTCTGGGTTCCAACATTCCTTTGGTCTGTTACTTTCCTACATACAGAGGATGTTTGACAAAGGTTCTGTTATTAAAATATCCTGTTGTCAGGAGTATTCCTGTTTTTAAACAAATGGTAGCTGATTACAGTGGAGAGTTAAATAAACTCAGAACATATATTTCTACTCCTTCATTGCCTATCTTAACCAAAGTTGGTCCCAAGCATTCTGGAAAATGCCTAGAAAGTCTTTTCAAGACTATATATTCCATAAGTGGGTTGGTTTGAGTTTCTGTGAGCACATTTCACTGACTAACAATTGGTCCCTAAAAAAAAAAAAAAAAAGAATCTCTGGAGTGGAGCAGTGCACCAAACTCCTTGTGAGCTGCTAGGACCCGTTCATGCTGGGCCTTGCAGAGAGCACACATGCTGACAGAAGGTGGAACATCACCACCACCATCTTTCAGTTCAGTCTCACTTGTCATCACTGCATTTTACCTGTTTTCACTCTGAAGACGTCCTTGGAAAAATCTTCCTCTGACTTTTGCAGGGGTGACTGCTAGAGAGCATTTTGAGACTCTCCTGCTGTGACAGCTCCCTTCAACAGCCCTTTCACAAAACCAAAAGAACAAATGCACTTGAAAAGAGCTTGTTTTAACTGCTTCCTTTGAAAAGTTTGTAAATGTTGCTTTTAGTGTTTAACTCAAATTCTTTCTTAGAAACAAAATTGGCCAGCTAAGAAGAAGAGACTATATAAAACTGGATACGTGACTTTGCCACTTCTCATTTGGTGGCAGGACTTCCAGGCCAGTGGATACATGGCTTGCACCAACAGCCTCTTCCTTCTGAGCCCCAGCACTGGGCATTGAGCTTTTCACCACTTCCCTCTGCCCTGGTATTGCCTAAAAAAACCCACTTGATAGAAATGCATGGAATTTAATGCTATACCTTTTCCCAGAGGCTTCTGCCACCTTTGAGGATTGTCAGTTGTGTTATTCCTTCTGACAGGTCTCATCTATTCATCCTCAGTGGGCTGTTATAAGTTTGTTTCCCATGATAATCCTTTCTAGTGACATTTTCCATGCATATTATTTTCTCCAGATGTCTGCATGCAAAATTTCATGGTAGAATGGATCTCTGCAGCTGAACTGGTGTGTTAAGCTGGGAAAGTGGTGTGTACAAGGAAAAGGCACTCCTGAGAGATGGCTTTAACTGGGGTTGTAACTGGGTGCTGTTCACAATTTACAATACAAATATCTTTTGGTTCTGCAGCCCTTAAATACATAGGAAAGAGGCAACTAATTTGCATGGGTAATCTTATGAAAGTCATCTTTGTAATTAAGTGCAAACTGTGATTCTATCCACTGCCAGTGTATTATGCCACTTCAATAGACTTTCATTTCATTACTAGAAGTCAAGATTCCCTTATTAAACTTTTCTATTAAAACAGAGCCAGAAGAAGCTTCCAAAGTCCACATTGCTTCTGCTCTGTCACTTTTATTATAATCTAATGTACATAGACAAATAAGATATCCCATTGTGTTTGCCTACGGGTATTAAGCATGCCCTTGAAACCAAAGGCAAAATAAAGCATAATAAAAAATACTGTGGTAAAACAGCCTGATGGCACAGCTTCCATTCTTGGCCCTGGGAAGCAAGGTATTGAAAACTGAAGGATTTTGGGAGGCTGAGAACATCCTTAGCAAACTGCCTGTGGGTGTAACCTGTTCCTGCTCCCTGGGCTGGGCTGAGTTCACAGTGAGACAAGCTAATACAAATCTGCCTCCAGAGCTGGGCAGGCAGCTTGGGACAGCACTGCAGTGCTTCAGCTTGCCTGGGAAGTTTTATCCTAAGGCTTTCTGTACTCTGACAACCTAAAAGGAACAGGTATCTCAGTGGGACAGTGCTTATCTGCTGGAAGAGATGCTTCAGTGCTGATCTGGTCATTGCCTGAGGTGCTGTGCTGAACCTAAGTGCTCTTAGGAGACACTTAAGGGAAAGTTGGAATGGATATGCCAGGCAGACCACTTAAAATGGGAGAACAATAAGAGAATATCTGTAATGCAGGGCAATGCAGGTCAAATTCACATAAGCTATAAAGATCTGTGTGTTTCTGTCTAGAACAGTGTGGAAACTGTTCTGGGCCAGGAGTGGGGATTACCAAATCTCTAAAGCTGGAAATAAAATGCAAAAGGTGTGAGGTGCCCATTAAAGGTGCATAATCTCAGTGGTGGGACACCCTGGTACCTGGGAGCACTGAATCCCTTCCACAGGCTGGGCTCTGCTGGAGATAGGGATTCTTTGTTCATCCCATTTCACTGTTCTTGGCTGGTGACTAGTGATTAGGATTAGTGAGGTCCTGCCAAGCTTTCCTCCTGCCTTTCATATCTCTTAAAGAAGGGAGAACATCACTTTCTTCTTTCTTAGAATGTTTCACCCTGTGTTGCTTCTGCATGATAAAGCTGGTGCAATTAAAGGGTGATTATTTGATCCTAGTGGAGAATCTCCACTGTGCCATATTTCCTTGTGGCTGCCAGGAATGATCAGCCTCAAGTGCCTGGAAGTTGGGCAAAGCTGAGGACAGACAAGAGCAGAGATTGTGATGTGAACATGGTTGACCCAAGGCTTGAGATGCAATTGGAATTTTGTCATAATGCAAAATGGAGACACAGATATTTCCAAAATGACAGAGTAGCTTGCTGGGGTTCTTGAAAATATTTTTCTGCTAAATGAAGTTTCTGTCCTCTGTGGACTTGACTAAAAGAACAGACCATAATATATCCTAGAAATAAACAAATAATCTTCTTGAAGCCTGTTTGTCAGCAAAACTCGAAAAGCTGAAATCAAAATTACTCTAAATTGTTATGGGAAAATTCCAGATTTGCTGCTCAAGACTGAACTTTAATTCATCCTTTTCTGTATTAAAGAGGTGGGACCTTTCCTGGATTGATTTTTTCCATTCTAAATGTTATGGAATTATTAAGCAATGTTTGAGAGCACACTAAACTTATGGCCATTATTTTTTAATGAATTCTGGTTGAACTGACAACTTTAATCAATTCTACCTTTCAGAAATATAAATAAGAAGGAGAAAGAGATAAATAATGTTTTGACCACAAGGCAGTGCAGCATTTGGAAAGGAAGCTTGAAATGTCCAGCTGAGTTGCATTAATGAAATATCAGGTCAGGAGTTTGTAACCCTGGCTGGGATGTCATGGAACCCAGTGCAGGCAAGTGGAGACAGGCCTGGAGATTTCCTTTAATCTTCCAAGCTGGCAGGGTATGAAAGATTAAAATGCTCTGGATCTACCAGACTTGCCACCTCTAGTTCAGGCTAGTTATTAATGGGCTGTGTGGGCAGCAATAGTTTATTAATTGTATTGCTGGCCAGTGATCAATGTGACAAGCTTAGCAAAGAGCACAGTTATTCATCAGAGACGTGTCAAGTAGTAATTGCCCTCATATGCATTAGAATAAGATGGTGGGAGAGGCACAATGGGTGTGTTTTATCAGTTTTAGGGGCTGTCGTCAACAAAATTAAAATCTGCTAAGGTGCTAGTAAATGAATAAATTGAGAGGAATGTATTTGCTCCAGCACAATCATATCACTACAAAGTAAGACAAAGGGTCGCACTTCAACAGCATTTATATTTTTAGATGGTTTTGAAAGTGTTTTCAACAAATTCTTTTCTGTATACACTATCTGTTATCAGTTACAGTTTTGTAAGGGCAGGCAGGGTTTGCAGTTCTTCCCTTAAAAAGAAAAATGAAATAGTTGAGATGTATTTTTGTAACTGTTCTTCAAGTTATAAAATGTGCAATTGTGCAACCATTGTTACAAGCAGAATTTATTTAGATCTGCCACGACATTCTTTCACCTTTTGTAGGAAAGCACATCAGTAACAAAATGCCAATGCTTTTCTTTCTGCAGAGGTGAAGACTTACACTTTTCACCAAAGACTGCTATTTTAAGGGCTGTCAGAAGCACTGTGGAAGTGACAAAGGTAAGGCTGGATGTGTAAGCTCTGTCCTGGTCCCTGCTGTACCTGCCAGTATTAAACTTTCCCACATTCTGTGTTTCCCCCATCATCCAGGATAACCTCACCCTTCACAGGATGCCTGCAGGATGCAGTTCTGCTCTGCACCTGTATACGAGTCATGGAGCTTTGTATTTCAGTTTATATTTAATACATGCACAATCAGGACTTGTGCTTTAGAATGCACATTATCTGCATTGTGTTTTGCTTTTACTGTGCTTACTTTGTTTTCATGAGTTCCTGAGAAGCTATTGAACAGAAGATTTAGGGTGAACCCAGCCCAGAAGTGAACATTTCAGAATGTAGCTGAGGCTAAACCTGGCTGTAAATTATTTATCATGCACCTTAATAATGATAGGCTGATTCTCTAGATCTTCCATCTAGCTCATTTCAGGCTGTTAAACTCACTAGGAGTGATGATAGAATGAGTTGGGTGGGAAGGGACCTTCAAGATCTCGTTCCACCCCCTGCCCCTGGGGATGGGGCAGCCACAGCTGCTCTGGGCAACCTGTGCCAGGATCTCACCACCCTCACAGCCAAGAATTTCTTCCAGATATCTAATCTAAACCTTCTCTATTTTAGTTTGAAGCTATTCTCCCTTGTCCTGTCTCTTTGTAAAAGGCCCCTCTCCATCTTTCTTGTAGGCTCCCTTCAGGTACCAAAGGCTGCATTCATGTCACCATGAAGCTTCCCAGACTGAACAATCCCAATTTTCTCAGCCTTTCCTCATAGCAGCAAAGCAGACTCTTCCATCCCTCTAATCATCATGGTAGCCTTCCTCATAAAAAGGGACTGAGGTCAGAGATGGGCTGAATTCTGGAATAAGGTGAGATTTGTTGAAAGACAGGGTGCTTTGATAGGAAAGGATGAGCAAAGGACGGTTGGTATTTAGATTATTAAAAAAGCTGACAATGTGTATGGTTTAGACTTGCTCATGGTAGTCTGTAGCCTGTGTGATAATGAGACCTGTTCAGATTGGATTTCCCTGGCCTTCAACAGCATCATTTTTAATGATCTCATCTGAAAGTTCTGCTTCTGCCTTGCTGCTCAAAATGATCTCATCTAAATACAGAGGAAAGTGCTGATAGAGACCACTTTATCACACTCCTAATGCATGTTATCAAGATAAGAGAAATAAAATGTTCTGAAAGTAGGTATGAGAGATTCTTTGTCCAATTTCAAGCCTACACAAATAGACAAGGGTGAAAGCATTAGTGTGATCAGTTTAGAAGGAAAATGAGCAGTGAATGTGAAGTGGGAGGAAGGGGGATTCACTTATGGAACACACTGAAGCAGCAAGCAGAGGAATGTTTAGGCATTTCTGCTCTGTCTGGTGAGATGAGGCACAACTGCTGGAAATTCTTCACACTATTAAGTGCATATTTTTATTGTACATGATAGAAGGCAGCCAGTGTTTTATTACTTAAAGAACAAAATCAGGCTTTGACAGAAATCTTTATCCACACATGTCAAGAACAAATATTCTGAATGGCAGAATCTTGCAAAGACTCAACTCAGTGTGTAAATTAGTAAAGCCTCCTCTCAGCTTCCCCAGCACAAGTGTGAGCGGTACTCAAGGCATGTAGTCAACCTGTGGCCAGGCAATTCACTTGACTAAAGTATTCCTTGCAAATTCTCTGCAATATATTTTCCAATATTGATGTAATTTATTCAAATATAACTTGGTTTAGCCACATTCTGACATCCAGCCTTGAAACACTTTGCCTCAATGCCTGAAAAATTTTGTTGACAGCTGCTTTGACAAGTGTCAGACTGGCTGCTATAGTTTCTCTTCTTCCCTTCTTCCTCCCTATCTTGGTGTTTTCCTGCATTTTTGATACCCTGGCCAGTGCTGGTGTGGTCTGCAGAACAGAGGAATCTAAGGCTGAGTATCCTGGCATTTGAGCCTCACCATAAATTACAGGATTCAAACTCTTGCATAAATCATTGCCATTTTAAAAATAAATGTTTCAGTATTCTGAAATAGGAGAGTGAATTAGTTTCACCAGTTATGTTTTCTGCAGACAGATTTTTTCTGTTCTCTCTTGGGTTAAACTGAGGCCTTTGACCCTTGAATAATGGAGCAGTCATCAGAGAGAGAGGAGTTTTGAGGAATAAACATGGTTAAAGCAGTTAAAGCTTTCAAATTGGCTTTGTCATCAATTGTCAAATTGACAGAATTATCATCTGTTCTAACATTTCATGGAATGAGGGGTGCTTTTCATGCCCACATTCCCATGTTTGTGCATGGATGTAAGCAGGGGTGTGATGTTCCATGAGGAAATGTTATGACTGTGTTCAAGATGTGCTGCTTTTCCTAAACAGCACAGAACTGTTCTGAGTACTGAAGGTGCACAAATTGAAACGAAGCATATTTCTAAGAGTTAATCTTGTGGGTGTAATATCTGCCTCATTTTTGGGCAGCTCACTGGAGGCAGGAGGTGCAGTGCAAAATTCCTGTCTAATATTACACAGGAGATTGTATTGAATTTATCACCCCTTTGATTTGCTCTTTTGATCTTTAGATTTTCACTAGCTAAAGGTTATGGCTTTTAATGATAAATTTAGATTCTGTAATACATAGCTGGAGACACCAAGAAGTCAGGGCCTTTAGTGCATAACATGGGGATTGCTATGTAATATTTTTTCTCTCAGGATATTTCTGACTGGGTTTTTTTTGTCCTGAGATAGAGATTAAAATTCTCCAGGCACAGTTTTCTTCCTGGACATCAGGAATTGATAATGTGCCCTTTGAATAGTGAAGCCCATCCAGACATGAGATGAAATTCAGGGCAGTCCAAGGTGCTTCACTTAAAAAAATGTGGAGTCCTGAACTAAAGGTGGGGTGGAGAACTGAAGCCCTGAACGTGACAGCTGTGTTTTATTTCTTCCCACTGTGCACAGCTATTACAGTTTGACAGGTTTTTACAGTATTACAGGTTACAGCTGTTTCAGTTTTCAGCATCATGCCCCACCATTGTAGTGCTTGACAACAAACAACTTTCCAACCCAGCTGGAAAAAACAGCATTTGATGGCATTTTCCTTCAGTAAGCAGAGGGAGCTCGGTATGACCTGACCAGCTCTGGGTAAAGTTTAGCTGAGGGATTTTGTATGATCTTCCAGCTGAAAAGCACAACAGAAGAGAAAAAGTTTTGTGCTGTCAGAAGTTCTGTGGGTCAGGCATGACACCAAACAAATTGCTGACTGTGTCAGTTATAAAAGGTCACATTTTCATCTGTTAATCTGGTGTAAATTGGAGTTTTTCCTAAAATTAAATTCTTTCAAACATTTTACTCAGTCTTCTTCATTACATGGGGTTTGAGGTATATTTGGTGAATATTTCTAAAGCAGTACCTGCTCAGATAGGCCTGATTCAAACAGCTTGTCAGCTGCAATTCAAAGTTTTTTCCTTTGCCTGCCCCAGGGTCTTTTGCAGTGTGTGGGTTTAGTGTGACCCTGCAGGTGACACCAGCACATGGCTGCCCACAGCAATTCTGTCTGGCATTGTCTCTTCTCTTTTCTTCTGTTAAGCTTCTTCATCTGTTGCTACTAAGAATTCCAAACTTAGAAGAATGGAACAGGAAGAATGTGGGCTCATTCTGCCTCTAGTATTGTACAAACACACCCCTAGATATGGGCTATATAGTCCAGCCAAAACCCAGCTGGAACTCAACCAGCCCAGTGCCACAAAAGGCAGCAAAAAGTGCATTTAAAAAGTAAAGCAAAGGAAGGGCTAAGGAGCATCTCCCATCTTTATTGGATGCAGAGGAAAATATAGTGACAAAGGATGAGGAGAAGGTGATACTCAAAGCCCTGGGAGCTACAGGCCTGCAGCCTGACCTTGGTGCTGGGGAAGGGTGTTTAGTCTGCAGAAAAGGAGGCTCAGGAAGGACCTTACTGCTGGTATGAATGAGGTTCTGCTTATCCAATTTATCAAACCACAAGATTCAATTTAGCAGCAAATTTTTAATAGCAGCAATTATATAAATGAATACAATCAAAGACTTGGATGCATATTTATATAAGTGAATACAATCAAAGTATTGAATACATAGATTTTAGGATATATAAAATTTGGCAGTAATTTAGTATAATTGGAGTTCATATAAAGCATAAGCAAAATGGACTGGGGTTATGGGGAGGGGCTCGCCCTGCCTCTAGTACCAAATAATCAAACCAAAAATCCCACTTATATATTATATACTAATACATATTAATGCAGAATTTTCTGGAAAGCTCCTCCTAGTTTCTATTCCTAAAATCTACATCACTGTGTTGTATGGCACATGCTCTGCTGACGAGTTAGGGGGTCTCTCATCCTTTGAGGGTCTGATTTCCGATGAAGGCTCGTCGTCTTCATCAGTGACCGAGGTGTGACCTGCAGGTAGGGCAGGTGCCCTATGGAACTGAGCAGATGTTCTCCATAACAAGACTTTAATTAAGTCCCATGCCTGGAATCATCCCATTTTGGCCCATTTCAAGGTCAAAACTTTCTGTTTCTAGATGCTGCTTGTCAGACCCACGTCCTTCTACAACTCCCTTCTAACATCTGAAGGATTCCATCTGCTTTGTCTCGCTCATCTCCTTTTTGCTTTGTAACAATTATTTTCTATTGGTTTGAGTACAATTTTGCTAATATAGTTACAATTTAGTCAACACAAATCACATTTATCACACTGCTTTCTTCAACTGCCTGAAAGCAGATTGTAGTGAGGTGAGGGTCAGTCTCTTCTCCCAAGGAATGAGTGACAGGAGAAGAGGAAACAGCCTCAGGTGGCACCAAGGTTTAGATTGGATATTAGAAAAAAAGTTTTTTCATGGAAAAGGTTGTCAAGCATTGGCACAGGCTGCCCAGGGCAGGGTTGGAGTTCCCATCCCTGCAGGGATCAGAGGTTGTGGTGAGCTGGGCTGTGCTGAGGGAATTATTTGAATTGATGAACTTAAAGTTCTTCTTCAACCTCAAGGATTCTGTAATTCTGTATGTATGTTTATATAATATATAAAAGAATGAGATTTGCTTCTTCATACACTAAAGTTTGTGTTTCCCTTCTGGGATATTCCTTTCTATTTTGCAGTGTCACAGAGTGTAGATATGACAACTGAGATCAGGAGCTGTCAGCTTTGGCCCTTTGCAGAAATGCACAGTATGTCTTGAGTTCAGGTGAGAGAAAGAATGCAGTGAGAGAAGTATAACCCCTGGTTGGGACAGTAGAAATTACATCAGGGAGGAGCAAAATGCTCTGTCCAGATTTAAAAAAAACACAAACAAATATCAGATGTTTCTGCCCATCCTCTTGCCCAAGCCACAGAAGATGACTTCTTGTTTGATCCATGGGAAGCCCTACTTGATGTCTTAAGTCATACTTATATTAATATCACTCTAAGATTAGCAATTTCCTGTAGGAATATTTGAATTGCATATCATCAACAATTAATATAAAAGTCTTTTTGTGGTGCCTTTCATCTCAAGAGTCTGAGAATCTTTCAGTTTTGAAAAATGAAGATGAAAAAAATGTTCATTTTCTGGTCCTTTTAAGCTTTACTGTATTAAAGAGCTCTTGTGGTTGGCATCACACCATTAAAAAGCCAGAAGCTGATAGCTATGATATTTCATGTGTGGTAGGCTTTACAACAAATTACACCACTGACTGCTGAGACTATCTAAGTTGCTGGAAAAATGGATTTAATTGTCCATTCTGAAACTATTTCCAGGATCAAATAGAATTTCTTTAACTACACATGCTCTTTATAACCCCGGTTCAATTCTGTTGCAGTAAATCTGAGGGGAGAGCAGAACAGCAAGTTAAAAACAGCATTGAGGTTTTATAGCACCAACATTAAACTGTATGTCATCTTGAAATTAAAGTACTGGGCTGAAAGGTTTTCTACTTGCAATGATTTGTTACTGTGTGGATTTCTAATTTGCATTTTAAAGTCTCTTGCCCAGTGGCTGAGGGCATGGTCTGTGTGTGTGTGCAGGGAGGGATGTGTTTTTTGGTGACCTGCACTGGCCTGTTTGACTTTTTGTCTTGCTCAGGTTTGTAGAAGTCACTCCCATTTCATGAGAACTCTGTTTTGTTGCTGTCACCAGCTACATAAGCAATTAAATGACAAATGGGGACAAAATAAGCATTAAGCACAAACAAGACTAATCATTACTGTTTTACAGTCCTTACTGGACATGATTTTCAATGTGTGTTCATATATGAAATTAGTACAGATACTTCCATTTTGTCCTGATTTAAGTGTTTGCTGGAGATTCAAGGCAATGGAAAACTTGGCCTCTTACATCTTACACTGATTCTGGAATATATAAACATTTTGACACTTGATAGTTTGTAAAGTCCAATGGAAGGGCATTGCTCTCTGTAAGTTGTATATGATGGCATGTGAGTTGCCTGGAATGGGAAAGGTGCTTTCTTCCTTAGGTCAGAGGGGCCTGAAAGAATGTTTTTCTGCAGCCTGGCAGGTTGTGTTTCCAGCTCTGATGCTGCTGGCTCGTGGCTGCAGCCCCAGGCAGGGATCTGCTCCCCTGTCACGCTCAGCTACATGTCCTGGCTGTCACCTGCTCAGTGCCCAGCTGGCTGCTGCAGGAGGGATTGCTCTCCCTTGTTTCTTACCAAGGCTGTGCAGCTCCTAAGAGCACTTTGGTGGATGTCACCTCCAGTGCAGGTCTGTGACAGGGGGCTGCTGCCCCCCCATAACCTTTTATTGTACTCAGCAGTGCTCTGAATATGTGCAATGGCTCTCAGCATCAGGCTGAGACCAAAACACCAATGTTTTTTCCTAAAGTAACTCAAAAGTGAAGTGTCTGAGGGTGTGATTTCCTTCTCTCAGCTTTGGAATGAGCAAGGATGCTGGATCACAGATGCAATACAGAATGGTGGAGGTTGGCAGGGGCTTCTGGAGGTCATTTGTCCCCAGCAGGGAGGCTGAGGCAGGGCTGCCTAGAGCTGGCTGCCCAAAAACCATGTCCAGATGGCTTCTAAATACCTCCAGCAGTGGAGACTACACACTCCATGGGCAAGCTGTGCCAGTCACAATCTCAGTAATGAAGCATTTCCTTATGTTCAGCACCTCCTGTGCTCCAGTTTGTGCCCATTTGTAAAGGTGGTGTCTGCACCACCTAATTAGTGGCTTGTCTTCATTTTCTTCTGTCTTTACTCAGTCAGGATTAAAAACATGAAGGAGATGAATTTTCTCCTGTTTGGGCTTGGTTGTTTGTTAAATCTTATCTAAAGTACAGAGAGTTCTGCAGCACTTATAGCTACCAGCTAAAAGTGAGCAAAATGGAGGTGAATCCAGATAGTTCCAAGGTCTTTTAAAGCTAAACAGTCCAATAGAGAATTAACACCTATGTTATTTATACTTTTGATCCTATAGCTAAATTTCCATGACCCTCAGTGTGGCACTAACTGTCCAACCAGAAAGTGCTGCCTGAGAGCATGAAAAAGAAGGAAGAAGAAGATAGAAAAAAAGACACCACCCAAAATCCTTCATCTTATCCCATACCTATTACTATATTCCAGAAACCCCAAATTTAAAACCCTTCACCATGTGAAATCACACACTTCTATTTAACTACACACCAGTGATTTTAACTCCATCACTCAAATTTGGAGCCTTCTCCAAGGCCTCAGGTCCAAAGCAGTGTTCTCCTGGGGGTCAGTGCCAGAAAGCACAGAAAGTTCAAAACTCCCAGGTTTGTGGGATCCAACACCATTGACCCTTGTCTTTTCACTGGGCACCAGTGCACAGAGCTGGCCCCAGCTCCTCCACACCTTTCACTTTCAGGATTTGATGTGCATCACTCAGATCCCCTTGGATCCCTTCTCCCAGCAGTGCCAGCTGTCTCAGCCTTTCCTCATGTGTGATGTGCTCCATTCCCCCAGTCATCCCAATGGCCCTGGGCTGTCTCCAGCACTCCAGCTGTGTTCACAGCAGCCCTTCAGAGAGGGGCAGGGTCCCTCCCCCAGCCCAGGACACCTCAGCCCTCCTTGGCTCACGTTCCACCTGATGTCCACCAGAGCTGATGCCTTAAGGCTTAGCTTTCATATTTTCC
>VXBI01012581.1:150416-174554 GCA_013397375.1 Toxostoma redivivum | reverse complement strand
TCATACAGTCACTCCAAGACATTGACATTGTCCTTCCTCTCTCCTCCCCTCACATGCAGGATGGGTTTTCTCCACAAAAGCATTTCTCACAAACAATTGCACCAAAGACTTTTTAACCAGGCAGACAGGGAGCCATGGGGACACAATGTTTATAGGTAGAAATGGTCAAGGATGAGGATGATGTGAGTAAAAAAATACAGGAGTAAATTAATAAATACAGAAAGCATATCTTAAAATACATGTGAGGCATCACAAGTGTATATTGAGGAGACATCACAAAAGGATAACAACATGCTTTGCTGCTTTGCAACATCAATTCAGGAGGCAGAGAAAGGTCCCCTCCCAAGCAACTCCAGAAAAGATGGAATGTGAATGATCTGCCCAGTTCCCATCTTGTCACATTTTCCTGAAGCTTGTGTTTCTTGAGTGTGGTGACTGCAAAGGTGAGGGACAGACTGTTGTACTCCAGACACTTAATTGGCTCCAGTGAGATGCTCAGTGTTTTCTTATGGAGATCTTGTGTGTTCTCCCTCTATTGTTCTGCTTAGTCTGTGTTATTATTTATGTTACAGTTGTTTTTCTGCTAATCAGTAAACTGCTTTGAAATTCTCCCAGTTGAATTATCAGCCAAAACTCAAAGTGCTGCTTTTGTTGGCAGCTAAGAGAGACATCACAACATTGCATCACACAGAAGAATTTAGCCCTCTATTCTCACACTCTCTTTTTGTTCCCTTCACTTTTCTTTGGCCTGGATAGAAAGCAATGGTAAATATCTTATTAGCACTTATAGAACAATATTTCCATTGTGAAGTCTCCAGGACATATTCTATTCAATTTGTAATTTCAATTCTGAACTTTCAGACTAATTCTCTTAACAATTCCTCTGACTCAGCCTCATAAAGAAGGGAATTTGTCTGCATTTTTTTCTAAAGCCATTTTAGCCAGTTGAGCTATATACACGTTTAAAAAGAAAGCTGTTTCTTCCTTCCCTTCTCATCCTGCTTCAGCACTGACACTGATGCAGCCTTTTGCTGTGGAAATGTGCAGTTTCCTGGTGAGTGATGTAATGGAAGGTACCACAGGGGAGCTCCAACACACCTGCAGTGAGAACATGCCTTCCTCCATTTTTGTGCCAAACACAGAAAAATCCCATTTTTAACTAATGACATTTTGGGGTGGCTTAGGGGTGGTTTGAAAAGTAGTGCCAATTAAGTTAGACAAAAATCCTACAGTTATAGAACTCTCTGTTTGGCAGCTTGAGTTGAAGTCATTAGTGTAATTAAAGTTTTCAGAGAATATTCTAGTGCTAATGGCACCATGTAGGGTAAGTGTGGACCTGCCTGTTCCTGTGCAAGCCAAGAGACAGGGTGGAATGCACACAACAAACAGCATAAAGAAGATAAATTCACATCTCTCTATTCATATAATTTCTTTCTTCCACACACTTGACCCCACTTTACAAACCAGCACAGATGTATCTTCTTCCACCCATTTTTACATCTTGCACACTGAGTTATGCTGATAGCTAAGAAAAGCATTTCTAAAGGTCAGAGAAGTGGTGGGTTTTTCCCACCTACTGGACCAAGGAACCTTGGGAAACATTAAAATGATCAATACTAACAGCAAAGAGTACTAGGAAGAAACTTCATGCTCCAAAGAAAGATAAGGGCAAGGGGTGTGCTTTCAAGTGTGTATAAAAGAAAAGAAAAAGAGCATTTTGTTGTGATCATTACAGAAAAGATACCTTTTCAGAACTCTCAGAAACCAGTAAAGGGAAGATCTCCACACCCTTCCCACATTTCCTCCTCCTAGGCTGGAAAGAAAGCAGCACTGACACATCTCTGAGGGTGAGCTGTGTGCAGTTGTTCTCACATGGGTACAGCAACACCACCAAAAAGCCTGGAGCAGATGGCAGGCACGTGGGTGGGGAGTGGATTGTGGAGTTTTAACAAGAGAGAACACTGGCTATTAGAGCTACAAATGTGCAGGGACTTGGCTTCACCCGTGTTTAGCCCCCCCTTGGTGCACAAGGCGATGAGACACAAACACTGGAGGGGTATCAGCCAGTGGGAGGAGTGTGGTGGGACAGCAACACTCTGAGATGATTAATAGCAGCATGGTGAGAGCTGCCATTTATATTTAGTTATTCTTCTCCTCTGTGTTATGAATCATCTGACACACCAGAAGCTGAGAACAGATTGTGCAGAGTTTGAAGTGCTCATGACAGGGTGCTACTCAGGTAGCACAGGGCATCCTGGCCCTAGGTGAGCCCTGCAGGCCTGCTCTCCTCTCCTTTCAGACAGAAGTACAGGGAAAGTGTGTCACTGCTCCTCCTCTGGACAGCTCACACCGGCTTTTGGAATGTGGAGATATGGGGCTGACAAATATCCAAGTCGTGATTCAGGTCTGGAAGTGGGAAGAAGGCACACACACAGATTCAGAAGCTGGGGAATACCTCTAGATCCCACAGAAAAGGCATGAATCTGAATGTGAAATTAGCAGATGGATTGGTGAACCAGTAGTACAGACAGTTTTTGAAAAGTCAGTGTTCTTCAGGAGCCTACTTTTCCATCAGNCTTTAGCATATAGTATACAAGTGGGATTGTTGGCCTTGATGCTTTGGTACGTGAGGAGGGATGAGTTCCTCCCCGTATTCCCGGTCGGAGGGGGGGCCCCTCCCCGGTCGGTTTTGCTTATGCTTTATACGAACCCAAATTATACTCAATTTCTTAATGCCAAATGTTGTATATTCTCAAATATATGCACTTTGATTGTATTCATCTCCAATACTTTAATTGTATTTATTTATAATTGTTACTATTAAAAATTTGCTGCTACATTTAATCTTGTTGTTTGATAAATTGGGAAAATAGAACAACATTCATAACACCTTCATCAGAAATCTGTAGCACAGAGCAGCTTGGGATGCTCTACAGAGCCTGCATTTGGGGCAAAGGAGTGACCTGCAGCCAGTCTAGCAGAAGGGGTGTGGAATCACATTACTGCCTCTTTCTACATTCACATTGTTGAGATATTTCTGCATGAGCATAAAAAAGAGGCATCACACAGAGACCAGGAATTGTATCAGAGGTAATGATCTGGTGGAACAACTGGCAAGGAGATCAAATTGAGAACCTAATTCTATTTTATCTCCTGTTTTTTCTGTCCTTGATGTCTAAAGTATCCAGTGTGGGGACAATAGGCAGTGCCAGTGTTGTTCTCTGTCACTAGAGCCAGCAGGAGGTACTCAGACACAAAGACTCCAAGAATGGATCACAGCTCTGCATACAACATTGAGTATGGTTGCACACACCCATGCTCAGATATCCACCCCTGAAAATACCAGTGAACATGAAGAAGGTAAATCCAAGTATGTGCCAGCTCCCAGTGATGTGAGGCCACTCAGGGCAGGATTTGCACTGCAAGGCCCTGGCTTTTCATGACAATGGGCTCAGGGCAGGGTGGGCTACACTTACCCTGGAGCCCAGAGTCACGTTCTGTAACATTAAATATCCTTTTTTTTTTTTTTTTTTTTAACTTGCAGCACTTTTGCTAGATGAACTCCCACTTAGTACTGCAAATTCCTAACACCAGGAGTTTGTCTGTTAACAAGTACTGGAGAAAGGCATTTCTGAGCCCCCACAGGCACACTGCTTCTGATGATGCCATTTCAGAAGATCCAGGGATATGTGCAATATGCAGAATATTATTCCAGGAATGTCATCAGCATCAGGGCCAAGAGGTCTCCTGAAACCACCTAGAATTAAACAAAGGCAATCACTCATTTTCTCTCAGTGCTCATACCTAGGTTATATAACATGTCCTGGTCACTATTATTTTTATCTTCCCATCCTATCCCCGTGGCAGATGGTTCACCTTGAGTTAATTTGATTCATAAGATTTCTGGGATAGAGAATGTATCTCACTGTGCTTGCAGTGTGTACATCTGGCATTTCCTGGCTTTCAAGTGCTTGACTATGCAGCCTAAAATAAATACAGGTTTTGTACTGAGATATTTGTAATACATTTGTATTGCTATATTTATATTAATAATGTACCATTAAATATTGGAGGAAAGTAATTTGAAATGCAAAATGAAGAGAGAGGTGGATATGAAAAAATTATAATGCTGTAAAATGTAGAAAATTGCAATATATTCACAAGGTAACTGAATTAGGTTTTGCAGAATGACTCCTACATACAGAACGTTTGATTTTCAGGTGTCTGACTTTGCAACTTGTTTTTTAACATAAATTTTTTGCATACTTTTGTTTTTAAATGTAATTTTCCATTTTTTCACCTGGAGTGGAAAATGATGAACAACAAATTATATATAATAAATAAATAACTGTAGCAACCTGCTGTCATTGTGAGGAGGACCTGAACTCCAGACACAGACACAAAGGATGGGACTTGCCTCCAGACCCAGACCCCAAAATTTGGGTGTTGCTGGAGTAGCTGTCTACATGTGAAACACTTACCTATCCTGCCACTGTAGTCACTGGGGTCTACAGGACTTCCCTAAAATGGGATGTCTGGTGAATTCACAGCTCCCCAGGTCCTACTAAATGGCTCTCCAGTGACAGTGCCAGGACCTGAGACATTCACTCCACCTGCAGATACCTGTAGTGGGGATAGGTGTGTTTATGTGTTTGAAAGTGGAGATAAAGAGGAACATCCTAATCATGGACTTCTGGTGCTGTATTACACACTCTAGGGAACCCCATTTACTCTCCAGCCACCTCTCCAGAAGATTGTGGGTCTCCTGCTTTCCTTTAGCCCCAGGGAGATCTGCAGGAGAGATGTCTTGGCTTGCAAAGCAGGATGTGACCAAAAGTGTGTATTCTATCACCATCTGTTGAAACCAGGTGGGGCAGTGTTCTTTATCTTTTCCACAACCCATCCTTCTTCCAGGGAGATATCTCCTCTTAATGAGCCATGGAGTCCCACTGAATGACTGATAAAATTCCATCATCCCATTGGGAGACGCTCCACACAGGGGGAGGAGCCAAACATTTCCTACCTAGAGAAAATCTGACATTTGGAACATCAGAGCAGCCTTTTTCCACTGGATTTCAGAGGAAAACCAGACCCTTCTACATCATCACTGGACCTTTGGAGGAAAACTGCACCTTCTACAGGAGCACTGCTCCAACATAACCACATCTGTCACTGCAGGAGGATGCAGCCACCATTTAATGGGACTGCTACCAACACCCTGACTGGCAGGGTGTCAGCTTGTATTCTGACTGTCAGTGTTTTGTTGTTTTATATTACTGTATTTCTATTTTCATTTTCATAGTAAAGAACTGTTATTCCTATTTCCTCTATCTTTGCCTGAGAGCTCCTTAATTTCAAAATTATAATAATTTGGAGGGAGGGGGTTCACATTTTCCATTTCAAGAGAGGCTCCTGCCTTTTTTAACGAACACCTGTCTTTCAAACCCAGACAGAAGAAGGTGTCTGAAACAGTACAAGTTTCTTTGTACAGCAGAACTGAGTCCCCAGTGTCCCCTCCAGGCTGGGGAATGGATACCCCCAGGACTACTGTGCTCAGCTTGCTCCTTGCTTACCTCTGGAGACCAGAGATCCCTGTAGTGTGGGGAGGGAAGACTGCTGTTTAACATGGTGCCCCAGAAAAGAAGGTATTCTGCTGCTGTGTACAGGGTTCAGAATAATGTATAATTGTATAATTTCTCTTCTCATCACTGATTGCTTCAGCAGAGATGCTGAGGTCTCCCAAGAGGAGTAAGATGTGTGGTTTTGCTACAGACACAGCCTATCCTCAGGAAGCTGCTGGCTGGTAAAGAAACAAGTCTTTCCCAAAGATTGAAATTAAGGGTGATATTTTGGGGACAATACACTCCTTCACAAAAACCTAACAAGAATTTCACTCTTTCAGCCAAAAGGCTTTGCTGCTGCTGAAAATCCAGCTCCCCTCACCCCACGGCAAAACACTGAATATATGAAAGTTTCTGGTGAAACGTCATGATGGTCTTTTGTAATGGAAAGCATTAAGCAATGTAAAATGACAGGGCCCTTATCCTCTTCTCCTGAATTAATCAGAAAGTGGTTTAGGCTTTTAAGAGAGGATAATGAGGACAGAGTTTCTTATCACGAACACTATGCCACTTACATGGGTGCCTGACAGGCAAATCATCTTGGAAGTGGTGAGTATTGTTGTGCCAAGCCCCTGTGCTGGTTTGTGCGATGCTCACCGAGCCTGGAATGCAAAATCAGCTGCTCTGATGGAAACTGCAACTCTGTGAACTATTTTCAGAAGACACTAATGAGATTTTGCTTTGCATTTATCAGTACAAAATGGAAAGCCCAAGGAAGATAGAAGGAACAATTGCTGTCTTGCAAAAATATAGCTACATTTACATAAACCAGAATTTTGAATTTACCAAGAACTAAAAAATTGGTTAAAATGATATTAAATGGGGCATCACATGATTTGATTCAAGTCTGGCCCTGTCCTGAATTAGAATGTGCCAAGTTTGTCTATGGACATCTCTTCTTAGTCGTGCTACAGGCATGTCTACAGCATCACAGTTTGATGTTCTGTCACGTGTCCTCTTGGCTGACAAAGACCTGCTGCCACAGTCCCAAAATGTGCACAGCTGACAGGTGGTCACTTCCATGACTGTGCCATCCAGGAACATACTCTGACACAGTCTTACTTGTATCCTGTTTAACAGCAGCTGACAGGCTCACCCAGCTATGTTCAGCCTGAAGATGACACTTCAGTGAGATGTCACACCCTCTCTATTAATGGCATCCTCAGCCACATGTCACCACAGCAGCTGAAAGCCTGACTTCTTCTGAAAGAGAATATTAGAACACAGGTTTTGCTTTCTCCCAGGGTGCTAGGACTTTATCCCAGCTTCCTGCAATCAGAGGTTTTATGTTTCCCTATGCTGCTTCCCAACTGCTGTGTTTAAGTGCTGCTAATGATAGCTTTTGGTACCCTTGTTGCTGGGCATTTGCATCAGCAGCTGTGCAGGAGCTGGAACAGGCTCATGGCTCTGCCATGGCAGTGGCAGAACAGCCAGAGTCAGAGGGCTTGTCTTCCAAGCTTCCTCAGCATGCCAGCTATGAATGGCTTTATTTTTCTTCATGTGTAGCCTCTACATGCTCAGGGTTAGAAAGCAGCTGAGAGGTGTCTGGGAAGTGGGTTGGACAGTGTGCTCCAGCTGGAATGACCCATTAATTCATCTCTGTGGTGCTGAACTCAGCTGGGGCTGAGGCCAAACAGTGAATGAGTCCACTCAGGCATCAGTACGAAGCTGAAGCAATAACCACTGCACATTCCTGCCTGTGCTACAAATAATTAGTGTCTCACCCCTCAAAAAGTCTCTGGGAAAGTCCCTGGTGTTGTCTACCTTTCTACTTCTCAGCTGCCATGTTTCAGACTTTGGAAGACGGGGCCATATTATAATAGACCAACTTGTTATACTGCCCATTAGCAAAAGGCCACTGTGACCTCTGCAGAAAACTATTGGAGTGCTATAAAAAATTCAATAAACTTAGCCATAAAATATGAATGGGTTAAAAGTCCACAGTTCTTTGTTTAAATATTTTGTTTTCAGCAGAGCACAGAGCTGCCCATAGTGTGCTATTAAAATACAGTTAGGCAGAATATTATATACTGATGGAAAACTATAACAGCAATAGAAGAGCTGTGGTATGGAACCAAATCCAACCATGTATTTTGCAACAGCTCAAATACACCCTGACTCTAACTGATTACTACATTACTGCTGTAGCTGCTGCACGGACATGCTGGGAATGTATAAAGAGTTGTTCTCACTGTTACTCAAACCCTTTTCTCTGTGGAATGACAATTTCCCATTTTTCAGTCTCCAGCACTCCTTCCTTTCTGTTCAGATGTACTTAATTATTCAGACACATTTAACTATTTGTCCTACTGCAGCGTGATTCATACCTCAGGACTCAACACAGAAACTGTCTTACCAAGAAAAAATAAAATGCCATCCAAGACACCCTCTTCTCAACTGGTCGTCCTTTCATTTTCTAGTGGAAAACCCTTCTGCTTGGTTTTATCTTACCAGCAAGACAGAAGCTTTACTGTTTCAAAGTATTGTTTTTTTTTTTTTCCCTGTAGCTACTGGGTAAAGTACACAGCTATTTTTGTCTCCTATTTTGTTCTTGTCTTTTCCACACATTTCTCCTGACAAGCTTAGAGCCATGCTGGCTGCCATCAGTTCTCTTCATTTTTGCTCCTATATAGTTGAAGGCTTTTCCTCTCCCCAGTCTTGCCATTCTAAGCCTGCTCAGAACCATCCCTCTAGCAGAGAGAAGAAAGTCCTTTCCAGGTATTTTGACTTTTCTGGAACAAAAAATATTATACAGATTTTTTTTTCTTTATTTTTCCCACAGAAAAATAACTAACTTTTGGCTTTATGCATAAATCAAGACAAGGGTGGAGCAATTTGTCATTTGTCTGGGTCTTTGTCAGGGACTAGGCCAGAGGCTAATGTGGTGCTCCCTAACTTTCTACATTTATATTTTCTTCCTACAGCTCCTCTAGAAAAAATTATTGCCTGAGGCTCTGGCTTTATAGCATCCTGAATTGTTCCTCCTCTGGGGCAGGGGGATCTCAGGGGCAGCAGCTGGGTTAGGAGAGAGCCTGAGGAGACTCCTGCTCCTCCCTCCACTCTGGTATAAACACACTGCTCTCCTTTTCCTCAGATTCTTTTGCAGCAGCTGTGCTATTTGTCTGGAAGAGGGTGCTCACTGAGCCTTTCAGATATTACCCAGTACTCCCTCAATAGAGTTATTTGCAGCGCACAGATTTGAGAATTTGAGAAATTATGGGCATTTCTTGAGTTAGCCTCTATAGACTCACCAAAACTGTCTGTAGAAGAGAAACATCCAAATACAGGTCCCTATGGTCCCTGCAGCACAGGCACTGCTTTTTCCTCCATGTTCCTGAGGGAGCAGGACAAAACTGGGAGATGTGCAGCTCTCTGCCTCTTTCCCTGAACACACACACACAAAATCCATGCCATGAATCAGTGAAGACAGACACAGACCAAACAACATTCATTCAGTCCAACCATGACTGACATATCTGACAATATACAAACCCTCTATTTGAGCCCTCCACATGGAGCTCAGCCAAATCCCCAAAGATTTTCTGTCATAAATCATTAAAAAAACAGAATTTATTTTTCTTAGCTTGAAAAGAAATTAAGAAATTTGTAAGAGTTTAGAAGACAGGAATTGAATGTGTTTTGAGGGTAAGACTGGAGGCAGGTTAATCTTAAAGATCAAGCTGTTTCCAGATAGGCAGAACCTCCAGGTAGGTTTAATGTAGCAACTGGTGGGAAAACCACACCATTTAGTACAAAGAAAGGAAGAGAAGAGACAGGAAGAAAGAAGGTAAAGTAGTGAGTATAGAAGATGATGTAAAGATTACTCTGGTTTCTAGGCATCCAGAAAGTCTCATATTTCTGGATCATCCAGCTGCAAGTCATAGATACCTTTTGCCATTAACACAGACTTTTGCAGACTGAAAGAAATGGGTATGTTTTCTATAAAGACTAAGAAACAAGAGTTAAAAATAACCTATAGAGTCAAATAATTCTAAAATTCAATAATTAAATTACTCTTAGTACTTGCACCGTACATTAATTTTAGAGCAGTGCCTGAAAAGTAATTAATAGCCATCACAACAGCTGAAAGACTGTATACATATTAGCTCTCGTTTCTAAATATGAGAAAAAGGGGAGGGACAATAAGTGAAATGCCCAAGGCTACTGAGGAGTTATAGGACAAGCAAGATGAGAAAGTGGCTGTCTTTGAACATCATCTCCACTGGTCAGCAAAATGGGCTTTTCTTCACTCCACTGGAAGGTGAGCCTACCACAAGTGTGGAGTGGGGGAACATTCCACTACTGCTGACTGCTTTAAACACCTGCAGGAATGGTGGGCAATGACACAGTGGATTCTTTGCCCCCACAGTCCCAGGGTCAGAAAATAACATTCCCATGCATCACTCCTCTGCAAAGGAAGTATGGTTCAGTTACCAGCAGCTCAGGGCAGAGCTGTAATCAATTAGCTCTGCATTAAAAATTACTTAAAAGAAAAAATCTATGTTAAACATTAATACTTGGAAATAAGTTAACTATTACACAAGAGCAGAACACAGTACAAAAGGACTTTATGCACACGGGCAAGTTTGTGAACATAAAGTAAAATCCAGGCCCCACTGAAGTCAGTAGGATCAAGATTTTTTCTGCTTGGCTTTAATGAATTTAGTAATTTGTCCACAGGTTCTTAGCCTGTAGAGGACACCATATGGTTCACCACTCTCATTATTAAAGCACAGGGACAAGGAAAATGATGGAGGGCTTCCATTTCCTAGGACAGGTTGGTAATACAATATTTCCATCATCCTGCAAGGAGGTGACATAAGTGCTTCACTAGCCATCCTTGCTAAACCACATATTTCTCCTTCAGCACTACTTTCAGAACTGTTATGGCAGTATTTATACTCTGCCAGAATCAGTTCCCTGTGAGTAAAAAATGGTTGTACAAGCAGACAGCACAGCAGCTACATGTAACTGGGTGCTCTTCTTCATGCTTTCAAAGGCTGACCATGGGACATCTGTGGCAGGTTTTCACCCTCATGTGAACAGGCTGGTGGCCCCAGCCACCAAAGCAGAAGCTGTGCAGACAGCCTGGCTGTAACTGGACTTTCTAATTTTAAAGCCACACTATATTACCACTGGTCAAATTCTTCAGGGTGCTGAAATCGATCTCTGCAGCAAAGCTGCACCCACGGATGCTGCCCACGTGATCCTGCTTAAATTGGAGCACCACAGAAAAGACAAACTGTTGTGATTGCTTTTATTCCACTCTCTACAACAGATATTTTCCAGCCTGTTGGGTTGATAGGAGAGAAAAGCAGAATAATCCTTGACTGTCTTAAACTGTCAGCAGATGCCTCTGGTGCAGATCCAGCTACACTGGTGAGAGTTCATGTTTTCTGGGATAGTTTGGCTTGTGTGGGAGCCCAGGATATCCCTTTGGGTGTCCTGAGTTCTCGAGATCCTGGCCAGGGGGTTCAGGGCTCCTGGAAAGATGATCAAAACACTTGTGAATTTGATTATAGCCCTTGGAATAAATTACCAGCCTTATCTAAGAACTTAAAAATCACAGAAGTTAAGTAGTGCTATCACAAAATGGAAATATAGATTTTAAAATGGGGATTTTAGAACACAAGATGGAGGAAAAGAGGTGTGTTTGGTTCTTCCTTTTCCTTCTTCTTGGTTTCCATCTTTTTCTGCCCGTTGGCACTCTGGGATTGATTTAGAGTAGAATTTGACTGTATAACATAGATGACAGTTATTGGAAAATTGTTGTAAACATGATATACGTAGTCTGTAGTACAAAAGCACAGTACCACCCTGAAAGAACAGAGAGTGTGCCATGGCTGCCATACTAGGCAGACCTCGGCAGGGCTGAGAGAAAATATTTCAGATAAGAAAGAATAAAAAATCTTGAGAATGAATCTGAAGAGTCTTTGAGCCTTTCCTTGGACACCCGGGCTGCAAGACAAGAACTTTCAGACATCTTGGGACAGCCAAAACCACAGACCCCGAGAGCTTGCTCATAAAATATAGCTTTGTTTTCTTTAGGAGCACAAAGAGCAGAAATGGTTATACAGCTACACACCCAAGAACAAACTGTGTTGTTCAAATCACTGTACCTGAATTACTGTGCAAGAAAATTCCTTCTAGGGCCAGCACAGCTTCCGACTGCCAGGCATGAGCTTTGAGAAACTTGAGCCACTGCTTTAATGTGTGAGCAGATCCAGCTGTCACTCACTCCCAGTTGCAAAGGTTATTACCCCTGTTGCAATGTCACCTCTTCTCTGGTGGTTCCAAATTTTGATCCACAGCATTAGTTGAAGGTTTTAATGTGCAGGATTGGGAATGGGAGCAGATGCAGGTGGGTGCACGTCGTCTTCTGCTGATTCTTAAAAGGCTGTGACTTTGAACAGAGGGACAGAGCAGACAGCTGGAGGCAATAACATCTACAACTGCTACAGCAAGGGTTACCATCTGACAAAACCCTTTGTAATGAAATTGTATACGTTGACTTGAGAAATACAGATACTACTATCATCTGCTAAAGCACCGAAAAATAGAGAGAATATGTGGTAAACTTCCTCTGTGGGCCAGCATTGCCCCAGGACTTCTGTGCCTGAAAGCAGGACCCAACCCTGCTGCTTTCTCCTTTGTGCTTTCCCTTTTCAGTCAGTCTCTAGCAATGGAGGGGTGATGTTTTCCCAAGCATTCATGTGCTTGCTGTAAAGGAGATCTGCAGACTGGGGCTTTTCTGGTGCTCCTGTGTGAGCAGGAACAGTACAGCCCTGGGACCTGTTCTGACAGAGAACTGAACATGCAAAGAATGTCTCTGATTACCATGACCAGTCTCTGGTCGGAAGGTGAGAGTGATGGAGCCAGAAGCAGAAGGGGCAAGAGCAAAATTGCTCCAGTTAAGGGCAGTCAGTGCCTTGTCCCAGAACACCCTGAGTCCTCCTCAGTGTCTACTTTTGTTATTACTGACAGACTGCAGGGAACTGAGCCTCTGCTGCTCCCCAGATGAGACTCAGACTCCCTCTTGCTGACTTTCCTGCTGAGCCCCGTGAGCTTTGGGAGCTAAACCCCTTTAAGGATTGCAGAGACATCCCCTGCCAACAGGAGGGACAGAGGATTCCTCATGCTCCCTCCCTGGCTCCCCTCCATGCTGAGGTTGGCATGCTCTCATATCAGACAAAACCAGATCTCAGGCTGAGGAAAGCACAGAGCCAAAGCTGTTTTCATTCAAGGCACATTTTCCACCCCCTAGTCCTATTACATGGTGAGATGGAAGATGAAGAAAAAGATGAGCTAATGCCACTGCCTTTTCTTTAAAAAGCTGCTGATCCTCCTCAGAAAAGCAGTACCTCTGGTGGAATGAGTCATCCAGCATTTCCTACTCATTTCTTAAATTATCAATGGAGAGAAAGAGAGATGCTCAATCAAAGATGCTGAATTAGTATCTGGAAGCTTCTAGGGATACCTTCTGCCCTCTCTAAACAGTAGAGAGAATTTTCTTTAGGAAGGCTGGAATAAATGCTTCTATACCATGGGCTAAAGATGTGAGAAGCAAGCTGGTGCTGACCTAAATTAGATCATAGAATCATAGAATATTCTGAGTTGGAAGGGATCCACAAGGATCACCAACATTCAACTTCTGGCCTCACACAGGACAGCTCCAAGAATCCCACCATGTGCCTGACAGCACTGTTCAAACACTTTTTCAGTTCTGTCAGGCTTGGAGCTTTGACCACTGCTCTGGGGATCCTGTTCAGTGCCCAAGCACCCTCTGGGGGAAGAACCCAATATCTGGGTGCTTGTTTATGCTTGGACAACACCCACTCTGGAAGACACAGTGTAGGACACAGTGTGTACATCTGTGGTGCTCCAGCTGCTGACTGGACCTCAGCTCATGGGACAAGTCCAGGGGCAGACTCAATGTCCTGTAGTAAGGGTGAGGAATTCTGGCTGTCAGAAGACCACCCCTCTGTTTCCAGGTTCTGCCTCTTCTACTCCTCCTCACAGGCTGATGTGAACAAAGCCTAAAGGAGATGGCATTTATCAGGCAGTTTGCTCCCTTCCCTTGTGGCTCATCCTGCTCTTTTTCTCCCTTCTCTCTTACCACTGTTTTCCTTCTTGCTCTTCCTCCCACTCAGCAAGCTGCTTGCTTTCCAAGGATAGCTTTGCCCTGAAGGTCAGAGCTGCTGCTAGCAGCTGTTTTATTTCTTGCTAGTGTTTGAGGAGTTCCCTCCCTGCCTCCTAGGTCTGCCTGCAATCCCTGCAATGACATATCTGTAAAATATCTGCACCTCCAGTCTAATGACACAAACTAGATTTCAAGGCTATTGAACTAACAGAGTATCTTAGCAACAAATATTTATTTTAATAACAGTATTCCTAGCCATGTTAAACAAGCACCTACTTCAATAGTCAGAATGCCCTAGAACATTTTATTTTATACCACAACCCACCTTCAGTTGGCTCATCTTCACTTTAAGAGTTACTAAAGTCAATGCCATTGTCCCAGAGAAGTTGTCCTCAGTGACTTCCCAATATTTTAGAACAATACCCAAAAGAAGCAGGTCACTGCACTCCTGCTGGCCACCCACACAGATTTGATCTGGGGGCTTTCCTCTCACTATCTGCTAGAAATTTCTTGTTGCTGGTGCTGATCTGCTCAGAGGAGTTGTTGAACTGATTTCTTGCATTGTTCATTTAATGCATATCTGAAGACTGCAGCACTCCAACTACTCCCCCAGCAAGGACCACCAGGCTGCTGCCTGCTCTTCTCCCAGTGGATCCTTGACTGTCATCCTCTCCTTGAAGCTGTCAGGAAGCAACAAGTGACATCCCAGCTAACTTCCCTGCTACTGCTCGCTCATGCTGCTCACCCAACTTGCCATGAAGCTTTACCATCCATTTCCTCTGGCCCTTATTAGGATTCCAGGAAGGATTTTTCTTTAAAAGAAATTTCCAATTTTCTTGTGAAAATTAGCTGTAGTGGAAACACTCACACATCAGAAATAATGGCTAACATAACCACCTAGCTTTACTGTTTTATTGTCATTGTAAATTTTGCAATTACCTTTTCCTCTCCCCTACTAGCTAAGCCAAGAGACTGACTGTGACATCAAACAATAATTTGTATGGTCATCGTTATAAATTTATGAAAGCAAGTAATAGTTTGTCTTATGGAATAAAATAACACAGCATGAAATTAGAGTAGCTTATCTTCATATTCCTTGGACAGCACATTGTTGCTCCCTGATGGGTTGAAAGCTCTTTCTTTTGATAAACTCACTAGTATCTGCCTCTGTGCTCTCCTAGTGAGATATTTTAGTGACAGAAACATCCAGAAACATTTTTCTCAGCATCGCCCTATAGAGGATAAACCCAGCCCTCCTTGTCCCCAGCACTCACTGGGTTCCAGTTTTGTTTCAGGAAGGGAATACTGTGGTCATCAGAAAACACAGCCTCTCCCAGTGCACAGCCACCTGGGGATTGTTGAGCAATATGTTCTCCAGATCTCTCTGTTTTTCCCCATGTTGCCTCCTGTTAATTTATGTGTCAGCAGTGAATCAAGTGGCATCTGAGCAGTTCTACTCCAGGGATTCAGCATGATCCAGCCTGGGTCAGTGGGCACTTTCCTGGCTCCTGGGGATCGTCCAGCACATGCTCAGCACTTGCTCAGCTCCTAGACACAGCTGCAGGCTCCTCACTGAATTGCTCCACTTCCAGGTTGACTTTTGTCTGTGAATTTTCTTTCTTCCACCTGCCACCCTCCTCCCCCAGTTACAAATGAATGTTTGTGTACAGCTCAAGGAGAAACACCTTTCACAGCTTCATAAAAATAAATGATGTCAGCCTGCTGCTGAGTTAGTCGGGAAGTTCTGCTGAGGACAAGAGCTGTTCTAAAGCTGCCATCATGCAGTATTTAGAAATCCCACCTGTGCTAGAGGGTGGACCTACTATGCCACAAACTGTGTGCATGTGCATGGCAATGACACCTATCTCCCTGAAAACAGACACAGGACTTAAAAATGTTATGGCAAGAATCACTGGATAGCTGAGCACTACTTATGTTGAAAGAGGAATATTGCTCACCTCTCTCATTCTTGTTTGGTAAGGGTCAAAGTCCAGACCAACAGGTGGTGTGACCTGTGCTGCTCCCCAGACAAGTGAAAGGAGTGTTTTGGGTTGGATGCCAGACACTCTTGGTCTGAGAACAACTCTTCCTCTGATTCTCTTAGCATAACTTCATTAGTGACAAGGACTGAGAGTAAAAGTGACACCCTCATCATTTGATTTGATTGCTTATTGTGTTAATTTGGTACGGAAGCACTTTGAAGCTATTAATCCATTGATTCATTTTTACTTGAGAACATAATTTGATTACTGTATTTTTTGCATTTTTATTAGCTTTGTATATAAACTAAATAGGATGCTTGCTTTCAATTTATGTTTGCTCTATTATTCAGTTTCATAAATTATATAGAAAAGGCCACTGAGCTGCTTAGGTTAGACCACTCCAAAGACAAGCCTGCCTAACTTGGCAAGTCTATCCATGTAGCTCTTCTTCCACTTTATCCATATACAGCATATACAGCTTTACTCTGTCCAGCAGCACTTACCCACTCCCCTATTCATAAAGCACAGCTGGCTCCTCCAAATGCATCACAGTTCTATTTTCTGATGTGTGAGCCACATTTTTTGCAGCTGCATTAACCAACCTTTGCCAATGTTCCTCTGGGCCAGTACCAGCCCAAAAACACACTCCAGTTTTTCTAGGTGGAGTTCTTTTCATTCACCCACAGTAGCTGCTCATATATATGCACATACAGCCCTATAAATTAGGGCAACCTGAATTCATAAAATCAGGCAAGCTGTTGGTGTTTTGGGCTGTTTTTAGCACTGCTGCTCAGCTGAAGCAGGAAAAATAGATGCAGGCTAGGTATTTAACTTGCTGCTCTCCAAACACAAAGCACTTTTCACCATTGCCAAGGTGTTCACTTCCAATCTCAGATTCTAGGAGAATCTGACACCTGTTGTAAGGCAATACCTCTTGTGATAAATTTGCTTTTTACGGGTCTCAAAAGAGAAGCTGCCATGAAAGCTATAGTGTTGAGTGCTGCTTCATAAACTGGCCTAAATTTAGGTTTTGTGATTTACAGCTAGAGCAGCAATGCATTTCAAAGCACTGGTTGGATTGTAGCTAGGAAATTGAAGATGAGAGATCTGACCTTTAAAAATGTGACCTCTTTGTCTAATGAAAGTATAGCCACCTATTCCTCCCTCCTGTGAAGGCCGACCTTCACCCTCTGGGCTTTGCAACATCATCACCCTCAGTGTGGCCTGGGAGAATGAAATAATCTTCCCTCTAGAGACTACCAGTGTTTCCTGATCATGAACATTGACGGTGAGTCATCAATTAGATAATCAGTTAAGTATAAAGCTGGAAATTAGCTGGGAAAATGATGGAGAAAGATCCCATCAAATATTTGTGCCTAAGTAGACAGAGATCCTGCTCAGCCAGGCTTAAATCCATTTGTGCTTATGCAAACATTTGAATGGCCACTGTTTGTTCACAAGGAAATGTGGAGAGGGGCCATTCCTCAGTGCTTGTACATGGATAAATCCACGCTGCAGGAATTGGGACCAACATGGTTTAACCCTCACTGTGGGCAGGGGGTGTTTGGGAGAGTGTGAGGAAGTACAGAGAGATCAGGGAACAAAGCAGGCAACACTTTTAGTCCAACCCATGTGACAGATGCCTGGTGGTGGTGAGGAAGAGGAGGAATCCCTGAGACGTGGTGAAATCCTCGACCAGAATCAAGGTGCTTTTGGTGCTGAGCAGGAGCACAGGATGAGATGCCTGAGCAGGAGCAGAAGGGGGCAGCTAAATAACTCTTTATGTGCTCTGCTCCACTCTAGCTTTGACCTTAAAGATCACTGAGATGGACTTGTTTGGCTGGGAGAGGGAGACACTGATAACTATTTAGTACATGGTTCAAAACCTGACTCCTGTCTGGATGAAATGGACAGCTACCAGCCCTGCTGTCCAGAGATAAGTGTGGAAAGAGAATTGGGTATCTTGGCAAGATTTCTGCTGGAGCTGAATTCAAACTGCAAACTAATACATCACTTGCAACTCTTCAATCCCTATTACTCTCTCTGCTATCTTGAATCAAAGTCCTCTGTCTTCTGGAGTTCAGTGCTTATTTTAACTGAGACATTTTTCCTGAAGAGCAACTCTCCAATTTAGGGACAGGCAACAAATTGATAAAAAGATAGGTATAAATCATCACTCGTGACTTGGAATAGCTCTGCAATTATTCACGTCTATAAGGCTTAGCTAATGTCTCTAATGTAATATTCTGCCATGAGATTTAATTTGCCTCATACGAGTAATTTAGTAACCTAAGCATAGACATAGAACTGACAAATATCTATTAAACCACTATGTCCAGATACAATGGGGTGGATTTGTCTATCACTACGTATTATGGCAACACTGAACAGGTGATTTTGGATAGATAGCCTCAGCTGTAAACTCTATTTAATTACATGTTTGTTATTCTCTTATTGTTATCAGTCGTCCATTGAGCCATGTGCATCAAGAGCTCTCTTACATGAGATTTCTGGGCACAAACAACTTATTTACATGAAGTGGTTTTCTTAGTCATCTGCCTGTTATGTTCCCATGTGGGAATAATGCCACACCATGGACTGGGCCTTTTTCTGTGGATTGGAAGTGGCTCATTGTCACTCTGGGAGCTCATGACTGAGCTGTAAGACACCACTGAGGTCACAAAAAACACAGAAGGTTATAGCAGCAATTACCACACCTCCAGTTACTTTAATAGAATTGTCCATGGCATTCCCAACACACTCCATGTGCTGTTGTTTGAATATGCTAGAAATGATATTGCACCTTTCATAAGCTAATAACAGAACTGTGGTTGGTGGTTATTTTAGGCAGCATTGTGTCTGATGTTAGCCCTCAGTTTTCTTCTCAACAGTTGTTATGGTGGTCCTGAACATGATATTCTTCTTGATCACAAGGTATTTGACTATGAAACTGGTTAAAACTGGCTTCAGTCCAAAATAACTTGTCATAAAAAAGCTCTTTCAAGCAAAATCAGTGGGAAAGCACGTACTGGTTAAAGAGAAAAATGTAAACGGAATTGAAAAGCAAAAGCTAAGAGGGAAGGGTATTCAGTCAAGACCTGACACTCTCTGTGCCTGATCTGTGCTTTTCTTCACCACCTTTCTCTAGACAGGAAAAAGTGATGCATTTCTTGCTGTACCACCTGCACGTTACCCAGGGAGATAAACTTCCTCAATAAAAAATTAAATGCAAGGCTGTACACTTTCAGAGCTAAGTCTCATTTTTAAAATCCAAACCCCTCACATCTTCAGGCAAAATAGCATGCAGCATTTAATCTACAGACTTCTTATTCCCGTGTTTTGAATTAATATACCATGAACAATTCAACTGGAAGCAAAGGCTGAACATCAGTGTTGCAGAATACACTCCTGGATGTGTACAGGTTTCTACATTTCCTTTTCTTGTTTTATTGTGTCTAACTAGAGGAAACTCCCAAAAATCAGATAAGCCTAGCATCATACAGCCCTAAACTTCCCTTGTCATCTACCTTGCAGACTTAATTTTTCTCTTCCCTCTTTCTGCTGCACTTTAGAACAAAACAGGGCTTTAATAAGTGTTGATTACAAAATGCCCTGATCCCATCCTGCTTAGATTGCATGAATGGCCTATTGCTAGACTGTTCCAAACTTGACCCTCATTCTGCATCCAAATTCAGTGAGTGATACAGCCATTCATCAGCTTGATTTTGGCAGTGTTATACATGCCCTCTGAAACATTATTTTTGGCAGGCTCTCAAAGCACGAGTGACTTTCAGCATACAAATCTCATTTGCTGCATCGTCTCCTTCATGATCCTTCATCAGCAGGAGCTCAGGACCTCGGCTGACTAAAATAAAGCCAAAAATAGTGTGTTTGTCAGTGCAAGTGTGAATAGCCATTAATATGTAACCTCAGTGACAACAGTTGGTGTGTGCATCTGTGCTGCTGGTTGTTGGTATGTGCTCTGTGGCTGCTTTTCTCCACCTGTGCTCATGTGAGCTGGTCAGCAGGAGGAAGGTGCCCTAAAAGCACTTGCATCTGGTCCCTAAATTAAGCAAATGTTGCAGTGAGTTGATTTGTCCCACCAAGGATTGTCTGGAGATGATAACTACAAAGATCAGGCCCCTATATTAGGGCCTTTTGTTTTGGTTAGTAATAATGACTCTGTATTTTTTTAAGCTTTGGAAAATTTTAGAAGCATTTCTATTGTTTTTGATGCCCTGGAGTTGAATGTTAGTTATCCCTGTGCTACCAATAGGGAAAAGGCAGCACAGAACAAGCCTGGGGGTCTTCCTGCCACTCAGATTTTTTTCTTGGAAATTATTCTTCTTCTTCTTTCTAAGATTGCTGGATCTCATCTCTTTAAGTTCTTAAAGCCTCCATAAAAAAGCACAAGGTGCCCTGTGATCCCTGTGTGCAAGGTGTGAGTGTCCCTGCAGCAGCTCTTTGGGAAAGCAGTAGGAAATATTTGATTGCTGCAGTGCCTTATATAACCCAGCAATTCCCATACACAAAGGTACCTGATCCCCCTGTAAGTGAGGAAATGTGGGGATCTGCTCAAGTCCACTAAGGCACAGGAGACACCACTGCACCCCAAACACCCCTGTTCAGACAGTCCTGCAGGGAAAAACCTGGAGGAGCTGCCTGGACACTGGCACTGTCCTTTACTCCCCCAGAGGGAAACCTCAGGACAAGAAGTGATTCAGCAGAAGAGGATGCAGTGCAGGAGTGATTTGCTTGGCAGAGACCCCATTGCAGGTCCAAAGCTGCTGCTCTACTGCACATCTTTCACTGAAAAGGAGTAAAACCAAAACCTTTGCCTCTCACAGAAGGCAGATACCAAACACAAAGCCACCCAGCACTGCTTGCTCTTAGATAATATCCCAACCCAGCAGTAGCCACAGCTTTGCTCTTTCAGCCAGGCTCACTGGAGTCCTGGTGCTCCTCAGTGCTCCGAGAGCTGAACCCAGCCCTTGCCAGAGCAGAGCTTTGTGCCCTTTTAATGACAGAAAAAACGAGCCCCCAGACTGCAAGTGTGATTCCTCACTGAGTTGTGCACATTTCATGCCAGTAAAAAACTGCAGTAAAATCTATGTTCTAAGCCAGTAAAATCTATTTTGTGGATGATGAGGGATCATGCTCAGTAAAACGTATCCAGAAATTAAATAAGTAAAACAGAGCAAACAGCTCTGTCCTATCAAGGTAATTTATATCCTGTTAACCACAAGGAAAAAAAAAAAACAACTCTACATGCACAAGAGACATCTGGGAATGAAAATTAACTAAAACCAGACTAATGACATAAACAAGAGAGAAATACAGCCTCCAGATCTGTGTAGCTGAGCCTGATGTATATCAAAAAGTAGATTGCTTGGGGTTTTTGTTTTTACAAGAACACAACAAATCAGGGAGGAAATTTTCCATTTAAAGCCATAACTTCTCAATTCAGACATTTGTGAGGGCATAAAAAACAGAAGCACAGAGGAAAAAAATCATCTGCCAAGAGCTCTATATGCATGTTGGTCCCAGAACTAATTGAGTAACAAAAACCACTATTTGAAAGTAATTTTGGTTGCCAAAATTCACAAATAATCATATTTACAATCTGGTATATGACCACCTGCAGGCTTAACTGAATTTTAAAAATATATACTAGCACATACAAACATAAATTTGGAAAAATAGTTTTCATTTCAATTTTAATTTTAAAAACAACAGTTAAGCAAGCACAATGTTTCTCTGTTGAATATTGTTTTACACTAAGGGCATTTGCCCCTCATTGTGAAAAATTTCTGGTTTTGGTGCATTTCCTCTAAATGTGTGATGTGGGAGACCCTTCTATTACCCTGAGCAGTTTAAGCTCCAGCCAGGAGGCTCAGGAATCCTGGCATGATGCCCAGAATACCTGTGGATTTGATTATGAACTGTGGAACAAGTTACCAGCTTTGTCTGAGAATCAGAAAGTCACAAAGGTTTAAATAGTGTTATTATAGAGAGAGTAAATGTAGATTTTAGATTTTTAGATAAAGAGGTTTTAGGGGAGAAGATGGAGGGAATTGGGTGTGTCTGAACCTCTTTCCTCTTCTTGCCATCCATTTCTGTTGTAGAGTTGGCATTTTAGGATTGGTTAGAGTAGAAGTTAACTGTCTGACATAGATGATAGTTATTGGGGAACAATTGTAATCAATATAGATGTAATTTTGGGTATAAAAGATAACACCGCCCGGAGAGGAGAGAGAGACGCCCATGGCTGCGGTGCAGGGCGAACCTTTGTTGGGCAGACAGAAAATATTCTAGATAACAACTAATAAACAACCTTGGGACTGGACCACTTGAGCCCTCTGTTTTATTCTACGAATGCGGACTGAGAAAATAAGACCTTTCACACATCTCGGGGCAGCAAAAGCAACAAAGCAATCCCAGAGTGTGAGAAGGCTGTTCATGCTCCTAGCTGAAGAAAATCTGGGCATGGTTTTCACCTCATGACCTTGACTATTCTCTTGCCTATCTAGCTATGAAATCTTTATCCAAACTGCAGTGGGATCTGCCATCTGTTTGATTCCCCTGCAGATCTGGGCAGAGCAGTTTTGTGATCTGTTTCCATGCCTATGATAGAATTTTTATAAAGATACCAAATGCTACTGCTTAAAAAACTGGGAGAATGTTGGCTAATTTTTTTATTTTCAGTATTGGAAAAAATATCATTGTGGAGTTTTCATTTGCTCATATTACCCCCAAGATCCCACCAAAATAAACATTTGCTAAAATAATGGTAAGCTCAGCAAAGCAGAAAGGTTCAGGTTTTGAATTATATACCATTAGATCTTAAACAATGCTGCCTGCCAGAGCCCACATCATTTTCAAACATAAAAGTAATTTTGAAATACCAGGTTAGTTTTGCAGCGCTGACAGACTGAAATGATCTCCTACTTTACTTAGAAGTTGACCCAGTTTGACAGAAAAATCTTCAGGAGAAAGCAAATGTAGAACTTTGTATTTTATTTGATACTACTATCGACTCCAGCAAAACTCTGAAGGTCAGTAATGATATTCAGGCACTAAATACCAAATCCTGCATCAAAACACATCCAGAAAGGTGTGCCTGGTTCTTTTATTTCTGCATGGAAATGGTGAAGTCTTTCCTTATGATGCCCCTTCCACAGTGTACCCACCCTGTGTTTTTATTGTCCTGCTCCTGCACAGAAATAATATCACATCAATAATTCATAAGTCTTATACAGCCCTGGCTGTGCGTGTGAAGTCACCAGAGCCCTGTAAAAGGCAGTCTACAATCCAGTTTGGTTTTGTGTGACTTGTGCAGTCCTCGTAGCTCTTTTCTTATGTGCATCATGGAGCTGCCACATGACAACCTCCCTAAAGGTCTGTGGGATAAAAGATCCTGAGCAGGTCTGCAGGCTGGGCTGGGGCTTGGAGAGCACTGTAAAACGCAAAGTGGAAGGAAAACACTGAAATGGAAAAAGAGGAGAGTCAGAGAAACCCAGTTTTCTAAAGCCTGTAGGTTCTAGGCACCAAAGTGATGAGTAAGAGACTTGCTGAGTTCTTCTTCCCCAGGGGGGACATTCCACACAAGGGTCACTGGGATGTCTGCAGTGACCCCCAGGTACTGAGGGCACGCTTTATATCCGTCATCCATGAGGCCAGCATGACAGCAAGAAGATATGGGATGTTCTGACCTGTGATTCTTGGGTCAGAAGCTCCAGGAAGAGCTGGATAATGTAGGGAGTTCTTCAGAGATTGTTTCCACTGTGTGTTGTTTTGCTGAGGTTTATGCAGCCCCATTTTTATGTTTTCTTTGGCTATATGAAATCACACATTTCAAAGGCAATAAATCAATTTTATAAAAAATTTTATCAGCCTCCACTATGCATCCTTAAAAAGGAAAGCCCTAGTTGATTCCCTGTTAATTAAAAACCTGTGTATCCCCAGTCTGAGCCTGGATGCAGCAGGCCCAGTGTGACAGGCCAGCAATGCAGGCACCCTTTGTGCCTTTTTGTCAGTGACAGTGGCACCAGGGCTTGCCAGCCCTGCTCTGTGCTGGGACAATGGCACATGGACACGACCTCATCTCCTTGGCCAGGCTGCTCATCCTGCCCTGGGCTTCTCCTGCAGCTGCAACACCAAGAGGAAGGCAAAGAGGAGGGGGATGATGGTGTAAAAGTAGTAAAAAGGGGAAGATGTCTATAGAGTGGCCTCCTTTGAGGCAGGGTATCAGAAAATGAAGTGGGGGAGGCACCCCCTTGGAGCTGGAGAGGAGAGGAGAGGAGAGGAGAGGAGAGGGGCAGGGAAAAAAAACTCCACAGCACTGGAAAGTATTTTGAGAAATGTGGGAAGAATAGGGGTGGAGAATTTTCCACCA
>VXBI01012581.1:54984-140370 GCA_013397375.1 Toxostoma redivivum | reverse complement strand
CCCCCCCATTATTTTCTGGGGTGATTTTTGTGCTCTTAGAAGCTGCTGGCTCCAGAGGGAGTTTAACTCCATTCCTTGTGAATTCTCAGAGCTGAAAATATGGGAAGGATTCTATTGGAGGAACTATTTTAAAAATTTATTTCTTGGACCGATCTAAATACCAGAAGGAAACCATGCCAGCACCACAAATGGCTGGTTTGTAAATTTTTATTCTGACGGCTTTCCCACATTTTTTGGAGAGGTTGTAAGCTGATTTCTGAAGGAGAAAGCGCTGCGTTGCTTAGATGCAGTTTGTATGGGGTTTTTTTCTAGCTGTGGGAATGGAGTTGCAATACAATCCTGTCGAGTGGCAGGGTGGTGTGTGGTGGCAGCCCTTTGCCTGTTGGGTCAGGTGGTTACAGATGTGAGGGAGTGGGGAGAAGAAGCTTCTTTGCATCCAGTGAGCTGTTCTGAACCATCATGAAGGACTTCTGTGTGTTTCACATTGTTTATAAAATAAGGAAATCTGTGTACGCAGCATGTTCCCCCAACAAGTGATTTTTTTTGTCAGGGTTAAATATGAATTGCATTTGGATCTGTGGTACATATATGTATAGGTGAAGGTTTTTAGCACAAGCATTAAATGAGGCTGCATGGATTTCATGGGAGCTGTAGGACTGTAATGGGGAGACACAGTTCATTCAAATTTCATACTGCATAGCTTATTCCTTTCCAAATAGGTTTTGTTTAATGTAACTTGTTATTTTGATAGCTTCCTCTCCTCCCCCTCAACATACTTCCCAACTTCTTTCTGTAAATGTATCAACATGGTAAAAAAATTCCATAAACAGAGATAACAAGCTTTTTGTGTGCTCATATGTATTGTTATTCATAGAACACATTAAATGCCTAAGGTTACCACTTTTGGTCCTTAAGGGATGTAGTAATAAAAATTCAACATCCACTTTTTTCCTAATCAGAATTCTGTACTTGAATGCATCTGGCTTGGAACTAGTAGATTAAAAAAGGTGATAAAAGCTCTGCTTGGCTGTTAGCTATTTTTATTTTTTCCTTTTGGGTATCATAAATTGCTTGCATAGAAATCCTAGATACAGCCTGTCGTGTTTTTAAGAGAAGATGAATTTTGGATTAGAATTCTAAATGAATTTTTTATAGGAGAGAGAAACCTTGAAGCACCCCTCAGTCAGTACCTTGTATTTCTCTAGTACTTAAGTAACCTTTGGTCTTAAAACATGTGTATAATTAATATTTCACTACAGCCTTCTAAATATATTTTGTTTCCAAATTAACTGCCTGCCTCAGTGTGTTTTGGGAGGGAGCTTTAAGGGTGCATGCACTTGTTCTTAAAGTTATATCGCTGAGGAAAATGGGTTTTGTCTTCCATGCAAAGCTTGCTGGTGCCCCAAATAGGCACCGTAGCAAAGTGATTACTTTCTGATCCTGGGCCCTGTGAGACACTCAAATGAGTGCTTTGTGTGTGCTGTCCTGCTGGAATTGGGGTTTCTTGTCAGGTAATGTAATGAAAGCGTGTAAGGAGAGTTTCCATTTAGATAATGTTCCAAGGTGGGTCACTGATCTGAAGAGCACCCTCCGAAATTTTTGGGGACTGCATTAGGTTCTTAGAACTTGGCATGTCTTTGGCTGTGTGACAAAATCAGAACTAAGGTAGCTACTTATAGTTAGTGGTAGTTTGGTTTGCTGAGTTTTTATTGCTTTGAAAATAGACCTGTGCATCCTGGTGTGACCCCTTGGAAGTCAGCAGGTGGCAGGAGAGTGGTGGGGCAGGTAAGTGTTGCTGGACTGTGAGGCCACACCAGAGCTGTGATTTTAAAAAAGGCTGAAATTGCATGTTTTCATATGGTTCCTCTCCTTTTAGCCAGTTCTTCTGGCGATGTGATGTCACAGGTGTGGAGGTCAGGGGGTCTGGAGGTGGCCCCATGAGGGGTGGTGGGCTCCGTGCCCCTCTGGCATGGGAGGGAGGGGTGGAAAGTCTTGGTGAGTGCTTTGAAGTGCCTCCCCCCATTTCCATCTTAGAATTCCCCCAAAAGGAGGTCACCTGTGGATGCTGGGAGTGGCTCTGCTGTTGGGACAGGCAGCTCCTGCTGTGGCAGGGGGTGGAGGGGGCATTCCCCCACCATTCCAGGGACTCACAAAGTTGTTTTCTGGGAAATGACTGAGACCAAGAGTGAGTGTGGCAGCCTGCTGGGGAACACAGATTTATGGCTCGACTCCTGACCCATCCTCAAATGCAGCCATCTGAGCTGTGCATTATCATGTGGGATTAAATTTGCGTGTCCCTTTGAGTTACCGGTGGCATTAGTCATCTCCCCTCTAAGTGTCCAGCTGGGTTGCTGAAATAACTGGTTTTCTCCCTAAATTTTTTTCCAGTGCTTCCTGCATTGGTTCCTGCATGTTTCTGGTCTTTTTAATACCTCTTACCATGCCTGTATTTCTTTCTTTTAATTCTTTTAAAATATATGGTAGCAGATGGTTTTAAAGGAAATATTTTGGGAAATTTTTAGCTTTCCCATGTGGCTTAGATTGCTCAATCTCTTGGAGGTTCCATTTGATTGCAAAGTCAACATTGCTGTACTTTTAGAGAGAAGTGTTATTATTCATATGTAGTTACCTGAACTCCAAAAAAACCCAAAACAAAACCAAAACAAAACCCACCAAAAAAACCCCAAAAAACAAAAAACCAAAACTGTCAAAAATGCACAGTAATCCCCATCATGACAGATTTGACACGCTCCATTGTTCAGGCACAAACCTCATGCAGTTGCCTCCTTAGGTCAGTTGTTTTCTGTTCTGTTCTCATAACAATATACATGAAAGATTAAGGATAATGGTGTTTTATGGTAAGCATAGTCCAAGGTGAATTCTATTGGCTAAATAAATAACTGGATTTTAAGAAGAAAAAAAAAAAAAACCCAAACAAAAAAAGGCTAGATAGTGTTTGAAACCATAACTCCAGAGTCAGCTTTCTAAGTTCTTTCTCAGGATGTGCATCCCGCTTGGCTTTGTTTAGTGGGGTTTTGACTGGGATTTCACAATTTCACATGTGTGGTTTTGGTACAAATTAGCATTTTACACCTCATTTAATGGAATAATTGACTTTGCTGTTGGCTAAATGCTGCTTGTTTTCTGTTTGTGGAGCTGTGCTTGCACCTCAGCAAGTGCAACACCTTGACCTTGGAGTTTGTATCAGGACAGTTCTGGAGCACAGATATTTGGTGACATTTTCACATTAATGGGCCGGTTTGACCTGTGAAGGGGGACAGGGGGTGACTTGGAAGTTCAGTTCTGTTTGGGAAGGCATAGGATGCATTCATCACCAAGCAGTGGCAGGAGCCCTTTTTTGTCACAGGGAAAGGGGTGAGGCTGTGGGGGAGTGCCACTGTATGTGTAGTAAACATTTGGCTGTTCAGCATTCCCTTAGGCTCTGAGCAACCTGTTGTGTGGCTTAAACAAGGTAAATATAAATTCTAGGGAAAGGTGCTGGGGAGTCTTGTTAGCACTTTTCCATGAAAACAGCAGTAGAATCCCTGGATACTGGTTCATTCCAGCCTTGCTTGTCAAGGAAATGGAGACAATTATCGTAGATAAACCAAGGGAATTTAAAATGGATCCAATAATCTGATTTTATCTCTGATTCTGTGACTATTTATCAATTCCCCGTGCTGTCAGGGAGGGAAATTAGGTTACCTGGTACCGTTAGTTGTCTCCATCTCTGGATTTTTATCATCATTTCTCCGGTTGTTGCAACTGTCCTACAAATTTACGTGCCAGTGAGTTAATAGATGCATATCTAGAAAGGCTCTTTGTGCATGTGAGCTTGCAGAAATATCTCCTTCAATCTTTCACATGCTGTTTAAGCCCAGTGACGCTTGTTACAGAGATGCTGGCTTTGCTGTAGTGCTGAGTCTGTTCTGCAGCCACCAGATTTGCACTTTGCAGCCCTGTCGATCTCAGAGCTTTGCAAACCTCAGTGGCTGAATCTTTAGAATAAAATGCAGGACTGTAGAAGTGACTGTGGGGAGCAGATGACAGATATTGTACTGCCATTTTTATTTGCATAATGTTACTTCTTTAGACTCATTTCTATTAATTAGCATTTAATAATCTCTCAGAGAAGAGATCCTTCGCATGGACAGAGCAGGCTTCTTTCCGTCTTTGCTCGCTCTCACAGTGGTGGGCAGATGGTTGAAATGTTCTGTCTCTATTACAGTTCTGGGTTAGGAGAGGGAAGCATTTGAATTTCCCTTGCTCTGAAGGGACTCTGAAGCATGGCACACTTGTGTCTTACTGGATTATCATTACTTCATTGCTGAGCTGGTTCTTTTAGCTCTGGGAAGAGGACACAGGATTTTTAGGAGCTCTAATAAAAGAGTGGAAGTTAATGTTGTTAATACTAATTTTGCTGTAATTTCCACATAGTGTTTTGCAAGATGTCTTCCAGATGTGCTTTTTCATCTCTGTGTTTCTGGGGACAGTATTAAAATCTTTCAAAGAAGCAAGCAGCCTCCTTCCCTCTCTGTTTCTGGCTTTTCCCATCGCCCTGAATTGCTGTGCTGAGTTCAGTTGGTGGCTGGTCACTGTGTGATGCTGGCAATGATCCTCTCCCAAAAGCCAGGCAGGATTCACCACATTCACCAACAGCCTGGACTGAGCAGAAGGTTGAAATTTTGTCTTGCCATCATTTATTATTGGGAGATATTTGCTGAGAGCTTTGAGGAAAGATTGAGTTTGGTTTGGGCTGAATGTAGTTCTGGATGAATCAAACTGAAATGTTATTTTTCTGTTTTATATTCACAAAGGGTCTTTTTTAAGAGTTTAATTGCTAGGAGAATGTGATGGGGTGAATAATGACGTGATGGACTTAATCTGCAGAAGCCTCTGGATCTTGGGAGCAGACCTAAGGAAAAGGTTGGCATGCTTAAAAGGTGCTGCAGTGAAGTGAGAGAGCAGGAGAGTGAAACCCGGTAAAATCATAGGAAGAGGAGCACTTACATTTCCTTAAAGCTGGGAAGAGAAAGAAGCCCCTGATATCTGACCCACATAACCACTCAGTGCCTTAATGCCTCTGAACAGAAATGATCAGCTCAGACCTGCTGCTGCCACAGGACTGAAACTACCAGTGAAACTGACAAATTCCTCAGGATCTTGTTCCTGACTATTATAGGCACTGCTTCAGAGAATGCAGTGCACAGGAACAGCCAGTTGCAGTGAATGCCACCAGCAAAGCCTGTCTGCAACTCAGCACACGAGAAACTCTTACTGTAAGGACCTGAGTACACCTCCTGCAACTGAGGATTCAGCTGGGCCATGCTGACTTAGTCATTTGATAAGTTTTAAAAACATCATTTGGATGGAGTTTCTTATGGGTTAGCCTCCATCTGGAAGCAGCTTTGGAGTGTTTGGAGAACTCCTTTTAGCATTTTTTGGCAAAAGAATATGAAAAATTGCTCATTTTGTATGTTTCTGAGAGTAAACGGGAGCTATAATCAAAACGTGACATTTTTGATGGAGGTAGTCTTCTCAGTGATAAAAATGTAGGGATTTGGGAAATCCTAAAAAAAAAATGAAGTTTTCAAAGAAATGAGAACTTCCTGAATATGCCAGGTAGCACTGAAATTCTTTTTTTTTTTGTATCTAGACTTGAAACAGAGGCCAGTTTATGGCATCACAGGTTGTGTCATGGCATGTGTTGCATCCATTCAGTTGGGCAGTGCCAAAGCTTCAGAGTTGTGTCTGGGCTTGGAGCCCAGCCACAGGTGAGAGTCTGTGGCAGAGATGGGGACCTGTGGTCTGCAGGCCCATGCAGCCTGCAGGGATGTACACCTGCACTGGGATTTTTGTCCATGCTTGAAGGTAATACAAAGGTGCATGGCAGTGTGCAGCTTTCTTGAGCTGTGCAGATACTCTGCTGTGACCTCCACCCAAAAAAAGGTGGAGGACATTGTAAACAGATTATGGAAACATGTCTAAGTCAATTCCAAAAGCTGTTTGAGATGGAGGATTACTGCAGATTTCCTGCAATGGAGAACCCATGATTTCTGTTGTCTTCCCTAATAGTCTCCTGTCCAAAGCATTTTTATTACAACTTGCTGTGGCCATCACTGCATCAAAAAGTAGTCAACTCACCAGAAATGTGTCACACAAGTTGTGCCTTTCATTCTTGGGAGAACTGGTTAAGAGAGAAGACTCTTTCCAGGTATGCATTAACAGAAGAACAGATAGAAACTCAATCCTCCTGTTTCACTTCAATAGTACTTAACATCTAACTGGCTCTAATTAGGCTTGGAATGGGAACATAATTAAGTGCATGTCTGTTTCCCTTTGAAAACAAAGAAAGGAAACAAATACAGATGTGTTATCCTCAGTACCTTGATGCTCTCCCTGTTGGCTGCATCTTATGGCTGGGTTAATTTTCACTTGTGCAGCTCCCCTGTGCTGGATGTAGCATTTATTGCTCTGTGGTGTGCACTGATTGCAGGCAGAGCATGATTCAATTTACCTGCAAAAAATGTCTTAGAGGAAACCAGCAGCTGATTTTATTGCATGTTTTTGAGATTTTTTTTTTCAAATTTCCTCTGTTTTCAGGTCATTTTTTGTATAGCTGAATCTTTGAGTCAGTTAAAGCTGATCCACTGTGCAGTTGCTTGTAAATGTTGAGTGTTACCTGGAACTGAGTTCCTCTTTCCGGTATACTTCAGGAAAATTGCTAAATTAAATTGTGTGGGTCAAATAATCTAGAGGCTTAAATTGATCTCTCTTGTCCCAGAATAACCTATAGACCATCTGTGCATCACCTGCAGTCTTCAGGGTTTTGGTTTTATTCTATGCAAGTGTGATCTAAAACCTCCTGAAGAAAGAACCAGGACCTAAAGGTGTTGGAGAACTGACTTTCAGGAATGTTTCCCTGTTATTTCCTGGAACATACAAGCCAATCCTCAGTATATTCCTTCTCACAAAACAGGAGCTGATGCAAAGGGATTGAATCAGGATTTCCCAACAAGGTCACGCCATTTAAAAAGAAAAAAAATGTAGTTCATGGAGATGAACTTAGAGGTTTATTTCTGTCATGGCAGATAGGACTGGGACACATAACAGCATTTCAGGGAGGCAGCACGACCTTGCTGCATTTACTGAATATGTGCAGGATGTCTGTGCAGCTTTCAAAGCACTTGTGCAAAACTCTCACTGGCAGCATGGGGCAGCTGCTGTTTTTGCTCATGGCCTTGTGGATAAATAGTTTCTTATGGAAAAAACACTTGTTTTTAAACCTTTCCCTATTGCTCTTCAGCCTCCAAGTGATGCTTTCACTGGGCATCCTCCCAGCATGGAAATGGCAGCTCAGTGCCCTCAGTGCCCTGCTCAGCACTGACTTCACCCACTCTCAGCTGTTTATTGGCATTCTCACCAGAGAGACATGCAAGACACTGGTCCTTGTCCCATCCAAGGTGGTCCCTGCCACAGCCAGCAGCCTCCTGGCCAGCAGGAGAGCACTGCCAGGCAGGTGTGGGGTGGGGTCTCCCTCTGTGCTCACCAGCCAGTGAAATTACAATCTGCAGGAGATGTGCTGGACCAGCCAGTGTGATAATAAACAGCATTTCACTCAGCACTTGTGTAATTTTCAGCCGAAACCAGCAACAAAAATAAAACCTCCCACTCCCAGGACTTTTGTGTTTTGTAAGCAATAGCTAGTTGTTTTGTGACAAAATGGTTGTACTCAAAATAGGTATGTCTGTAGTAGAGAGAATTTTCATCTCATGGAATTGATCAGAATGATATGGAAAAGCTGCCTCAGTTTCTGTGAGCTGGTATGATATGCATGTAATACTCTTTAATACAAAACAAACCTGGTTCCTGTTGTTCAGAAACCTGAGCATGCTGCACCATAGCTATTTCTTAACAGAAGTATCAGATTTAATGTGTTCCCTTCCCTCCTGTTCACTGACCTCAGATTGCTGGAGGACCAGACAGGATTAATCCCTGTGCCGTGAAGAATATCCAGTATTAAAGCAAGGAGCTTGGTTGTTTCCTAGAGCAATGCAATCCTCAAATGATAAAGAATATAACTGAACCACAACCACTTAGTTGATTTCTTCTCTCAATTTCACTTAGTTTCCGGTGTCATATCAGGCGTTAGACCAAAATTAATTCCCATTTTTTCTCCACCATTATTGAATATGAAAAATATTTAAGACTGCATATCTCTAAATCTGAAGGATATAGAGAAGAATTTTGTGCTAAGTCTTAGCTCTTAGGCAGTCAATCAAGTTGTTAATGGTATAAGAACCACCTCATCAGTGAGGAGCAGACAATTACCCAGTTTTTCTTCTAGTACCATTAACCAGCTTATCAGTTGTGCCCCAAGCCCAAGTCTTTGTGGCACTAATGTTCCATTTTGAAAACATACTTGCTCTACATCATATTTTGTGCAATACTGGTAAGCAAAAGAATATGAAATAAAAAGACATTTTAAGAAGAATCACATCAGCTCTGGTTGATGGGCACGTGTGGGTGGACTCAGCTTGGTCTATATGAAGGGTGTAAAATATTTTTCAACATCATCTTGCTCTGCTTAAATTCAGTTGGGAAACAAACATGACCAAACCATCTTATGCAGTCAGACAATGGTTTTTGAAACTCACCTGTGCTTAATAAACAGACAGTTACTCTGGCTTGGATTCCACAGAATTCCCATGGACATGTGGTTGGGAGGGTTTATTATTCATTTGTGTGCTGGATACCTCAACAGGATAAACTTTCTTCCCTTTCCTCTGTCAAGTTAAATTCTGGTCTCTAGACTTGGTTTGGGTACCCCGTGATTTTGCAGCACATCATTTTACAAGTAGATACGTGATCCTCTGGTGTGGTAGTCCCACTGAAGCTTAGATAGATCCTAAAAGAGGTAAAATTTGGTTTAAAATTTTTCAGCTTCTGTGAAAACAAAGCCTAAACTAAAAGAATACAAGAGCAAAAGACTTATCTCTGTGTTGATGAGATGGTGTAGTGCGAGACCCCATGAGTCAGCTGGTGGATGAATAAATGCTGAGTATTATGATTGGAATCAGAGGGCAGAGTGCATGTTGTTTGGATTAAATTCAGAAAGAGCAGACCCTGGATGCACCCTGTATGTTGACAAGATGGGATTTTTTTACAACATTGATAGCTGTACGTTATATTTTCTCTGTACTTAAGAACCATTGTGTACTTACTTACAGCAAGTAAACAACTAAATCTTTGGGTTTATTTACCAGAGGTAGTCCTTAAATAGTTGGCATGTCCATTTGATAAGACAGAGCCACTGATGCAAGTCAGGCAATATGTCTAAGATTTGGCACAGCTGTGAGTTAGTTATTTTAGGTCCCTAACTGTAATAATTATTATGTTGTAGCATTCACTTTGACATCTTACTTCAATTGCAGGGGTAGCAAGCTGAAATAAAAATTAGGGTTACCTGAGGTTGCTTGTAGAGTATGGGAATCCTTCTGAGAAGTCTAATGAATACTGCTTGTGAAGGCAGATTAAGATGGAGCAGCTGGCTGTATCTGAGCTATGAAATTGATACCCCATGATGCTTCTTTATTCTGAAGTGCATAGACAATGCTCTGAAAAAACCTTCCAGGCTGCCCAATATCCTGGGAGAGGGAGTGGAGCTGCTGGTGCATGAGAGCAAGCCCCAAGGTGAGTGGGCTTCCACAGCTGGGAATGATCCACACAGACTTTCCTGACTTCACAGATCAGGCAAACCCTTTTGTGGGGAGGGAAAAATACTCCTGTCATGCAGGGCATAAGCGGGATAGTTTTTCTTCAGGGAAAGAATTTCTACATTTCTGTAGATGGATATCCACCTTTATTTTGGAAGATCATTTGACTGGGGCACAAGCATGCTGACACACTTCCCAGGGAGAGGAGACTTGGTGTACCTGCTCAGGAATGTCCCCATCCTCTTTGTGCTGAGTGCCAGTGATCTGTTATCTCCAGGGTATGTTCCAAGTATGGCAAGCAGGATCAGGTTTAAGTGGTGACCTCCAGAATAAGGTGGTTGGCTTACTTTTACCCTGCTGCAGACATGAAGAGGCAGAGGAAGATTTTGCTAATGTGGAGATCTGGTTAAAGACCAGTATGCAGAATTTGTCATTTGTGGATTCTGCCGGGTTTTGTGAGTGAGTTTGTCAAGTGCTTCTAGGAGCTGGACTGACTTCTTAGCTCAAGAAAGGTTTCTCTCTAGTTTACTCATGCAGTGGATATAATGACAGCTGCAAAGAGTTATTGGCAGTTTTGTTTGATAAATTGTAATTGGGCAGCTAAAAAGAACACTGTGTGGGGATGCAGCTCTCAGGACTCTGCTTTAGCACAGGAAGAGAGCAGTAGCACCTGCTGGGGCACAGGCTGTGCTGGGAAGGACAGTGAGGGCTGCCCAAGCAGTCATTCAAGGCTAGAACGTGTTATAGGGAAAAGGATATCAGGTAACTTGTGCTTGAAGGAAACTTTTAATTTGGGGATTTCTTCAAGTAGAAGGGAGTTTGTTCATGCTGAGAGCCTATTTTGTAGCTTGTGCTGTCTCCCACACCTCAGTGAGACCCTTCTGGAAGAAATGAAGGCTGGCTGCTCTTGGTTTTGTGTCAGAGTTAAATTAAGGCTTTCCACTAGCCTGGATTAAGGTGTATTTTGGTGTTTGGTGGGTGTAGGCGGTGACAGCTCATGGAAAGATGTGATCATTCATCCTAGCATGCATCTTGAATCTGAGTGGGTGAATGACAGGCTGGTTTTCTTCTGATGGCCCTGTGCAGTTCTATCTAAAATCCCTTGTAATGGCTATTGCCCAGCTGGTCAGGCTGAGAGCGGAGCAGAATGGCTTAGAGCAGTCACTGTTTTGTTCTTATCCTCTCCTATGGCTTGGTGAACAAGAGGGCAAAGGGCTCAGCAGGGTCTCAGCAGAAGGTAATTAATTTCTCTGGCATTCCTGGACCATGCTGCTTTTAGGCAGAGAGAATTTTCAGGTTAGCCACAGCATGATTTCTGTTTCCCACTTCTCCTTCTCCCTGAGTGGGTATCATGTAGAGACAGAGATTGCTCTGTGGCTTAGTTCATGCTTTGTTTTCTTTTATCACCTTATGTGGTGCAGTTTAAATTACACTTTTCAAATGGTAAATTGCTTAGGAAAGACTTCTTAATGCCATTTTTCCTGGCAGTTTATTTCATACTTTTCATGCAAGTTGTACCAATCAAGTGTCTAGTGGGGCTGCCTGCTAAGCAGTAACAGATGGCCCGTGCTAGTGAGGACAGGAAGGATCACAGGGGTAGGAGCCAGTGTTATCTACATTTGTGTTTTGGATTGCATCATGGATGCTTCCCAGGAGGAAGCACAGCTGGCACTGGAATTGCAGAGATGTGATTTTTGGTATTCTCTATTCCAAGTCTTGGCATATTTGAAAGTCAAGTTCATGTTGGGCTAGATCAATAATACTGAAATATTGAAATTATACCTCTTCTTGGATAAAAGCACTCTGCTTGCTAGTTGTTTTTTTTTTTTTCTTCTTTTTTTTTCTTTTTTTCTTATCCTGTAATCAAAAGTACTGTGTGAGAAAATACACAGAAGAGAGCAGCTAGGTCCATGATATAATCTTGCTTCCATGTGTACTCTACCACAGGATGGTCTGAAAATGGAGTAACTAGTGCAAAACTGAAGGAAGAAAACCAGAATTAATCATAGATGGTTTGACCAGTATTTCCCCCTCTAGCTTACTCTGGCACTAAAATACTTGGGTACCATGATAGGCAAAAGGCCAAAGAGGAGAGAGGATGTGTCAGAAAGTGGCTGCCTTGCAGAGCTCATGTTCTGGGAACGTTTCTTCCTCCTGCTGGGCTGGCAGCATCCCCTGTGCTTTGACCTGGTTTTCGTCTGTAGCAGTGGGCACATCTCCAAGGGGGCAGGGAAAAAGCATGAATGAAGAAAGCTGTGATCTTAAACACAGCCCGTGGAGGCCAAACTTTGATTCCACTGAGGTGGCCAGGGCTTAGCTACAGCCACCTTGGCTTTGTGTACTGTATCATATTGGATATTTGTCCAGATGCCAGCAGGAAAAGGCCAAGAGATCCTAGACATGGCCATGTGATTAAGATTTGGCACATCAGGCCTTTCAGAGAGCTCTTAGAGTCTGTATTGGTACCTGTCTTGACACTAAAACACAACATGAATAAAAATGTGAGAAACTTCTTACTGAAAAATTCATTATCAGACAGTCATGGGAAATTAATTACTTTGTGGGTTTTTTTGTTTTGTTTTGGTTTGGTTTTTTTGTTTGTTTGTTTTTTGTTGTTCTGTCCTAGAAACTTTCAGTTTAGAAGATAACATTTCATTTGGTTCTGATATTTAAATAATTTCCCTTCCCCTGCATGGACAGAGGCTAAGCAGTCCCTGCTTTGTATAAGGCATCTAGAGCTTGTGCCAGTCCTGGGATGATGCCATCACAGAATCACAGAATCACAGAATGGCTTGGATTGGAAGGAACCTCTGGTTCCAATCCCCCACTAAGGGCAGGGATGCCACCTGCTAGACCAGGCTGCTCAAAACTCCAGCCAGCCTGGCCTTGAGCTCTTCCAGGACTGGGGCAGCCACAGTTTCTTTGGGCAGACTCTTCCAGTGCCTCACCACCCTCTGACTTCTATTCTCACCAGCAGGGTAATTACCTGTAGTAGGTAAAACACATTACAACTGCCCAGAGAGTGACGTGGAAGATCTTAGGAAGATAATCTAAGGCAGTTCTGTCAGGATATGCCCTTCTCCTTGGGCAGCTGGGCAAAGAGAAGATTCTTCTTGTCAGCCTGGCCTGGAAGGATTTGTCTCACAAATCTCTTTGTCTCTTGCTTTGTGAATTTTGTACTTTCCTAGTGCTTCATCACTGTGTTGACCATGGTTCCTGCTGTCTTGATGTGTGTCTTTTAAGCATAAGCATAAAATGCTGGCAGTGTGTCAGGAAAAAATCCATGAGAAATGCCTCTAAAATGCACTGGGAGAGAAGAGGAAACCAGGTAAGGTGGTGGAAATTCCTCCTCTCCCCTTGGCCCATGTACACAAACTTGCTTGGCTCTAGGGTAAAGCCAGATCCTGCATTCACTTAAAAACTTTTTCACCAACAATCTTGTTTGTGGAGACAGGGCTAGAAACACAATTGCTGGTCATTCAAGGGAAGGTAAGATAAGGTCATCCCCACTTTCTCCTGGTGACGTGGAATACGTGGCTGTGCAGAATGGTCCAATAAATGCATTTACCCTTGATGGAGGTGGCAGCTGGGTATTATCTGGTTCTCCTGTTCCCTGTTAGCTCTGGAGTGGAGTCCCAAGGCATTCCTTCTGGAGAACAGCAAAGGAGGGAGCACCTGCTTTTGTACATAAGCTGTTGAAGGGATCAAAGTATTTAATGGTAACTCTCCCTTGCACTTCCCTCCCTTAAGCTGTGTTCTTGAGAAATAGCTCATTAATTTGTTAGAGGCTTGATGAGAAAGAAGGGGGTGGAAAGCCACTAACAAATGGCTTTGGTCCAGGTCAGGTCTCTCTATAGCAGGAGGAACCTGCTCTTCCCCCGCCCTGTTCCAGAGCGGAGATCAGGAGCTGGATGGTGAGGAAGTTGTTTTTCCTATTATTCCATAGATTAGTTTGGCTGCTGCTCATACACAGGCTGCTATATATAAAATTTCTTCTTGATGGACATGACAAGTTACCTAAGAAGTGATGTAAGGGCTGTAGAACTTACACAGATTCCAAAACTGACTGCCACTTTCCTCCCAAAACTTCACACCAGAGTTTAAATGGGAAACCTTTCTCTCCTTTTCAAAGATCTGTGTGTATATCACAAGTCAACAGGCAAAAAGATCTTTATGATAATACTTTGACCTCATAAATCAGTCTTGCAGACAGATGGAAATTGGCAGGTTTCTTTTGGATGGGTTTGGCAGGCACTGCTAGAGGAAAAGGCAGTTCATTACCTCCTTAGGAAGGAGAACATCCTTGTCATAACACTATCCATTGCTGGCCTTGTCTCTGGCTCACTGTTACAATGAACCATGAATTTTTTACCTGACTTTGAAATTGGCAAGAAAACCACAGAATGACTGTAAAATGTTTGTACTTGGTTCCTGTTGTAGGAAGATGTGGATTTTCACATTACATATCTCAAGTTGGTCAGAGAATGTGAGGAGGCCTGTAGAGACAGAAGATTTTACTATGCTTTCTGTTGCAGCAAACAATATGTGAAAGATGATTCATATAGAAAAGCTGGAAGAATTTAGGTAACTTAATCTGATGATTTGAATGAAGAAAAACTCTAGCATTGTTTGTTTTGAAACTCTCTTTATGAAAGGGCATATTTACTCACAAATACCACACTACTGAAGTTTTATATGTCTTTGCTCCTGGCAGACCTGCCAGTGTTTCTACATCACTCTTGGGTTGTTCTTTTGAGTCTCCCTGTTTTAGGAGTAGAAGATAAATGATGAACAGTTTGTCTTAAAACACTTAATGATAAAATGTATTTGTGTATATATCTAACCTAAAAACTAACAACAGGAATAATATTTGACATCCTGGATGTAATCCCAAAGTTCAGACTTCAGCCTGCTTCTGATGCTTCTAGCAGAAACTGTTATCCCATTTTTAATACTTCTCTTTGGCTAACCAGCAGGTTCCCTCTGATTTTATGACCTACTCCACAGGGAATGCCTCATCCTAAACTCTGTGTGCCCTTGCACCTCCCCTTTTCCTTTTTTTTAAAAAAAACTGATGAAATCATCTCTCTCTCTTTTTGTTATTCCCTTCCTCCACCCCCCAGTTTAAAGGTTTACCGCATGTTTTTGGGTTGGTTTAGAAAAACTTGCCTTCTCCTTTGAGGGCTCCTTGTATTTGAAACTCTGCCTAGCTTGTGAGAAGTCCAGATGCTGGGACTTATAGGCTTTGATACAGTCAGGGGATCCAAGCCCTCACTTGCAGGCTGTTTTCCCTGTGCTTTTGTTCTTGTTCAGCGTTTTGGGAGGGATGTGCCTCTTGGGAACTGCTTAAACAAGAGAGGGGGCAGCTGCACTGCAGTGGCAGGGGATCCAGCTTTGGGGCATGGAGGGTTTATACCAGTGCTGAGCAGCACAACCACACTAAATCCATCCTGTGCCAGCTCTATCTGGGATTCGTACTGCTCTCCCAATGAGGCTGCAGTTATTTACTGTGTGTGCTCAGCGTGGCTGACTGCCCTGCCCTCATTGCACAACCTGCACACCCTCCTGCTCTGCCCTTCAGGTGTGCTGGTTGGATGTTTTTCCTACATTCAGCAGTGTGCAGGGAGAAGAAGAAAAAAAAAAGGAAGAAAAGGCTGCATTGCATTTAAAAAAGAGAGCGGAAGGAGTGAGGAGAAGTGAAAAAATGGAAAATAGAAGTGTGAAGTGAGGTGCAGAAGCATACACCATGGTGCACTCTGTGATGCAGGGGGGATGGCATCAGATGAGGCACCAGCACTCACAGAGATGTCAGGAGTGCAAACTGGGCTGCACTCCTGACATCCCTGCATGCTGGTGCCTCTCCTGACATCTCAGTCACATCTAACCCCCCAGGCAGCATGGTCTCCCTGTGCACAGATGAGCTCTCACTCACTGTGTTATTATTGGCAGCAGCACCCAGGTATTCCCGAGAGGTGCAGGTGTGGGCAGGCTGCCTGTGGTGTACTCACACCCTGGTGTTTGTGGCATCCAAACATCCCCCCCTCCCCCGTGCCCAGGCAAGGCAAAGCTCATTTTGAAAACAAACAAGTCGAGGCCAGGCTGCCTCGTGTGCTGTGTTATCCTGTAGCAGCAGGCTGGGAATGCTGCTGGTCTCTGCCAGGTGGCTCTGCTGGGGCAGCAGCCCTAAGGCTGCATTGGGGATCCCTGCCCCTCAACCCCTCATGCCATTTTCAGAGTTCCTCTAAAGCCATAATAGCATGTAATGCCTTTGGGGTAGGAATTCCTCCTGTCTTTTCTTTGGGCTTTTCTTCGGGCTTTTCTTCCTTCAGGCAGCTTCACCTGCCAGGAGTGAGTGTGGGTGCTGGTGCTGATGGTGCCTGTTTCCAGCTGCGTGACATTGGACACCCAACAAGTGACTCAGTTCGGTTGTGCAGGCAAAGATGCCAAAGCAGAAAGGGTGTGCTAACAGAAAGAGAGAAGGGGGGGTGTATGCAGAAGGAAGGCAGAAGTTAATGGAGTAGGGCAAAGGGAAACAGGTAATTGAGGCAACCAACCAGCTGATTGTTGGCCAGTAAAATAAGTAAATCAGGAAGGTGAAAGGAGATAAGGCTGGCTGGGCATTCTGTTTTATGGCCCTTTTCACTTGCTTTCTGGGACATTTCACTTCTGTATCATTGGGTTTGGTGCTTCACTGAGGGCTTATTTGTGTCCCTCTCTGCTCCCCCTTTGGCTCCCTGTGCCTCAGGGTGAGGAGCTGCTGCCCCACTGACCCCACTCTTTGGTGGAGGCAGAAGAAGGGGGAAATGGTGTGAGGGCAGGATAGTTGGTGAGATTTGTGCATCTCAGGGGTTGTGTTGAGATAGAAGAACCCTGGCAAATGAGTAGGGGAAGACATCCCTGTGCTTCTTTTCAGCTTGCCCTCGTGGCATAAAACCCCTTTATCTATGGACTAGTCTCTGCAGCAGAACCAGAGGGGCTGGTGGGAGAGGAGGCAGCAAGGCACTGAGGGCAGGGAGGGAAATTTCCAGTTATGCGGATGCAAAACTATCAATCCCTTTCCCAAACAGCTTCCTAGTGCTGTCCCTCTTGGTGGCATCAAGATTCACAGTGTTTTCACCAACAAATCAGTAGTGCCAATGGCACTGGCCATGAACGTTGTCACTATAATGGCACCTGTGCCTTGAATCCAGCCCCACACCTTTGGATATGCCTGTGTGGCTGTATTTTAGAGCTTTTTGTGCAGGAAAAGGGAGTTCATATCAAGGAATACTTAGGAAACATCTCTGTCTGGAAGCACTTACGTCACCTTCTGAGGGACTCATCACAAAGCCAGCTACAGCAACATCTTTGTCCATCAGTCACGTTGCTGTTAATGAGTGTGGGCACTGAATCCCCCAGCGAGCCAAGCACTTCACTGCACTGGCTGCACCCCATGTGTCTGTGCCATGTGCTGAAGGTGTTTGTGCAGTGGGACTGGGACCTTCAGTGCAGTCCTAAAGCCCAGGGGTTCCATGTGTCCAGTCAGCTGTGCAGGAGAGCAAGCAAGCTTCTTACTTTCCATTCCTGTCAAAATTCCATTTTCTCCCACTTCCTTTTCTTCTACTGAATGAAAAAGACAGTATTGCTAATAATTCTGTTTTTAAATATAAATTTCAGAAATTCAAGGGCTGCCTTTTGTTTACAATTGCAGATCATTAGATCTTTGCCAGACCATGCCAGTTGTGGAGTAGCTTAAAGAGAGTTTTCTGGTGACAGTAAGGGAGAAGAGAATATGTTGAGACACCCAACAATGGTGACGTTGAGCTTATGGTGAGCAAGTCTGTGCTGAGAGAAGGCGACTGCTTCAGAGCATTTGTACTAATGAACTTTCTTTGTGCTCTGCTTGTTTGTCTGCTTTGTTCTTTTAAATGAGGGTGCATTACTGGATAATTTCCTCTGCTGGTGAGCTACCCCCATCAAGTTGAAAGTTGTCTATTTTTAAAATGCCAGCTGCCTCTTGGATAAAAAAGCCAGTGCTGATGTACCGTTGCTTGCAATGCATTATTCAAAGTCCTTTTTAGGCTCTCTCAAATAAAGAGCTTCATTAATATTTCAGTGGTCGCTGTGATTCTCTCCAAGGGGGCTCCATTCCTTTTTCTCACTTGACACCCCTGTATTTCTCTGTGTAGTGAAGATGATTGGATTTCGAGTTACCTTTGGTAGAGCAAACTCATCGTTTTCTGTGAGAAGTGGATCTTAAAAGAAAATTTGACCTTGAGATTGGTGCTAAGCAGATACTTGGCATACCCACAATCTTCTCAGAGCCCTCAGGAATGGGAGTGGTTTGGGAGTGGAGGGGCTATTCTGTACACCAAAAGCAACTGTTGTGCACCATCATTCTGATCATTCTGGCTGGCTTTGCTAGCTTAGAGGGGAGGTACGGAGAGGGATTGGAAAAGGAGAATCACAACAAGTTGGATTTCTAGACATAAAGATTTACTTAATGAGGTTTTCTTACTTAAACAGTGACTGCATTTGCACTGATTTCAGAACCACACTAAGGGTTATTTTCTTTTTTCTTGCTCTTGGGTTCAGAACCTGTGATAAAGCTGGGCTTTTGAGCAAGAACAGAGTGATTTCCTCACTGAAGGTAGTGGGGGAAAATCAATAGCAGGCAGGTCTGGAAAAAGTGGGTTTAGCTCTAAAGAAAAAAGGCTGAGACAGAAAGTACCAACCATTCCAAGCTCACTGCAATATGAGCAGTTTTCTTAATTTATAGGGTTCTTACTTTTTTCCTTATGATGCCACAAAGAAAGATTCCTTTGGCTTGATTGTGTGTGATGGGTTTTGATGCCAGGAGATGGAGATCTAGTGATACAGAGCTGCATAATAATTTTAAGAGGTAGTTTCTCAATAAATGAAGCAGTTGAGTGTCTGAAGGAAAGACAAGCATTCAAAGCTGCTGCTCACCTGTGAAACAAGAGCAGGAGAGAGAGAATGGTTGCTAAAAATCAGTGCTGCATCCCCTGAGTGCATGGGAGCTGTGGGCTGGGGTCTCCCCTGTGAGTGGAGGCAGGGGAGGAGGAAGGGAGGATGAAGAGATTAATCTAAGTAGGGTGGGGACCATCAGTTATCAAAGAAATAAAGCAACCACAAGCATAGAGGGGATTCACACTGGATATCTGGACGCTGTGTTGGCTGCCTACAGCATGCCTGGTTTGCATGTCAGCAGCTCCTGCACTGTCAGGCCTCTTGTCAGGACACTGTGCAAGGGGAATCCTGTGGCTTTGCTTGCACAATACTAAAAATGCTGCAAGCTGCAGTTGCTGAGCATCCAGAAACTTAAATTCTGCTTTGCTGTTGAAGAAAATGATTGTGACCAGGCTGGTTAAGAATAGCTTGATGTTTCTGACCTGAGTCAGCAGTAAAGTGATATTCTGGACAAGAAATAAGTCTGATTTGGAGGGTTTTGTGTTTGGGTTTTTTTCTGTGGGTGCTGCTGTGCTTTGAAATATGGTCTGTATAGCTACTTTATTCAGCATGAAATTAAATTTCCTTTAGTTTCATGAGGTGAACGATAGTATCTAAAAGTCACGATTCTGCTTTCCCGAATGTGCAGAAGGGTTGCTTGTTCCTTTAGAACACAAATAACAGCTGCTGTTCTCAGAAAATAAAGATTCCCCCCTCCCCAGACACACTTTACTGGAATAATTCATGAGTTTTCCAGTGTAATTTGTTTAACATTTTTAAAAGAACCTTGGCTTACAAGCTGTTCAGAAGGTACAGAAGGTATATATTGCAGGGTGCCAGGGAGACAGAGGGGATGCCAAAGCAATGGTGGTATATTTTGACCAAAATATTGTGTCTTGCTGGTGAAGGGCTGAGGATGGGGGGTATGAGCAGTTAAATAATGTGAAGGTCATGAGTTCAATCCTTATACGGGGCACAACTGTGTTTTGTTTTTTTTTGTCATCTTTTTTTTTTTTGCCAGGGTCGGGACTAAATGTTTGAGATGGGATTTCTTGTTTGAACTCAGATGTTTATTAATTCTTATTTATATTACAGTGAGTTTTACAGCACTTCAAGCTAACAAGCTCAAAATGGAGACATTACTTTTTCTCTACAAGGCCTTTAAGGGCAAACTGTCCAATTAAGAAAAGTTACTTAAATTATTTTTACTTTAAACTTAATGACTAATCATCTGTGGCTCGCAATGCAGATTTTTTTACTCAATTAAACAAGATCACTTAGAGTTATGAAGAAGAAGGTGAAGAAGAAAGAAACTTTCGCTCTAAAACTTCAATTTTGCTTTACATATGTATTACTATATTCTTAAACTTTAAATTTTAAGTTTTCCACTATGTGATATTACACACTTCTATTTAAACTACACACCTGTGATTCCAGTTTTAACGTTTAATTTTGGAAGCCTTCTCCACAGCCTCAATTTTCTTGGGGGTCAGTACCTGTCAGCACGGAAAATTTTCAATGTCCAAGGTTCCAACAGTCCAGGACCCCGTGGAAGTTACGCAGACCCTGTGGGTGTGTGGTGTGTGGTTGGGCATCCCAGTGCAGGGCTCTGGGTGGGGATTGGGCAGCGGGGTGGTGTTGGTACCATGGGGCTGTAGGGTCTGCCCTAGCAGCAGCACTGGGGGTGGTGCAGGACAGGATTTGTGCCATGTCCCTGTCACAGTGCAGAGATGCTGTGATGCAGGACAGGATTTGTGCCGTGTCCCTGTCATAGTATGGAGATGCTGTGGTGCTGGACAGGATTTTTGCCGTGTCCCTGTCACAGTGTGGTGATGCTGCAGTGCCAGACAGGATTTGTGCCTTGTCCCTGTCACAGCACGGAGTGGTGATGCTGTGGTACAGGGCAGGATTTGTGCCATGTCCCTGTCACAGTGCAGAGATGCTGTGATGCAGGACAGGATTTGTGCCGTGTCCCTGTCACAGATCGGGTGGTGATGCTGCAGTGCAGGACAGGATTTGTGCCATGTCCCTGTCATAGCACGGATGGTGATGCTGTGATACAGGGCAGGATTTGTGCCATGTCCCTGTCACAGCACAGAGTGGTGGTGCTGTGATACAGGGCAGGATTTGTGCCGTGTCCCTGTCACAGCACGGACGGTGATGCTGTGATACAGGGCAGGATTTGTGCCGTGTCCCTGTCACAGCACGGACGGTGATGCTGTGATACAGGGCAGGATTTGTGCCGTGTCCCTGTCACAGCACGGACGGTGATGCTGTGATACAGGGCAGGATTTGTGCCATGTCCCTGTTACAGCACGGACGGTGATGCTGTGATACAGGGCAGGATTTGTGCCATGTCCCTGTCACAGCTCCCGTGGCAGATTATCCTGTCACGCGGTCGCAGGCTGACCTTAATCTTCCTAATACGGGCTCGGTCCCTGGGAGGGACAATAAACAGCCCGGTTTTCCTGCTGGTGGTGGTGCCGTAACCAAGCCCGTAGCTCCGAGGAGGAAATACTCACAGGGTGCTGAGGATGGAAAGAGTGCCCTGGGGAAAACAGAGGAGAGATGGGACTGCTGCCCAGTTTTCCTCCTGTGTGTCCATCAGGGCTTTTAGAATTAGCACCGGCTGCTGGGAAGTTACTCCTTCTAAGGTTGCTTTTCCTGGCTGAGACACCTTTTCCCCATTACAGCAGGGCTCCCCGAGGTACTTGGACTGGCTGCTGTTTGCTGTTTTAAATCACTGGAGATCTCTTCGTCTTGTTCCCTGTCCCAAGAAGGAGGGAGAGCATCTCTTTTCTTTGTGTCCTGGCCCTGCTACTGCTGCCTTTCCTTCAGCAAACTGTTAATTACAATTAATTGCCTATTTTAACCGTCCCTGTGGAAGTAGTAGATGACTTGCTTCTGCAAGGGCTGCAGAAGGGTCCCAGCCTAAGGGACCTGTCTGAATGGTGTTTGGAGCTGATGCTCCCATCTGTTAAACACTGACACTCCTTTTTTTACCTAAATGGTGGCTGCTGGAGAAACTTGGGCCATTATGTTCGAGGATTGGCTGATGGGAGAGCAGATGCTCAAAGAGAAAAATGAGTGTTTGGGCCTGCCTGACCTTGCAAATGGCTTATCTTGGGAAACAGGAGCCAAATCTCTTCCAAAAGCCTGTAGAATTTGCTAATGGTAAATATTTTTTCCAGCATGAGAAGCAAAGGCTGTATGCAGGAGTGGGGAAAGGACAATGACCAAAAAGCAGAACAGTAGTCCAAATTGTCTGGGCAGATTTCTGATCCAGTGGCTTAGGGGGGTTCAGGTTAGCACATAAAAATGCCTTTTTGTAGCTTTAGCTGCTTCTTTTAGTTGTGTGTTTTCTGGAAATGTGCTGCACCAGTCAGTGTCAGCTCTGGTTAACTCCACACACCACCCAAACTTGGAAGGTTGAGATTCTCATAAAGGGACAAAGGTTTTAAGACTCTTATGGTGACATACATGGTTCTGTCTTTCTCCTGTCCATTTTCCTTTTCTTCTTCCAAGCCAGTTCAGAAAAAGGTCTCCAGGAATTTGTTTTGCTGAGTCCCCCTCCCAATAGGAAGAAGACTTTCTGCAAGCCTCCTGACTCCTATTTGCTCAGAGAGGGACCAGGGGATTTAGTCAGGAAAGCTGGTGTGGTTGGAGGGCAGCCAAGCAAACAGACACTCTCACAAATCCGTGCTGCTGATAGAGTGAGGCTCTGCTAGAAGTGACTCAGAGGAATTGGCTAATACGTCCTGCAGCTACAAAGAAGTGCTCAGAGCAGAATGTTGTTGTCAGCAGAACGTCTGATGATGCAGTAGGTAAACTTGTTTTTAATGGAAACTAGGAAGTAAGGCTTGGAAAAATGTCAGGGGCAGCCTTGTAGGTAGAAATTGAATGCTGTATTCTTGGATGTTTGCAAGACTGTAATGATTCTTTAAGAGAGTAGAAAGTTAATTTGTTAATTAAATGTTCTGTCATCTTGCTCCTCAGTGCCAGCTTGTCTGAGTCACCACTTATCAGTCCAGCCTTCCTTCCTACAAGTGTCAGAAGCTTCATTTTTTACCACAGCTTGATCTTCATGTACTGGAAACTGCACTCTGCTCGTTTAAACCTGTGCAAATGTAAATGTTGCCTGTCGCATACCCAGTGTGGTAAAAATTACCTCTTTTGTGGGGGACATGTCAAAATTGGCTTGGATTTTCTTCTGGCAACAACTGCTAATGGCATTGCAGAAACACTGTTGGGTTGTACTAATGGACAAGCAGAAAATGAGAGTGTTGTCAGGGTTTGGTAGGTCTTTGGGAGCACCAGAGAGCCCAACTGCTGCAGTGGGAAGCAGAGAAAGGGCACATCACGAGTGCCTGTAGTGCAGTGTTTACATTTCCTTCTGGTTTTTGCATCCTTGCCCTGGAGTTGGGGGCTTTGCCAGGCATCAGTGCAGCCCCACGCAGCTGCAGCCTCTTCACAGCCAAGTTTTCAGTGGAGATCCCAGCAGGGAAAGCTTATGGGAGGCTCAAAAATGTAACTCGGAGCAATGAGAAAATCCATGAAGCATCTGTCATGCTGCCTCTTGCCTGGACAAATGTCTGGTTTTAAATCTCTTTGGGAGGATGTCTGTTTGGAGCTGGGCTCTCCCAGCTCTAGGGTGCTTTCAGAAGGGATCTCTGGCTCAAAGCTGTTCCTTGCTCATGCAGCAGACCAGAAAGGAGGCTTTCTGCTTCTGAAGCTGCATGAGCCAAGAGGCTTTTGCAGAAGGATGCTGAGGAGAGCCTCCCCTTCCACTGGCCATCACAGTGGGATCTGGGCACCTCGCTGCCCTCCAAAGATGCCACTGTCAGAATGCTCTTGCTTTGCTGCTCTCAGCAGCTCATGGCCTCTTGCAAAAGCAAAATCCTGCTTGTTTGCCTCTCTGGCATTAGGTGAGATGTTGGTTAAGTGTGTGCACTGCTGATTTACAGCCCCTGTAACAGCATCAGCAAAAGAGGGCACATACTTTTGCTAAGTGCATAGCTACCTCAGTCAAAGGCTCACAGGCTGAAAGTTTCTTCCAGACAAGAAAGTGAGCCTCCTGTCCTGCAGGCTTTTCAGTAATGCCTCCACGGGCACATTTCACTGGGACAAAATGGCCCTTTGTAATAAGTACAGTGACAGTACTATTACTACACAGCAAATTAGCCTTGGGTCTGAAATAAGCTGTTTGGACTTCTTAACATTATTAATAGGAGAGATTCAAAGGCTTCTCCCCTCTTTTCTTTTTCTGCTACTTTCCCATCTTTGCTTTTACATCTGAAATTATTTAAAATAGCCACAGATGGACCTTCTGGGCAGAATTACCCAGATCTGGGCAGCATAAAGAATGACTCCTTGTTCTTGTGCCTATTAGTCTCATGGGAGTGAGGAGTGAAACTCTTTGCCAGGCTTTGCAAATGTGCCTGTTTATTTTGTGTCCTGTGGAGTCTTTACCTTCCATAGGTGTCTTCTGCTTATATAGGGACAGCTCTCTGGCCCAGCTGAGGTCTTGTGTGTTCAAACCTGGACTGGGGAAGCCACTCTGCCTTGCAGAGTCACTAAACCAAGTGTGCAGCCCCAAAGGAGCTGTGTTGCAATTTCTTCCCTGCCCACGATGCCCAGAGTGAGCCAGCTGGGATGCTGTGCAGGGGAAGGCTGGTTTTCTGTGGATGAATCAGAGGCTGGGTTTTATGGCCATTTCTTTGCTCCCAACCCCCTCTGGATGCGTGACTGCTGCTGATTCCCCGTGTGCACAGGCCATTCTCTAGAGCTTTATTACCCCCAGTTTATGGAAATGCTTGTTGAAATGTGGATCTTGATGAGATTTGCTTAAGCACTAGTACCCAAAGCACTAAAATATTAAATTATTCTTCAAATAATGTTTGAGTCATTAAAATAAAATCAGAAAATAACTTCTCTAGAAGACCAATAGGGTAAACAGGTGAAAAATCCAATAGTACAGCTAAGGAAAAGGAAAAAATTAGTTGTTCTGGTTTTCCTTCTTTTGTAAGAAATTGCTTCATTTTGCAAGAGATGAATTACTTCCCAGCAATTCCTGTTGACCTAGAGAGCCTCAGACAGTGACTGTGCAACTGCTGATTCTCTGTGTTTTTCTGTTTTTCGGGAGAACCCCTGAATGCAGCAGGTGATTGTCTCAAGGCATTGAAGGACACAGCAGTGCCTCTGCACGGGCTCATGCCCTCAGCATTAAGTGTTTTTTGGAAAATGTAGTTCCTTGATTGTGGGGAGAGGAGGACTGACTGCCTAAGGAAGCTGCACAAATGTCTAGCTGCGAAGTACAATTTACCATCAGTGCACTTCGCTAAACCATCGTCCCTGGAATTATTTGTCCTTAAATGACTCGTGCCATTAACTTTAATGGCTTGCATAATCAAACTCTCACATTATCCTACCCCACACTGTATTTTAGTTTGCTTCTCATTCTCCTGCAAGGCCATGAAGAATGGTGTGTGCTGGATGACACAGGTATAAGTGCACAGGCTCCACTTCTCTTGGCCATTTGGACGCCTAAGAAGCAAGGATGACAGGCTTATTAATTTACCTACTCTGGAAGTATGTTTTACACTAGAAGTAATGTCAGGGTTCATATTTCTCTTCTCAGGCACTGTCAGCATCAGTAAGAAACAAGGGCTGAGACCAGTAAAGGATTTGTGTGATGTGCACCTAGCACTGGGGAATAATGGGAGCATTGGCCTTAGTCCAGGAGAAATGTGACCCAGTAAACTTCTAAAAGACTGTTCAATCACTCTCTTTATTATGCTGGAGCATACAGGCTGTGTACAGGATGAATGGCATTTTCATAACTGCTGCCAAAGGAAACATTTTCTGTGCTGTGTACAGTAATTTTCTCTACTTTGCAGTCTGGGCTGGCAGCAAAAGAGGGCTGCTCCTCACCTCCTCACAGGGGTGGGTAGTAATGGTGCACCTTGAACTGAACCAGCCAGTGATTTAATTCCATCAAGCCTAAGCACAGCTTCGTTGGTCTGTGTCTTTGCAGAGGAATCCACTGCCTTTCTGTAGTCATATAGATCAGGAGCAAAATAATAGAGGAAAAAAAAAGGTCCTTTTTGAAGAAAAACAGCACAGAGCATGGATATGTGGATGGGAACAGCAGTATGGTTGCTTGGCTGGAAGTGCAGTGAGATGCCCAGGTACCTGAGAACTGTGGGCTGCTCTTGTAGGAGGGCTGGAGCATACAGCTCCTGCAGGCTCCTTCCCAAAAAATCCTCAAAAACATCAGAAATAGCACAGTGTCTCCAGGTGGGCTTTTTTATGCCTCCAGCCTTTTTTTCTAGCCTTTGCCCTTCCCTGTGGTTTATTGCTTTCCCAAAATAGGTTTCCTGGGAAAAAATTTTCCACTAGATTCACTCTGAAACCAGAGTGACAAGCTGTTTATTTATTTAATTGGTTTTATGTTCCAACCAATAAATTAATCTTCGCTGTGTTTGATTTTTGAGCAAGCAAAGCTAAAAGAAGGGGCAGTGCATACCAGAGATGTGGGGTTCTCTTTTTCATGTTTTGTCAGCTCTTTCTTTAAATAAAAATCTTAATTAAGCCTGTGTTTCTCATTACATTCTGTATAAATGTGGCACCTAGAGAATGTGAACTGGGCTTTAGAACAGTTTGCTGTTCCTGTGCAGCCCATCATTTTCTTTATGAGAACAAGTCCTGCCTATAATAATTTTATTATCCCAGTGTATTTATCTTTTACGTCTTTATACACGACTCTTGGAGGTTTTCCTGGCATCGTGACAGCCTGAGATTACCCAGCACTCAAACTGTATATTTCTCACAAGCTTCTGAAACTGCATTAGATTTGATTTTTTTTCTTACTTTTTACTTACTACATTTGTTTTTTATGCATCATAAGCCACAGTGTTCACAGTTGTGTGTACAAACCATCTGCACACAAAACAAGAATGAAATATGTAGGGTTCATTAGTCAGATGTGGTGAATGGCTTGAAATGTTTAATTAAAGAAAAAAACACAAAAGGCCCAGTAAATCAGATATTCACAGAGCAAGAGAGATAGGGAAAAAAAGTGCATGAATAATTGCTATTTAAATGTAGGCTCCCTTATTTGCCCACGGTTAGTTCCCACCCATTTTTCTTGCAAGGAAAATCAGTCAGTAAGAATATATGACATCAACTTTTTATTTCTTATGGAAATTCTGCTATACTAATTATTTTGCCTTGATGTTAGATCTTTTGTCCTTAATCTATTTTAAAGCTAAGCATTTCTGGATTCTACAATGTACCTTTGTTTAAGAATGTAATGCCCATATATTTCCTAGCAATGACATGGTCGTTTTTTCTTAGAACTGAAGCTTTGGAAAAGTCTTTTCCCACTTAGGGTGAGTCTATTTCCACTTAGTTCTTATGAACTAGCTTGTAAAACCAAACTGTTGACATCCTTGCTAATCAGCCCTTTCAAGATTTAAAGAAAAAAAAAGCCACAAAGAAAAAGCAAGAGCTTTGTGTCTCTTCTCGTTGCTGTTAAATTTGGGTGTATTTTTAAACCTTTCCTGACGATTCATGCTTCTTGTGAGCTTCTCATCAGTGGCAAAGCTGAAGAGAATAGAGGTTATTTCAGCTAATTACAGGGTGACGTTATAGCTTGAAATGGAGGATGAGGGATGAACAAGCACTGTGAGTGCTCTGCCCATATTCCATTCTGTGCAGGCATGTTAATAGCCCTATCTGTTAGTATATTTTTAAGGCTATGTTCAGTCTCAATAGGGTGGTGTTTGTCTGTGGGCCTCCCTCTCAGTCTGTTTGTGCCCAGTGTATTTGTGACAATGCCTTCACTGTCTCCGTGCCCTGAGCCGAATGGGTGGCTTGTGAAGGGGACTGAGATGTTGGACTGGGCTGTCAGTGATGCTCTTCATTTGTATTCTGCTCAGGGGGCCAAGCCACTGAGGAGGAGACGTGCCAGAGTGCTTTCCTTACTAGAGCCCCTGCCCTCTTTCATTTTCCTTGGCAGTTCTTTACCCCAGTGAGCCTTTCTCTTTCAAGGTGTGACTATTCCTGCAGCAGGGAGCTTGGCTTTAGATGATGAAACAGATAGGATGTGCAGTACCTACAAACCAGTGAGTTGTTTGGGGCTGGTTTATTTTTGGCTGTGAAATGTTGCATTAGGAAACAGAGAGCTGCATTGAGAGCATCTGGTGCCTGCCCTCTTCCAGCCTGAGAGGGGCGTTTGGTGTGGGCACAGAAATGTGAAGTACATTGTGGGAGCATGGCCTGTGCAGAGCTGCCTCTGAAGCAATAGCCAGCTCAGCTTTTTAGGGAATGGCACATGCTCTTGCAAACCCACGAGTGAGGAGCTCCCAAACTGCTGTTGATTTAAACCAGAAATGCTGGGTTTGCCTTAAATCTAAAAGGCTGCTCGTTTGAGACCCGACATGCTAATGCAGTGTGCTTCTCCCAAAATGGTGCAGTGATGGATCTTTGGTGCTGAGAGGATGTGCAGTGTCCTTGCCTGCTCCTCTAGTGAGACAGCAGCAGCCTTTGGGGAGAAGGAAGGATGTTTAAACAGTATGAGGTAATTCTGCTACTGAATTCATGAGTACCCTCCTGTTCAAGATCTTCCGAGTTTGCTCTGTGGTTTTCTGGGAAGAGAAGGATGCTGCTTTACATCCAGTCATTTTACATCCTTCCTTGCTTTAACTGCAGCAGTTTCCAAGTGTGTTGTGCCGTGGTCCTGTTTTTGGGACTGCTGATGCAGCACATCCCCGTGGCAGCAGAAACCAGCACCCTTGAGCAATTCCTTGAGCTCCACATTGACAGAGCCAGGCTACTCCAGCTCCTCTCCTGGCAGCCAGTGATTAATGTAAAGTTCAACAGCACCAACTTTTCATCTTCTGCCTCGTGAGCTGTCCCCACCAGCGAGAGAAAGGTCTGACTGTTCTGCTGTGGGCTGCAGTCTGTGTTGCTGTCCACATGCTGGTGTGACTTTTCTCTCCTCCCTCCTTCCTGCAGCTCCCTTTTGCCCTCTGCCCTTGGAGACTCCTGTGTAAAGGTGAGATCAAGCAGTCACCCTGAAAGAAAAAGGCAGAACAGAGAAAAGGCAGTTTTGGTGAGGATTGCAGGTCATATGTCAGGTCGAATCAGTCCCTGCTGGAGACAGCAAAGAAAATGTAACATTGCAAGAGCAAATGTGGTTTTGCTGAGGAAAGGTTCATGGCTGGTTTTCATTGCTTCAGGAGCAACTGCATGGCTGCCTACAAACCCTCTCTGCACTTAAACTCATGTGGTGCCAAACTCTTTCAAGTGAGGAAAATGAAGATCAGGAAGAGGTTGCTGGACACTGGCCAGGGTGAGTGCCTGACCATTTGTGTGAGCCAAGTCAGGAACAGGACAAAGCAGCTCCTACCTTGGCATCCCAGGGAGCTCCATGACACGAATGAAGTACATTTCTTGTACTGTACTATTATTTTCCTCTGAGCCTCCCATTGTCTGCCCACTTGTCCTGGAAGACAAAGATCTACTTCTAGATTTAGACAGTCACAGATCGAATCATGGCCAGTTGCAAACTCCTGGGTATATTCCTAAAGAAAACTGTTTTCTCCATCCCACTTCCCTGTTTTTTTTTTGTATGTGCTGGAAGCAAAGTCTTGCTTTCTTCTTGAGTTTTACCATCTTTTGGTTTGGTGGGCACTGCAGAAGACTGGCTCTGTTGCTGCCAGTATTAGGAAAAGAGGAAATCCTTCTATGTGAAGAACATTTTGAATGAAGGCCTTGTAACCAAAAGAAAGTTCAAACAAATTCAGCAAATACTATATCCTGAAGCCATGCTAAACCCACACACATGATAGCAGAGCAAGCCCTTATCTTCCAGGCCTATGAATGAATAAAAGTGACTCCTAATTTCAAAACAAAGAGGAAAGTAGCAGAAAACTAGTTATTTGTTGTAGTCTAGTGAGAGTGTGGGTCCTGTACACAGAGCTAGAACAACCATGCAGTAAATCCTGTTACCTGGTTTCCTTCATCACTGATGGATGCAGGGAAGCAAACTGGGAGGAAGCCACATTACAGCAAGTGAAGCAAGGCAGAAATAGCAGCTGGGTCTGTTTGGTGCCTACTGTACTTGGAACTGAGTGTCAGAAAGGGAGGTCCAGCATCCTGTGAACAGAGTGGGGTGATGAAGTCCCAAAGCACTGTTGTTCCCATGCATTACCCATTTGTTCTTGTTGCAACAATCACCGTGTCAGTGGAATACTCTTACATAATTAGGAGGAATGTGATCACCTTCAACCCTGAGAGCAAGTGAGCTTCTGCAGCAGCAATTCCCATTCATGTGTGCACTGCATATCAAGGGGAAGAGGAATACAATGGATTTTATGTGTCTAAGCAGAACAGTCTGCAACTGGAAATGCCACTTCTTGTGAAGCAGTTTTATGTGATGGTGACTGGACATTTTTCACTTGAAATTAAATTACTCTTGGCCCTGCTGCATATTGGGGTTTGGACTGATGAGTAAATTTCTCATCAATCTGTGCATCATCTCTGCTTTGCATCTTCCCTTTCTGCTGCTCCCAACACTGCAAATTGATGGCAAGAAGAGAGCATGACTCAAATTATTATTTGCTAAGCCTTCTGGTTTTCTCTAATACAGGAATTTTGCTATTTGAAATTTAATCTTTCAACCATAACTAGACCTGTGCAAAACTGATAAACAGGTGAAGGAATCACCCTGTCCCAACAACACGCCAACAAATACAGTCTGTGGTACTGCCTGAGCAAAGCCTGTGAACTAACTACATTTTGATCAAAAGGAGTGGGTAGCTTGGGTTTGCTCTGAGACAAGTGTTTGAGTAAAGGATCAGCTTTCTGTTTCCCAATATTTTCAGCAAGCTTAGGAAGACATTCTGGAATTAAATAGGCAACCCTCCCCAAAATGCTGTCCTGACTACAAGCTTGCTAGATTCTTAGGCATGATCTTATTGCCACTTTCTCATACTTTGACTTCTGACTAGACTGAGCCTCTGATGCAGATGTCAGCATGTTCCCAATTATTATGGCGATGTCCTTGAGTGGAGCCATCTCCAGTCAGAAAAATCTGTTGAGTTGAATACAGCAAATTGCTATTTCAATTCAAGTTTGGCTTTCTTCCAGCTGACATAGCATTTGTTCCCAAAGTCAATTCCAGGACAATATTTTTTTCCCTTTTCTCTTTTTTCTCCTTTCTCTGTTCCTTTCCCCAAAGCCATTTCAGGGAAGAGAAGTAACATAGGTTGTATTGACATCTGAAAGACACAGCTGAATATGAATTTGTGGTTATTTTTCAGTTTATGTTCTGTGCCATTTTTATCAGAAATATTTTTCACAGGCTCATCTATGAGAGGACGGGGATATCTGAATGCAATTCATTTGAAATTTTCATATTTAGAAGTTTGCCCTTCTTCCCCCTTAGAGATAGCTGCGTTGTCTGACTGGCTGTAATGTATCTGTTGGCATTACTGCACTGAAAAACAGAAAAATGTCTCTGTTCTTGCCTGATAATGCTCTTTTGCTATGACGAATTTTTGCCAGAATCAACCCATCTTGTATTGCTGTGTGAAGTTTCCAGAATAATAATGGGTGCTGACTTCCAAATATTTAGAGTTCTCTAATTAGAAGAAATAGTCTCTGTGCTCCACAGTAGGGGAATTGTGTATGCCTTCCTCACCCTTCCAGCCCCAAGAGGGCTGGAATGAATGCTGGGGTGTAAGAAAGCAACTCCCGTACCCTGCAAAAGGCCCATGAGCTGTGGGACAACACTGCCCTGGCTTTGTAATGGTTTCCAGAGAGCCATGCCCCACCAGGAGAAAGCCCAGTGCAAATGGGCAGACCCCAAACCTGAAATATAGTCTGAAGGGTTCTGCTTTTCTTACTTGCAAGAAGCTAAGCCTGATGTTCCAGTGAGGGTATTACATGAGCTGTTCCTATCTGGTAGCTTTCCAAGTTGTGTCTTGAAAACAAAAAAAGGCTCTGGATCCAGGGCTAATGGTGCATCTTTCAAAGAAGTGTTACCCTAAAAATATGCTGATGTCCCATATGGAATAACATCAATGAGAATCCTGAAGCATGTTGGGAAGCTCTGCTCCCTTGTGTAGTAAAGGTTATAGTCAAAATCTTTTTAGAAGAGAAATGTAAAATCTGTCTGAGGCCTCATGTGCCAGTGCTGTGCAGCATCTTCTCTGGCTGCTGATCAGGAAGTTTCTGGAAGTGTCAGCATGGGTTCGTGGCTGAGGGGCTGGCTACACAGGTGACTGTTTCAGTGCACACAGACAAATCATCCTGTATTACCTGTGCAAGAAATCTCACAAGTCCAGCCTAGCCCTGAGGATGCCTGCCCAGCCAGCACAGAGCACAGCCCTGACACAGCCTTTATCCCAAACCAGGTGTTGACCATGGGTATTGGACTCTGCCAGGGCCTGAGAGTGACATGTGGCTGAAATTTCTCTTCTTCTGCTAATCCTGTGTCAGCTGAATAATGCCCTTAGTAAAAGGCACTTCCCTGCCATCACATTGACCAGACAGCCATTTGTGATTTAAAGGTTGGTATTAATGAGGTACTCAATGCATCTAAACTTCGTTGAGGTTTATGGTAGCTCTTATGGTTATAATATTGTTGTAGCTCTTTGTGCTTGCAGTTGTACAGCTTGAGATTCATGGAAAACTGGGAAAAAATGGGGTGGAGGCGCCAGGGTCCTCTTCCTGCTCCTGGGTATGATGAACAGTGCTTCAGTGTTGCACCACTGCTGTTAATTTACCCTGTGTTTGGAGAACTCTGAATAAAATCTATTCCTGTGCTTTGTTATCATTATATGTAGTTTTTATAATGTTTGATCTGAGTCATTCTTGCTCCAATTTCAGCTCATTACTCCTTTTCTGCTGTGGTTATGGAGAACAGATTGTTCTATTGACTTTTGTAGCATGTTTCTATGTACATAGCAGTCCTTTATCACATGCTCATAGCATTCTCCTCACTAGATAAAAACAATGCCATTTTCTGTAACACCTCCTGACAAGTCATATTTTCTAGATGTCTTTCCTGGTTTTTGCACTCTCTTCCTTTGGTCCCCCTTTATTTACTTAAAGTACTCAGTGTAGGAGATAATACTTCATCCAAGGACTTGGAAAGCTGAGCAGAGCAGAAGAGTGACTTACACTGTAGGTGATGTGGGCTCCTGTATTTATTAATCCCAGCCTGCTCAGCTTTCATAACAGTATGACTTCACCAAGACATGTTCTCCTTTAGAGACTGCTACACTCCAAATCTTCCTCTGAACAGTCTGAACAGTTTTTCTCAACCTCTCTTTGTTGGTTGCTCCTGAGTGCCTATATTAGCTGTACCTCTGGCCGTGTTGAATTTCAAAGCATGTCTTCAAATGATGAAATAATCTCATATAATCTTGTCCTCTGGTGTAACTGTGTTCCCTCCAGACTTGTGTGCTGCAAATTTTAATAAGCATGCCCTCTACTTCCTCCCCTCCTTCACTAATGTTAGTGGGGAATACAACCAAGAGCAAGGAAAAAAAAGGAGGAAACCTACTTGACATGTCTTTTTGCTTTTACAGTGTCCCATTAATGACACCCATGGGGGTCCTCCATTTGCTGCTTTTCATCGACTCTGCTTCCTTGGTTGCTTACTGGAACATCTGTGAATGCAGCATCCAAGGAAGTGTGGCTACACATGAAGTAAAAACTATAAATATTTTTATACAGAGGTACCTGGAGCCTTCCTGCAGAAGTGAAAACTCATGGGCTGCTAATATACTCTCTTCCTCTTCAGTTTGGTTATAGTCAAGTTGATTGTCCAAAACAATGGGGGTGTAAGTGCAGGTTGCTCACATGAAAATCTTCATATGAGATAAAAATAATGCAGAGAAGTGTAAATCAGTCATAAACATAAGGATTTTGGAAGCTGGGAAGTAGCAGACATTGGCTTGGCCATACTCCTGACTCTAAACATTCAAAAACATAACTAAGTGCTGGCATTCAGGAAGATTGGCACTGAAAGCTCCCATGTTAAAAGGCCTCATAGACTTGAAAGCTAAATTATTTCACAGACTGAAGGCAAATGTAGGTTCAAGTGCTATGTAGGTCCCCAAATCCCTTGCCAGTGTGTGGGTTTTGCAGTAGGTTCTTTTCATAGTACTTTTGCACTTCTCCATGTGTGACAGCTGGGGAGAGTGGAGATGGGGAGTGTGGCACCAACAAGTGCTCAAACCGAAATAATCCTGAGAAGAGAATCTTGGTGCCACTTTCTCTTCGGGTTTCTGATGAGCACAGCAGATGTCTGCAGGGATGGGAGATGCATGCTCCTGCTGTGAACGACTGTAATAATGAGAAGCATTTGATGAGCTGACTGTGTTTCATTCTCACTGATGAGTTGATACTTTAAGTATACAAATTATTACAGCAACTTTGATCAGATTTAGTTTAGGTGCAACTACAATTGATTCCAAGAGAGGCAGCTTGCGTGGATAGAAAAGTAATAAGATGTGTTATCTTGCTGGCTTTATCTTTCATTCCTTCCTCATCCCTGTTTCCCCATCTACTTAGCACTGATTTTATGTTAAGTATCTCTTTAGAATTGTCTTGTTCTGCAGTCTTTAATGTTTAAGGTTGTGTGGCATCTTTTTGGTTGCCTGTTTATCACAAGTATAGGGAAAACAGTCTTCTTGTTAAATATCAGTCTTACAGAGATACTCTGGCAGAGTAGAATTGCAAATCCATGTGTGCCTTGTTGCCTGGCTCTGTATGGAAAGGAACCTAGGAGAGCTGTACAGGGTGAGAAATGCAGAGTCTGGGCTAATGCTGCCCTTCAGAGCAGTCACTGGGGCTGGTGGACTGGAACACTTCCAGGAAAAGGGTACTGATACCAAAGTAGCTTCACACATCGCTGCTAATATTGGGAAGGAAAGTGCCTGAGGGAAGGACAAAACTCTGTAAACAACTCTGAGATGGAAATATGTGCAGCAGCCCTTTCGGTTGCTTTGACCAAGGGCAGGCCAGCAGGAAGTCTGTAGCAAGCTGTTGCTTTCTCCAGGTCAAGGAAAACATTTGAAGAATAACCTCCCTGTTTTATTTTGCTTCTCATTCTTGGGAAACAGTGGGGGTTGGAGAATAAATGTGCAGCAGTTACTATTTTGTGGGCCACTGCCCAGGGAGCTGGGTGCAGCCTGGTAGCTGTGCTGCCCTTGGGTCACCTGCCTTCCTGGGGAAACTGCTGCAGGCAGCACCTGCCCTGGAGCTCTGGCTCCACTTCCTCCCAAAGATTCCCCAGGTCTGCAGTGACTTGGAATATGTCTCCCTTTCTTCATGCCATAAGGTCTTGCCCTGAGCTTTCTTACGTCAAGAAGGGCCAGGTGCTCCCTGTCAAAGCAGCACAGCTGCAAGGGTGTGGGGCTGGAGGAGCTGCCTTGGGCAGCACTCCCAGAGCTCAGGATGCCATGGCCAGCACTCCCAGAGCTGGGGATGCCATGGCCAGCACTCCCAGACTTGATGATAGCATGGCCAGCAGTCTCAGTGCTGGTGATGCCATGGCCAGCACTCCCAGAGCTGGTGATGCCATGGCCAGCAGTCCCAGTGTTGGTGATGCCATGGCCAGCACTCCCAGAGTGATGATGCCATGGCCAGCACTCCCAGAGCTGGTGATGCCATGGCCAGCACTCCCAGAGTGATGATGCCATGGCCAGCACTCCCAGAGCTGGTGATGCCATGGCCAGCAGTCCCAGTGTTGGTGATGCCATGGCCAGCAGTCCCAGTGCTGGTGATGCCATGGGCAGCTCTCCCAGTGCTGGTGATGCCATGGCCAGCAGTCCCAGAGTTGGTGATGCCATGGGCAGCACTCCCAGTGCTGGTGATGCCATGGCCAGCACTCCCAGAGTGATGATGCCATGGCCAGCACTCCCAGTGCTGGTGATGCCATGGCCAGCACTCCCAGAGTGATGATGCCATGGCCAGCACTCCCAGTGCTGGTGATGCCATGGCCAGCAGTCCCAGAGTTGATGATGCCATGGCCAGCACTCCCAGTGCTGGTGATGCCATGGCCAGCACTCCCAGTGCTGGTAATGCCATGGCCAGCACTCCAAGCTGGCGGTGGTTCCCGGTGCGGTTGGAATTACGGTGGCTGTGCGGTGGAGGCGGGCGGGTGCTGGTCATTTTTGGAGAGCTGCTGGTGAGTGAGTGTGTCATGGAGCTGCTGCCCTCACAGCGCCCCAGCAGCCAGCCCTGCCTGAGTCCTGTGCTATAATTAGCTGGTGGCAATCAGCAGCCGCTTGCTGCTGTCGCAGGGATTCAGACTGACTGGAGCAGCAAATGTGCAGAGCTGGTGCTTTAATGACTGAATTTTCCTGGTGCCAAGGCCAGCTGACTTTTCAACCTGGATTTCGGACTGATTTGCGGCTTTATTTTTGTAATTCAGGAGCGGATTGGTCTTTGCTTTCCCCAAGTAAATTCTAGGAGTTATGCTGAAGCATTAATAGGCTTTACTGAAATTTCTGTGCAGCCCCTTGAATTTACAGGAAGCTTTCATCAATTAAAAGACCTCACTGATTGGAATATGTGCAGATCCATTTCTGGAGACAGCCTCAGTACATTCTTTTAACCCATGTCCTTACCATGTTAGCTCACTCTGCTTGAACCACTCAGGAAGAAACCCATTTGGGGTCTGAAGTTCTGTTTTCTGAAGGCATTTCTTTATGTTGGAAGATCCTGGATCTTTTTTAGCTAAGATTGTTCTCAGCACTACTCAATTGGTAAAATTATGGATCCTCCTGACCTTCTGACTTGCATAATCTACCTGAGAAGGAGGCTGGAGAAAAGACTGTGACAGTGCACACCACCAAATGTTTCTGTGGGAGCTAAAGCTAGGAAAGGAGGGTACTGCATTCTGTTCGCTCTATTTTATTTTACAACATGATAAGCCAGTACATCAAGATTGTACTGGCTTTTAATAGATTTTGGGAGTGCAGTTAAGTTCAATTGTTCTCAGTTAAGGTACCTGCCTCCTCTGGCACACTATCCATTTCCATTATTTTGTTCTGTGGTGGTAGGAATTGTGGTTCCCCTCTCTGAAAATGATCTCTGTACCTTAGGTCTGGGGTTTTCTGCTGGTATGTCAATCTACAGCATAAGCACTTCTCTGGCAGTTTTTAAGAGCTTGGCTGTGGGAGAATGAGGTCTCACATTTTGGTGAGTGGGGTAGGATGCAGAAGTCTGCATTACATCAGACTGAGCAAGATTGATTTTGACCTGATTCTATCAAACTCAAATGCTGGCAGTAGGAGCTGGAAACATGAACTCATTTTGGTGCCTGCAGTTGCAGCGTACGATCAGCCTGCCCTGCATTTGGCTAGAGAGCTGGACAAACAGTGTCTAGAAGTAAAGTGGGCACTAACAAACTTGAGGGCTTCTTTTTTAAGGGTGGGTTTTCTTCCCCAGTCTATCAAATAAGTTCAGGTTTGCTTATTGAAGGATTTTTAGTGTGCTCTGACAACCCTCCTTTGCAGCTGTGATCAGCCATTGGAGCACAGCTCTTCAGGCTTCACCTTTAATTCAAATTACTCGTTTGCATGGAGTTTCCTCTCATGCCTTCATGCAGCCTCCTGCTTTCCTAAGCAGGGATAAAGCCATTTATGTGAAAAAACCCACAGCAAACTCAGCAGGTCTGTGCCTGGATCTCTGTGGTGAGGCTCTGAACCACTAATCTCTCCTGTGGTTGCTGATGTGCATTTGGAAGAGTGAAATGACATCATAAGGCTTTTAGTCAACTATGCAGTCTTATTTTTCAAAGTCAAAAGTTTTTTCTTCAAATCCATACATATGTTAGAATCCTGGGCACCTTGTTGATACCCATCTCTTCCCTTTGTCTGCCCTCTTCCATGAATTTCTCACTGATTTATAAATAAGGCTGCAAGTACGTTTTGGGAGATTTTTCAAACGTTATTTTTAGAATAAATTTGTTTGGTACAAAAGATAGCTCTAAAAAGCATTTGGCATCAGATAACAAGACTGCAATCATGAGGACCTGCTTCACACCCAAGCTGCTATAACCTGAAGGAGTTTTTAGGAGGCAGTACTGCTTGCAGTGTGTGATACTAGAAGTGTCTGCTCCTGATGTACTGTGGAGCTAATGCACAGCCTCAGTGGCTGTATTTATAGCATGCAACAGCCAGATCCACCACAGCAAGCAGAGCTGCTCTTCAGTGTCATGGGATTTCCTCAGTGCTCTGGCTCAACAGAAGGATGGGGACATCTCCTCACGGAGGCATTTGGAACTCGAGCCCTCTGAAGCAGTTTGCATTAGGCTGTGCCATGTGCTGTGTGTACCGAGTGCTTTATGCCCAGGCTGGCACAAACCAATTTGTTGACGCTCTGTTTTCCTTGTACTCCATACTGGGGGGGAAAGCATTGGGTCTGCTGCTCTCATCACCTGGGAGAGGGATTATGCTGGGAAGCAGAGCATCCAGTGCAGCTGGGGCTGTTTTCCCTGGATGTGCTGCTCACATAACCGATAATCTCCTGCGGTCAGCACGGAGCGTCCGGGACAGAGCGCTGCCCACGCCGCTCCCCTGCTGGCATCCAGTGCTCAGCTCCCATCTGCTCCCAGGTTTGCAGGGCATCAGCTGTGTTCCCAGCTGCTGGGACCACCCAGGTCCTGGCACAAGCTTCCTGAGGAGCTGCCCACCAATCCAAGCCCTCAGGTCTGGCAGATTACCCCTTCAAAACACAGCTCCTTCGATTTTTCGAACTTGGATGTCGATGTGTATGTATATTCGTTGAGTACAATGTATAAAATCATACATGCAGAACTCCTGCAAAAAATAATTAATTTGCCACATGCTATTGGCTGCTTTGCCAAGCTTCCCTCTCTTCACCTGATCACTTTCAGCCCTGTTTCAGCTTTAAGTGTCTTAAAGCCTCAGACATGCTTTTCAGTCACTCAATCTGCCATAGAAACGTTTTTCTCCTCTGGACCTCCAAGTTTCTCTGCCTGAAGCGAGTTAAAGGTGTAATTTAAACAGCTCTATCTTTGAGCATGTTCTTGGACTGCTCCTCAACAAGATGTGCACTGCAAGAGAAGTAGGAATTTTCCCCTTCCCTTGGGACTTGTAGCACTTCCATCTTACTTTGGAAAGGACCCAAAATAGCAGTTTTTAAAATTCTTACTCTCTTTACAGGAAAGTGTAAGTGTTCTACGTCATGTAACAGACTTCAGCATGCTCCAAGCCTTGTATCCATTATATTGAAGGGATACAAAAAAATAGCTGTGGTCGGATCTGAATAGCTGTCTGATGCATTTCAGGAAAGGTGACATATGGATGATACAGGGTAGCTCTTTTTTAACATTTCTATCTTACCATCCAAGCCCAGTTGTGGCTTCACCACCTGTGAACAATCCAAACTCATGCTGCAGTCACCTTGTGTGCCCTTCCTCCCCATCACAAATTCCAATTCCTGCTCTCAGACTGCTACAGAGTGACTTGAAGGGAGCTCTTCAGTTTTGGCAGGAACAGTGTGGCTGCTATAGAGCCTCTAATGCTTCCTTCTGCATTTTATTCATCACTGAAATAGGATTTGGAGAGGGTGGGGATTCTGAACAAAGTGTGTAAAATTTTGCTGCCAACAGCATGATAATTAAAGGGAGAAGATAGCAGTACATGTAAAAATATTGCTACATGTGCACAAAGCAGGGCTGATCTTACTGTTGGAAGCTGGGTATTTCTGAGCCATGTGCCTTTAAGACCTACATAATGCTGTTACATTACCTTAGGGTTTTTCTTTTGAATTTCCAGCTTCAGAAAACCAAGCTTGATTTTCTTTTTTTTTCCTCCCATTCCCTGACGATGCTCTCAGAACCTGGGGGTGTTTATTTGAAAGAAGACTCCCTGCATGTCAGATATTACGGTGTGATAAGGCACATTGCAGTAAATAGGGGTAGGATCGTGTGGACATCCCTGTCAGAGCTGCTATGGCTGGGTGATGCTACCTCCCCTTTACAATGCCAGCTCCGTGATTTAGGGCAGCCACCACTAATTTTTCTCTATTGCTCCCTGACATCTCGTGGCAGCACCAGGTAATGCAGTTAATTGCTTAAAATTTTTCCAAGAGAGTGCATCCGACATGAGATTTTGAAGCTTCAGTAGCTTTGGTGGAAAAGAAACTAACATAGATGTTGGTATTGTGTTTTCGGAGTGATTTTTTCCCCCCGGAGAAGAACACTTATCTAAATAAGGATTTTGAACAGGCCAGATCTTCCAATAAATTGTGGGGATTTATACATATATAATGGTAGACATTAAATTAAAAGCTTTCACTAACATGGTGCATTCTGTTTTAAAATGTTGCCAGTGAAATTTCACTAAGAACTGCTTTGATGCTTGGAGAGGAAGAGGCTGATGATAGCAAATGCTGCAGAAGAGCTGAACGCCTTTGGGTGGCTCTTTGATATTTTCTTTCTCTAACACTTAATTCCCCAAAAGAGTTAGAGTTTGCTGGTTAGCTTTGAGAAAACGGCCAAGTCTGGGAACAAAATCCTGCTACATTCTGAGCTAGAAAGAAACACACATTTGCTATAAATAACTGAGTCTTTTCTATTTCTTTCCTTTCCTCCCTTTTTGAAGTGCTGAGTAAAGACAAAAATGAGGATAAAACAAGCAGAATGGGCAGTAAATGCACATTTGTGTGGCAGGTGCAACAAGAGAGTAAGACTCAATGATCCTTCTGGGTCCCTTCCAACTCAGACTATTCTGTAATTTCTGTGATTTAAATACATGAGCTCTCAGCAGTTCAGCTTAGGGGCTTGTGGTTTGTGTGTGGCTGCTAAGAAGGTGTCAGTGAACCTCCCCCTGGTACTCAGGTTCTGTGTCACTTAGAAATAACAAGGTTTCTCTGTGAAGACCAGTAGCAGGAATGGATGGATGGATAAAGCATTGCTAATAGGAAGGGTTCTTGCTCTGTAAGGTTTGTTTTCTGTGCACAGGTTTCCCTTGTAATACCTGCCTTTGCCTCCTTTCTGGGAAGGAGCAGTGAGACCTTGGTGGGAATGTAAACTGATAGTGATTAATTTGGTGTGGCACGCTGCAGATTGGACTCCTGTTCCAATTTTAGGTAGAATGACTGAAAAGTCGTGTTTCTTTTCCTCTCCATTCTCCAGTCCCAAGGTAAGAAACCAGCAAGCTAATACTGGGAAGTGCAATCCCCACAGTTTCTTACTATGCAGTGAGTAATGCTATATTCCTGAAGGGGCTTTTCCACCATCTCTCCTGGTTTTGCACTCTACCATCTTGGCAGTTCTTTTATATGGACGGCATGAAATTTTCAGCAGCTTGGCCCATCTTTCTCTGGCAATTTAATGAGGTAACAGCTACAAGTATCTTAATTTCTTCCTTGTTTTTGGATTTATTCTTTGCTTGTTCCAAAACTCCTCCATCCTGGATTTTGCCTAAGAGGTTTCTCACCTTTCCCTCTCAGGCACAGTTGCCATTTGTTTATCTCCATGCCTCCATGGCTGCACATCCCAGGTTTCAGTGTTTGAAGGAGGGCAGAACAGGAGCAGCAGCTGCTGGCTGGCCCCAAAGAAAACCTGAGGCAAGTGCCAAGATTTATTTCCACTGGCATTGCAGGGCTGAATTCTGCACAGAAGAGACTTCAGAAAACACTGGCTTTGTTCAGCATGTGGGACAGTTCTGTGGCAGCCTGAATTTCACCAGTCCCAGTGTCTCTGAAAGATGTCCCATTGAAATGTCCCATCCTATGTCCCACTGAAATGCCTCTGAAGTCCCAGCCTTCCAGTGTCACAGAGGATGTTCTGGAGAGCAGAAATGCTCCAGCACATTAGGAGATATGGTGCCTCTGAACCAAGCATCTTATCTTGAAGGGCAGCCCTTGGAGGGGTCTGGCTGATAGAGCCAGGCTGTGACCAAACAGAGTGAGAGCTTTAAGAGAGGAAAAAAAGAGAGCAACATGAGGATACCTTTAGCTTATTATCCCCATCCTTTGCTTTGTAAAGTTTTAACAGAAATAATGCCATGGGAAGGTGCCCAAGTTAGTGTTTCCTTCCCCCTTTGTCCTGTCATTGGTCAGACCATGAATTTAGTCCATTATTTTGGAATTATTTTTCACCAGAACTTTTGTGATAATACCAGAACCTTGTTCTAGCTACACTGATACAGAGTCGTTTCATCCTAGCTCATGGTGTCAGTGTGCCATCCTATGTAGAAAACAAACTCCCTAAAAATGAAAACCTGCACTTTACAGGGATGTTTGTAGTCTGAATTATACTCAAGTCCATTATAGCTTATCAGGTAAAATATTTACCATAGGTGTTTTCCCACTGAGAATGACAGCTAGACTTGATTAGGTACTTAAATTCTCAGATGTTTTGAATGAGGAATCAAGGGGAGGCTCTTGGTTGGTGGCAGAGGCAGCATTAAGGGAAAATACCAGCCTGTGAACTGCCACAGCATCTCCCTAGCAATAAAACTGCACTCTGCAATCTTTTGTGTTCAGGATGACTGAATCTTAACCTACGTAGCAATAGTTTCCTGCTCACCAGTGAATGAGTGATCACATGAAAGTCTACTTAATCCTTTTGTGGGGAAGGAGCAAGTGCAAAGATCTTGGGTTTGCAGTGAACCCAGGGGACTCTGCCTCCTGCCTTGGGAAATGGTGTCCCCTTCTTATCAAATACTCTCCTCTATGTGGCAATAAGTAGTTTCTCCTCTCCTTGACAGCTGGCTTTTGTGTGAAAGTGAAATAAACTCACTTTGCTGAAGGTTTCATGCAGTGCAGTGGCTCCAAATCCTGCAGTGCAGCCCATGCCTCAGTAGAGGAGTTGTTTCATGGCACTCCAGTATTGTGTAGCACCCCTGGGGTAGTTACACCAGGCACTTCTGCACAAAAGTACTAATTTTGTGTATTTTAGCTGCATTTGCTGTGATTTAGCAATTGGTTCTAAATAGCAGCAGGACAGCTCTGTGCTTGCTGTCACACAGGAGGTGTGACTAGGGAGCCAGCAGCTCAGCTTGTTTGTGAAAACATCCCAGCACTGCTGCCTTTCAGCATCACTCCGGGGTAAATGAGCTCAGCACCTTGCCACCATCAAGCCAGGAGGAGTTTGCTGCTTCCTCCTGTACAGAAAATGCCTCTGCATTGGATAGATTATTTTGATTTAAAACCTTCATTTAACATTTGAGAGAAATTTTTTTCCTGTCTAGCTCTAATTGTTAAAGTAGGTCAAGGTTGAGATCCAGATCATCATAAATCACTCTCCTTTAAAGGCAAATGTTTTGCTTTGTGGCCCGAGGGACTGAAATCAAGTCTGACAAGGCGCACAGACCTGCATTTTATTCTTGGCTTTTCCGTGCTGCCTCTGTCATTTTTCCCCATCTGGAGAGCAGTGCTTACCTTGCTCTGCTGTTGTGGGGATTAATTAATCCCTCTATTTGCACAGTGCTTTGAACATGCCCAAACGAAGCGCTGTTATTTAATTGCCTGGCGGCTCTGTGCAGCCTCCTGTGACAGCAGAGGCTCAGGATGGGCAGAGAGAGGCTCCTGGGCCACCCCAGGCTGATTTCTGAGCTCTGCCTGCCCCCTCCCAGCCAGCCCAGGTGGAGGGGACACCAGGAGTGACAGACCTCCAGGCTGGGCAGAGGCTTCTGTGGATTCCTGGACTGCTTTCTGTGCCCTGTGGCTGGACCAGCTGGGGAGGAGTCTTCTGCAAGACTGACTTGCAGGTTACAGGTTGCTGTGCATCTAGCACTGACTGCTAGGAATTTAATATAAATTTAAGAGCCAAGTGGCCATCTTAAGTTATCTGTTGGTGTTTGGAACCCATAAGGGGATTTGACCTTTGCTTAGAAGAAGTCAAACCACCACTGGATGACAGTGTAAGCATCACGTGCAAAGTGTCTAAGGATGAAATGGCCACTTAGCCATCGTAAATGTACATTAATAATTCTATGTGTAATCTACTAGGCGTTTAAGGCCATAAACCAGATCACTGCTTTTAGAGGGCCACAGGCTTTATGTATTTTTTTGGCAGGGGGCTCTTGGATACACTTGTGATCTCACCTCCTAGAATTTTGTTTATTTTACTGGTTCACAGTAAAATAGGGGCAGGTTAAAGGTGTAACAAGGGTATTACCCAGCTGTAGTTACAGCAGGAAGCATTTGTATACCAGAGGTTGAGTTTTCCTAGCATCTCCTACAAAAGAGATGCACCAGCAAAGCATGTAGGGCTTCACAGATAGGCTGTAAAAGAACAATAGGAACATTGTAGCTGTGTTTGCTGTGTCATTTCCTTCCATCTTTTCATTTGCTGTCTTACTCCATCACTCTTCTTCTTTTTTTCTTTGTTTTCTTTTTTCTGTCTTGTCAGTCCCTATTTACTTTGCTCCTTGCTGGCAGAGTTATTTCGAGTGGAAGTGGATGGCTCACATCACATGCTGATGCTCATGCAGTAGTGCCCTCACCAGCCCAGCCATCCTGGCTGTTTGAGAGCTGCAGAAAATGCAGTCCACCACAAGGGATGGGAACCCAGAATTTACTTTGCTACCATCATGACAGTGGATCCTTTTCCAGTAATGTATTCAGGACACTTGGATGCCAGTGGGAGGAAATGGAGAATAAAAGAAAACACAGAGGGAAAGGCCTCCAGAAAGGCATTTGAGTTACTAATGATGTGCCAGGAAACAAATTTGGGATGACAATGCTGCATGGACAGGGTTGTCTCTGGTCAGCCCATAGTGACCTGCTGGAGCAGTGGTGTGGGCTTTTCCTTGCAAGGAAGAGGAGTATGGAAAGGACACTTTTCTAAAGGACGCTTTTCTTAACTTTCCCAAGCAGAAGAAATGCTGCATAGGTGTAGCTTTCAGAAAATTCAGTTCAGGCATGACAGAAGAGCTTGTGGAGAAAGCTTGAATTACTCCACTCCACTGAAGAAGAAAAACAAAACTTGATCTTAGCTACAAAAATCCATCCAGGAAAACCACATTGCGTCACCATGTTTCTGTGACAAAACGGAAATGCCGTTCTGGCCATGAACGTGCTTACTGATTGTCTGAAATTATGCATTTTAATCCAGTAACAACTGGATTCCATCCACCTTTATTTTGTCAAGTTATGCTGCATTATGCATTCCTGCTAACTGGAGTTCTGGTGGCCATGGGAGCTATGGTGTTAGACCTGGATGTTTGCTGGGAAATCAGAGCTTGGAGCTGACAGACTCAGCCCATGCCTCACTTTGGAGTGATACCAGTGTGTTGTGAGGCATGGATTATTGTTGTTTCCATCTTTCTCCATGTGCTTTGCCACAATTTTCAGGACTTAATGATAGTGTTTGATATAAAGCAGCACCTGTAAGAGGGATAATTGATCATCAGCACAGGTTGTCCATGTGTGTGTCACTGCAACATGTACTGACCTGCCTTCTTCATTTAAAGCCCTGTTCCCTCTGCTTTCTTCCTGCCATGGGCTACATTCCACAGAATAACCCAAAGCCTTCTTGAGGGCACTCTCTTACTCATCAGTTTCCTGTTGGCCTTCCCTGGAGCTGCTTTATACCTTCTTGCCAGCATCCCTCATACTAGCTGCTCTGATGTAAGCTCCTTCTCCTCCTCCAAAAAAATTAACCCAGTTGCCTTGGGTCATGTTCATTCTACTAATGCATATTGCTATGATAAGAGGAATGACTGTCACTTGAGATAGCTGGAGAAGGAAACGAGGAATTTATTCAGCAGAGTGAAAATTGTATTGCTTTCTCTTCCAGGGAGTCAGCAGGTACCAGTGATTGGTGTGAGGTGGAGAATGGCTTGGTATTGGATACATGGCTGTGGTCCTCACCAAACACATGCTGTGCCTTTGTCATTCATTGCTTGCTTCTGTCTCCTTCTTTCACCAAAAAGTGAAAGGATAGAGGCTGTTGTCTTTTATTCCCTGGCTGATGGAAGAGCAGCTCTCTTCCAATGCATTGTGTGTGTCCTTGCTGTTAAAACCTCATGTGAGGGCCTTTCTGCTGCCCTTCCTGCTCAGCCCAGCAAGAGCCCAGGGCTCCTCTCCATCATCCCTGCTGGGCTGGCAACCATGTCCTCACCACACCTGGCCTTGTGCTCTGGGTGTGGGAGGCTGAGCCTGCATTTGGGTTCTGCCACCTCCGTCAGGGGAAGCCAGTGTTCCTGTGCAGCTGGGGCCCCTGGGCTGGGGAGGCAAAGTCTACATCTTGGCTTTCAGCAGAAATGCCCAGGCACTCCCACACAGCTTTGGCTGCTGGCTCAGTTCTCACTGCCCTGTGTTTGGTTTGGTTTGGTTTGGTTTGGTTTGGTTTGGGTTGGGTTGGGTTGGTTTGGTTGGGAGGGAGGAGGTTGGGAGGAGTAATCCCTGTTCCCCTGCATGACCCTTCCTCTGGCTTTCCTCTTGCCCGTGATGCTTTTCCGTGTCTCAGCCTCAGCTGCGTGCAGCCGGTGCTGTGGGAGCTGTGAGCAGTGCTGGGCTGGGAGGTGTCACTGCAGCCTTGCCAGCTCCTGCACTTCCAGCTGGACTCAAGCAAGGCTGCACCATCAGTTTCTTACCTTCAGCCATCTTGTGCAGCTCCATTCCTGCTGGGTCCATCATGTGCTCACTCGACCCACCAAAGCCTGATTTTAGTCTCCCCTTTCCAGGACCTTGGTCTGATCTGTTTGGACCAGGGAGCATGCATGACCTGAAGAAGGCAATTCCTTCCAGCAGGGGCAGCCCTGCAGGCTCTGGCTTGGTGTCCCAGGTTGTTCTGGCTCTCACCTGGGTCTCATCTCTCTGCTGCCCTGGGCTATGAAATGAAAAACTTCCCCTTTTTTTTTAGACTGAAGTCCAGAACCAAGGCCGGACCTAAAGCCTTGACTATACTGATATGGGGTTTTGTAGGAGAAAGCCATTTGAACAAAGCACACCAGGTTTAGTTGTGAGTTTTTATGGGGTGAAAGGAGTGGCTTCATGTTTAGTTTTGATAAAAATATTTTCAGAAGCAGGTCAGTTACACAGAGCATTCCTAAGCTTTCATTTCTCTGTCAGGCATTAGAAATGTTGCATTTTTGTTGTCTTTCACCTCTAAATTGAAATAAAGGAAATAAATTTTATTAGAGTACATTTCCCATGCTCTCTCTCTCTACCTCTTACATGCTTAAAGTTGGTTCAGAACCAAGTATTAATAATTGCATTGTATTCATTAATTTTAAACTTGACTCTAAGCCTGAAATCAACCAAGCAGAAAAAGTATTTAATAACCAACTAACTTAGAGGAGCAGAACACATAGCCCAGTGCTGTTAACATCGTTCAGCAAAAAAGATTAAGTACTGCTGTCGTCATTTAAGCTTTGGGGGGTGGGAGGGAGCGGGGGAAGGGAGAGAGGAGATGTCTGATCCACTTAATGCAAAGTATAAATTGATGTCATTTTAATTTTCTTCTTATAAGATTTACCACTTTACATGTAAATACCAGGCAGCACTGTGGCTATACTGGATTTCTGATTCATATGGAGAATGTGTTCATCTGCTGGAACTTAACTGATCACACTGAGTTAAGGGGAGGATAATAAAAAGCTATGGAGTGAATAATGGAAGGATTTAAAAATGAGGCATGGGGGGCAGAAGATAGGATACAGAGTAATTTTGGAGGTAAAACTACAGTTGAGATTAACAATATATTTCTGGACATCTGGCTGATCTAAAGTCTGTCTCATGATTGTCTTGTAATTGTTAAACCTGCCGCCTTTATGTGTGGGATTAGGCCTGTTTAAATATGCATGCAAAAAGCAGAATAGTTATTGATTCTGTGCAGCATAATTTGTGTGGATCTTAGTTTGGAGTCAAATGGAGTTTATTTCTACTTTAGTTCACACATACTCAGCTCTTGTTTAGCTTTTTTCTCCAATGCTCTGTCAAAAGGAGCATCTGTGGGAAGCTTAGTGATAGGGAAAAAGTTTAAAATAAAAGTTACCATTTATAGATTGATTTAAAAAAGGAAAAATGAGCATCTTATTAGTTGCTAAAAGTGTATCTTCTGAACAATTGTATGAAAGTTAGCATCTAATAATCCTGCATCTGTATTTAATCCCTTTCACTGCCACAGATCTTTAATTAAAGACTCTTCTATCTTTATGCCACTTAGTTTGAGATCCTAACCTTTGTGCTTGACAGAAATGGTTGCAGCTCTGCTGACGTCCTCCGTGCTGTTTGTAAAGAAAGAGAACTCCAGGAAAAACACATCAATACCAGCCCCCATGGAAACACCCGAGCATTTCATTAGCAGTTGTAAGCTGGAGCAACAATAAGCTGGAGGGAAGGCTTTATTAGGCCAGAGGTGGTAAATGGAAAATTGTCAGCAGAAAATCAAAGTTTGATCGTGAACAGCCCTTCACAACTGCAAACAGCATCTTAGTGTTCGTGCGTTTGCATTTCCATCATGCCCTGTTCACAACTGTGTCAGGCCATGTAATAAATAAATAACCCAACCTTCACGAGCAAGGAAAAAACAATATGATGGCTCAGAGCCAGCAAAGCTGCTCTGCAGCCATCTGCTCAGCATCAGCCCAGCACCAGCCTGCCTGCTGTGAGCAGGGAGTACAGATCATTCCCCAAGGCCTGATGGTCAAAATGTCACTGATTTTATGTTCTTTGCAGAGTATATTTAACGTGATCTTTTCCTTGCAGCAACCATCTCTCCTGGTATTCTAGCTGCATGTCTATATTAGAAATCCACTGTAATATGTTGTGTCTGTATTAACAGGTTGAGGGTAGGGAGCTGAAATACTGAATGATTTGCTGTTCTAAGATGGTTTAAATGGACAAAATTAATACAAGTCAAGGGATGTAAGAGAAGGTACAGATTAATGCTGGTATGAGACTGGTCAGAAAAGGTGATGTTTATGTAGAGTCACATTTCCATTTAGGTATCTAAAAGGGCTGATAGGTCCTGGGGTTTTCAGGTGGTCAGGCTGCTTTGTGCAATGAAAGACAGCCCTTGGAAACTGGGTACCTGTTTTCTAGTGTGTTATCTCTTCAGAGTATCTGGGTGCTTTTGAAATGTCCTTATTTACAAGATAGGCCTTTTAATCTCTGCCAGTCTGGTTTAAGTAGGTATGGAAGCTGCAGGCTCTGTATTTTATCCTCTGCCCTGTGATGCCCATCCTTGGGTGCAGTCTTCATGCTTTACTAGTGTTGACAACCAAAGTCAACACTGGGTTTTTGGACAAGTGATGGTAGAAGGAAGTAGAGGACATGGAAGCTCACAGCTCTGGTTTAGGGTTTAGATATCGAAAATCTGTTAAAATAATGACCTGTAGTCTACAAAATAGATGGAGAATTCTAAGCCTTTATTTCAGTGTTTCTGCTGTCAGTTCAGGCAGTATTTTGTGGGTGTGGGTGCTCTTTGTCCTTGGGGGAGCTAGACAGTCTTAGGCGTTAAAAAAGTAAAAGTGACACCTGAGAACTCTGTTCAAGTAATGCTGGGTGGATTTAAAGAGAGACATGTGCTTGATGCTTCAGAGATGGAGATTGAAAGTATGTGTAGCAGGAATTGTCAAGTTGGAACATAAAAGCTGTAAATGAGACTGAGATCTATCTTTATTCTTTTTTCCCAGCCAGCTCTAATTTAAACTGGCTGTGTAACCAATTTTACACATGATCCCCAGAGTAACGTAGGCCATGCTTGCTTGCAAAAAGAAAAAAAAGCTAGGAAAACTTCCAGTAAAACTGCCCTTAGACCTTGCTCTTGCACTGTCCTGAGCATGACTGATGCTGCTGCTGAAGGAGGACAAGGAACCCCCTGAGCAGCTTAGGAAACTCTGGTTTCTGCAGCACTCATGGTGCCTTCCATACTCATAGGGTAATAATCTGAATGTGAACAGCTGGAATCATGCTCTGCTCCAGAGAAGATTTCATCAGGGCTTTGTTCTGTAGTGCTCATATTTCCATGTGCTGCAGGTACATAGTTTGCACAAGCATTTTTCCCACCTGCTCTGCCCTAGCAGCTAATACTCACCCTTTGAGCAGCTGGTGCAGGTCTTTAATCTGTAATTCCTGAGCACTGAGACCAGGCTGTGCCAGGTCTGTATACACCTGCTCAGGGCATGACTCAGTTATTCAAGTTCCTTCTGCTTTGATGTGAAATTCCTCCCTTTCCTCCAGTGTCCTCTGTGTGACAGTGCTGGCCATTTTCATTGTCAATAAACTTTCCTTAGTTTGAACTTTTCCTTAGTCCCTCATTTTTTGTGACACTCATAAAAGCAAGTGAGTTCCCAATGCTTGCAGAATTTCTCTGCTGGCATGGGTGGTTGCAACTTCCTCTGTGTTGTCAGCTCTTTTGTCATCAGGCTGTTTCAGTACAGGTTTTTCGTGTTTTCCACGTGGTGCTCTGTCAGCAGGTTTCCTGCAGGGAGCTCAGATGGTTCCAGCAGCATTTCTGTTGTATAAAAAGTGAGTCAGCTTTTCAGAAAGAGTTATTTGGGTTAATTTGCAATAACCAAGCTCAGTGAGCCTTGCTTTCTTCGTGGTTTTATCCCACTTCCTACTTACCTCTGTGCCTTCATTTACTAAAGCAAGTAAAGACAAGCTAGAAAAAAAATATTTTTATGTTAATTTTTTGTGGTCAAAATAGGACATCTGTTTAAATTAATAGAACATTGGGTTTTTTGCTTCATTTACCTGCAGTATTGCAGGCAATGCTGCTAAAGATGTACACTGAGCATCTGGATATGAAAATTAATGCTGGTTTAAGTTTTGAAAGGAATATTTTCATAGTATTGTTTCATTTTGATGGAACATTGAGAGTTTAAGAAATAACAGTGAAGATAATGCCTTGCTGACGGTTTGCTTCCAGGTGCCATCCATTCCAAGAAGTGGAGGCAATGGCTCAAACCCAGTGGTATGACCATGCCTGATGGTAGATGTTGCAAGAATATTATTTTATTTTCAATAGATAGGCCCTAATTTCTCATTTATATTGGCACTTTATCAGCTTGTTCAATAAAAACTATATTTATATTTACTTAACTTTCATTTGTAATATTTCTAATACAGTTTTTGTATTTTCTTCTTGTATTTGCATTCTTAAACAGTGCAGTTGCTGTAATGATGCATCGGGGTGTATTTACTTGTGCTGACATTAAAATATTCATTTGAATGAGAAAATATTTTCCTCAACAGAAGTGTAAATGTGTTTTAGAAGCCCTTACATTTCTGTATTGATCAGCAAATTTGACTAAAGTAAGTTCAGCTTACTTTGTCATGTTGGCATAAAGCTTTGGCTCTGTTTGAGCAATTCTGTTGGGGAAGAGGGCAAAGTATGTAGGAAGAATATTTTTTCATTATAGTTTAAGTATTGCTTTGCCTTGAGGCATCTCTTGGGGTGCACTTGCCTGAGCTTTGTTTTTTAAGGCAGTTTGATCTCACACAGCCATCATTTATCCTGTGTGGAGTATTCCTGGGATGAGTTCTTATCTGGACACCCATTTATGCATTTGTGCCTTAGCATTCAGCCATAGATTTTTTTGCCTCTATGAATGACATGCATCTAAATCTTTAGGTCTGGGTTGTTCTGCTAACAAAGGTGTTCAGCCCTGAGGCAGAGAGAGCATCCAGACCTTCCAGTCATCCCTCTCCTGTCTCTGGCGGCACCACACTGCTCTTGGAAGAGGTGCATCAAGTCCCTTTTCCCTGTCTAGGACATGGATGTGGTTGGTTGGATGTTTCTTCTATAATTTCTCTAGAAAGATATGAAGTGGAAACCTGGAAAATGGACAATAGAAATGCGGTGGCCTGAGGGACAAAGGTTTTTGCCTCATCTGTTTAAACTGTGTAATGGTTGAAGGGGTTAGTTCTAATCAGTTTGCATTTTGCAAAGAACTTTGTAAGTCAGATTGTTTGTCTTTCTTGCTGTATTACAGAGTGGTACTTTAATTGACCAGGCATTCATCTGGTGTTTCATTCATGGTGTCTGGGTGACTTACAGGTCAGTGAGTTTCAGCTCTTCTGTGCTTAATTCACACTGTATCTGGAGTATCTTTTGAAAATACACCCCTATTGGCACAAACAGAAAAAGATTAATTTTTGTTAAATTTAGATATTCACATTTCTTGATGTGGTGTGTTTTGGAATGCTTTCTACTGATCTTGATTCTGGGTTTCTACAGCAAAATGCACTGCAAAATGCATCAAGACTTTGCAGTGTGAAAACTTGCAAGTGAAACTACCAAGATCAGTGTAAGTGAAGTGCAAATGGAAATGCCCATGTGGGAAACTGCCATAAGAATAAGGGCTAAAGGAACAGCAAGTTTTGGTATAGAGGATCCTTTGTGTGAAATTCAATCAAGGAGCAAAAAAATTAAGAATGAGACTAGGCTCTCTCAGAGAAGTTCCTGTTACTTGTGGGGTTGTCTCTTCTCCAGACATTGATTTTGGAGCATTTCCTGCTGGGACTGTTTGACAGGGCTGTCACAGCTGGAAGCAGCCTTTGCTGTGCACAATTCCCAAGCTTTGACCTCTGCAACATTCAGGCAGGAGAGCTCCCCAACAGCCTGGCATGTTGGGAGTTGTAGGGTCTCCCTTATCAAAATGCATATCTCCCTTATCAATCCATATCAAAATGCAGGTCTTTATAATTTTGTATGTTAATTAAGTAGGAGGATGTGGTCCTTTGTGTATGCCTGGAGTTTGGAAGAGAACACTACTGTGTGTTATCAGTGTGCTTGGCAATGTGAGGTGGAAAAGGTGTGTCTGGTCTTTTCCCATACTGTTTGGTGCCAAGGTTTTTAATTTTTTCTTTAATTATTATTGCTATACGTGGATGAGTATAGAAATTTTATTTTTGTTTCCTTCCTTTCTGGTGCTGCTGCTCTGTCATTCTTCCCAGGCTCTGGTATTCTAAGCTTAGAGAAGCCCATTTGGTAACACTGTGGTGCTGGTGTGTCATCCTGGATTAACAGTGTGCATCAGCATAGGATGGCAAATTTGGGAGCTACATCCCTGCCTGGAGCCACTCACAGCACTGTCCTAGTGACAGCTTCTGGCAGGGTGTCGTAAGAGCTGGTGAAGTAAAAGAGGAAAGCTTGGTAGAGTAATCAACTAGGAATTTTTATGGCTCATGCTCAGCCTTTTAAAGTTTTCTATTTTCTGTCGTTAGTAGGTGGTTCCCTAAATTGGAACCTATAAAGAGCATAGATGAGGCTTGAATAAGATCAACTGGCAACAGTGCAGACATGAATTTTACAACAACCAGTCAAATGAAATAAAACAGAATGATATGTATAATGATCGTAACATTATACATATCATACTGCTCATATGAATGCTAGTAAGATAAATATTGAATATCTGTAAATAAACTTGCATTATACCAGCATGAAACCCCCCTTCAAACTGTAATTCTTCTTGAGAAAGACGCAGTGTTTTTCTTTAATCTTTTCAACAGGGGCTCTACAGTGAATCATTTCCTTTAATTGCTGTTCTGAAACACATAACAGGTTTTTTTATGCCTACTTTTTATATTTGTCTTTTTTCTTTCCGTTAATTGCAGTACTCCCATTCAAGCTTGAAAATGAAATTCCTTCCTCAACATATTTCTTCTCTTATGTAAACATAGGGGGGTTTATTAGCCCAATATCCAGGGAGGATGAAGTGCATTAACCCAACCACACAGAGAGGCTTTCACCAGTTATGGTAGTTACAGGCACTTTAAAGGAAACTCAGAGGAGTTGCCAAGCAGAACAAACCTCCTCTCTTTCTCTCTGTGAAATTTATCTCCTGCCTGGGGGACTGAAGAGCAGCACCACAACCCAGGCATGGCTGCTCACCTCTGCCTTTCCTGTGCCTGCTCTGACAGGCTCAGAAAGGTTTTGCAATTGCACCAGAGCCAAGAACCAGATAAAGTCCTCATCTTCCTTTCCTTTAAACAACCAACTTACTTAATTCATTTGCATTGATTGCAGATTTGCTTAGCAAGAATGTTAACTGTATATCAAAACCTGATTAAAGCTGATGAGATTAACAGGAATAAAGAAGTCTGAAAGTATTTAAAAATGAATCATCTTTCATAGCAATAAGATATGCAAAATACCATACAGTTTGGTCCATCTGTCATTTAGGACATCATTGCAGCTGTTTCAGGAAAAGAAAACTTGAAGGATTAAGCAGCAAGGTACTATATGTAGAAATTTAAAAGTTTGATTTAAAACCCAAAAGTAATCCATCCCTTCTGCAAATCTTACACTGCACCTCAAAGAGCAGGAACATTCCTGCTCAGTTTTGGGGTATTTTGGTGGTTTTGACAAAGGACATTTTTGGTTTTGACAGAGGGGTCTGCAGATGGAAGCAGCAGCCGTTCCATCTCACAGGGCTCTTCTGCAGGGGTCTGGCAGCACTGACACTGACATTTGTCCCTGTGCTCCCAAGGGGGGGGTGAGGGAACCCTGCATGGTGGAATCCCACATGGGATTCCATGGAGCCATGCCAGAGAATGAGTTTAAGTAGTGGGAGGCCTATGGTTGAAAGGCTTTCCTGGTGTCATCACTGTCCTGATGGGGAAGAGAGGGACAGAGAGACTTGTGTCTCTAAAGGGCATTAAAGTACCAGCAGAATAGTTACAAGTGTGTTAGCAGCAATATTGGAGTGTCACTTTGGTATTGTAATTATCTGGTATTTTTTACTGGTTTTGCTGTTGTGGTGGTGGTGGGGTTTGGGGTTTTGTTGTCATTTTTGTTGCTCAGGTTCTTGTGTGTTGCTTTGGTTTGGTTTGCTTTTTTTTTGTTTGGTTTGCTTTTGCTTGGGTTTTTTTGCTTTCTTTTTCTTGTAGTGTTGATTTGATTTTTTTAATAATGAAACATCTGGGTTGAAATTTTTAAAGTTTTGTTTCTGCTCTGGCTGACATTTTTTGGTTTTGTTTCAGCTGGAATTTAGCAGTTTGAGTGCTGGCTACATAGAAACTTTTTTTTCCCATTCAAGCACATACAGTCATACACACTCAAAGGTGTCAGTATTTCAATTAGTCAACTCTGACATGTAGCAAAACCCACCTAATATATGAGGAATATGTATTTATTTTCAGACACATACTAAGTGAGTATCCACAAACAGGAACTCCAGTATGTCAACCATTTAAGCTAACGTGGTATGGAATTTTGATTTTGCAATCCTGTTGGGATTTGAGGCAGATATTTCCTTCCTCTCTCTAAAAAAGCACTGAAATATTAAAAGCAACTTCTGGCTTTGACTTTGGCTCCTTTAGCAGGAGCAGCACATGAAAACCAGAGCTGTACACAAATGAACAACAGAGAAGTATGAAAACTGTCCTGTAGATAGAGAACCAGAGTGCTGGACCTTGGCTGGGCAAAACTGGGTTGTTTTAGAGAAGAACAAACCTTACTTTTGCCGTCCTTTGCCTTGTTCCTTTTTCACTTCTTGGCTATGTTGCTGCTTGTGTTTTGGAGGACAGGCAGTAACCAAGGTGGGGCAAATGCAGATGGTTGTGGAGAACATGGTTGGTTTTGAAGGACTGACATGGGTATGCTGAACTGAGAACATTTTATTTCTCATGTGAGCTGTGGGGATCCATCCTATGTGCACTGCCTCCAAAAGCAGAACACCAGAAAATACTGGAGCATGGTGCTTGAAGAACACAAGAGGAAAACATGGCTCACGTGAAAGGAGAAAGGAAAATAACCAGAAATCTTAATGATGGAGTGAGTGTGTCCTTTCTGGGGAAAAAAATAAAACAGCCTCACAGTAGGAATGACAGTTCTCAGCTCATTCTGAGTATGATTAGGAGAATGTAAATAACCAGTGATTTTCCCTAAAATGGGATCAGGACATGAGGGGCTTGCTTGCAATAATAAATTCCTTTTTTAAACTTTAAACAAAACCTTATCATTACATGTGCCCTCAAGCTGATTTTTGGATAGACTGAACTGAAATTAATGCTGCAGCTGACAACCTTCTTGCCAGAGGCAGCCTGGCTCTGCACAGATAGAGGGTGGATGGAGGATGGATGGATGGATGGATGGATGGATGGATGGATGGATGGATGGATGGATGGATGATGGATGGATGGATGATGGATGGATGGATGGATGGATGGATGGATGATGGATGGATGATGGATGGATGGATGGATGGATGGATGGATGATAGATGAATGGATGGATGTGTGGATGGAGGGTGGATGGGTGGAGGATGGATGGATGGAGGCTGAGACCCTGCTGTCCCCCCTTCCCCTTCACAGGCTCCAGCCTTTTAGGCATTCAGTGGGACCCCCCAGCTCTCCATTTGTGCAGCCCCCATCCCAGAGTGAAGGGATGAAAGCTGCCCAGCTGTCACCCTCTGCAGGCTCTGGCCGTGTTGCTGGCTTCACCTCCTTCCCTGTTCCAGAGGAGGAGGCTGCTCCTACCCTCCTTACCCTGATTTGCACCCTCAGTGCATTCCTTGCTCCCTTGGCTCCCAGCTGGGTTGTCCTGTGGCTTTGCCAGCTGTCTCTTTTCCTTGCAGTGTAATCCCCTTACAGGCAGGTTTGTATCCCCTCAGCCCTCCTCATCCCACGTTTGGAAGCCACATGTCCCAGCTCCTGCTCGAGGGACTCTCCAGTGCCTCCTCATCCCAGGATGGCCATGGACCTGCTCAGCATCACCTCAGCCTTCTGGAAACAGCCTCCTCTGGAAATTCCTTGCCTTTGGAAATGCACCACTGTGCCTTCTTCTGTGTGTGTGTGCCATGAGTGGTTCCTCATAAACACCGTGGTCAGCTGGCATTCAGAAATCCTTTTCCTCCTCTATTGTTTGCAAATATAGGGGCTTGAAACTGCTGGAGCTGGTCCTAGAACTGTGCCCTTGCATTTGGTACTACTGAATTTATCATCTCACACCTCCGTGCCATATTCTGCTTTTTCTGAAGGTTATTAGGACTGTAGTGCCTGAATAAAAAATGGTTCTGAAAGAGTTTCACACCACTGTTGTTGTGTGCAGTGACTAATGAGCTTGTGCATTTCTTCTTAATTCTTTTCAGGCTTTCTCACTGCTAAATCCAAACTTTGTAAGGCTGTTTCATGTGCACGGAGGAATTCATGTGCTGACTGATCCACTGAAATTACCAAAACTCTGTGACTGGGCTCTCTCTCAAAGGCTTCTCCGCCCTGGTCAGTTCTGAGAAGCAAAGGAGTCTTTCCACTGAAGTCTGATTCAGCCTGAGCTTTGGACACAGTCTCATAGGCATGGATAGCACTAGAGGCTATTTTTCAGAGTGTTTAATTTTATTCCTTTACTTTGTTCACAGAGGAATTACAGAAGTTTAAATTTTGCCTTGATTTATTAGGAGGCAAGCAAGCAACAAGAGTATTTAAGAAACAATAAAGTATTTAAGTAGGGGATAGTCCTGTTTCAAAACATTATACTGTCTTGTATTTTTTATCATTTGAAGTCTTATATCTCAGTAAAATAGTGAACTGTTTTAAAATTTGAGGCCAAGGTATGTCATGCTGTGTAAACAACATTTCTGTCACCTCTGTGTATTGCTACTGAAGGAATTTGAAAGTGTGAGTATGAGGGACAGCTGCTGCATTTAAGCTTCCAAAACCTTTCAGGCCTCACAGGTAAATATTCCCTGGCTGTATCACTTTTCTGATGATCAGTCAGTTCCTTCTGTTCTGTGTACTACCAGACCTTCAAAACAACCACAATTCCTCTGGCTAGGAGTGTGCCTTAGCCTTGCAGAGTGGGATGCTGCTTTTGAAGTCTTCACTCTCTAAGTTATTTTCCCTGAGATATTCAGCCATGCATATTTAAAGCTACATTTCAAGAAATTAGGTCTGAAAATTCCCAGCAGAAATGTATTTTTGCATTTTATTTTTATCCAGAGATGACCACATTTTTGTCTGCAAGCTGGCTTAAAAGACACATCAATTAATAGAGCCACTGGTGACTAATCTGTAAAGCAGAATATCTTCTCTCATTTAATGAAGAGTCTTACATAAAAATAATTCTCATGATAAAGAACTTAATTTTACTGAGATTTCCAGCTTCTCTTCTAAAAGTGCAAGGTGTCATAAAGCTACATCTTCAGCATAAGAATATGGCTATTTATTATAACTGTTTATCACAGGCTTGATATTAGAATAGAGATCAGGTCCCAAATGTCCTTATTCTTCCTGAATCTTCCTACAAGTGGCATGTAATCAATTGTTTCCTTATAGAAAAAATCTCTTAGAGTAGGTATTTGCACTGTATTAGCAAGAAATCCATAGTTTTGAGCAATGCTGCAAGGTTATTTTCAAGTTCTTGTCTTCCCACTGCAGTCCTTGTTAGTGCTCCTAGGACTTCTTGGGCAATGTCCAATTTTTTATCCTGCAGCAAACAAAATTACTGTGATGCTTTCTTCCCTGCTGTTCATTAAATGATCATTGGCCTCTTCTGGTTGCAAGGAGGAGGTTGCACTCACCTCTATGTGATTTTTGAGCTGTTTTCCATACAGAGTATGTGATTCAGTCCTGGTTGTCATTTCTGCCCTAGCCTGCAAGGAAAGCAGTATTAGACCTCGGTGTGTGGTTGGTGTATGGATGGGTGGGGCTGCTGGGAAACACCTGGGCTGTTTGTAAAATGTTCACTTCCTTTCAGACGTCATTTAACTCTGTAGGTGGTAGAGGTGATAGCGTTGAAAACACTTAATCACAGAACGATTATATGCAGGGGCTTTATTGAAGAGCTCTGGGAATCAGGGGTGCAGACCCAAATCTGACTCCAACATGGATCCGGGATGAACATGTTTTTATACCCTTTTCGTTATATAACTATGTATTAATTATTAAACCCTTATTGTTCTATTGTATACTATATATATATATAGATCTTATCCAAGCATGTATTCTTGTCATTTTCATTAGCCCCCCCCAAATATTCTTTCTCATGATTCTTGTTACGATTACATTGTTTCTCATGATTCTTATTATGATTAAACAATAATCATATTCAATTTCCAACCAATCATTACATTTAACAGTTATATCATTTATCATATGATGATTATGCAGGTGTAGCTTCACATGATCTAGAAAGAAACAAAGCTCAGTATTTGTTCCCAGGGCCTAGTTCTCTTTCCCAGGCCTACCAGACCCAATCTTCCTTTCCACCCGCCTGAACCTATTGTATGCAGTTCTCCTGATTTTTAGAAACATTTTAACCCTATGCTATCAGAGGCACTGTTAAAGTTAGGGATTAGTACACACTCTGTTGTCTGCAGAATTGGTGGTGAGTAGCCAGATCAGCTCCATGATAATTTGGTATTCACATTGTCATCTGTGTGAGAACAAATATTTTAATTTGTTGTCTATTTTTTTTTTACAGCACTACAGTTTTACCTCTGAGGACTTTAATCTGATGTCAGCTGACTTGGGACAACTATTAATGTACTTGTAATAGTGTAATAGCTAGGACAAACACTGAAAATTTAAAATATTTCTGAAAAGGAAATAGGATAGTAGTCCACTTACAGAAAGGAGCTGTGCAAGAACAGGTTGCTAAGCTTGATATCAGTGTGTCTAATCAAAATCTCCTCTGCTGTATTTCAGTGGTTGTCCCCTGATTTGAGTGCTCTGGACACTCAGCTCTGACCCAGTGGTGACACGAGAGCAGAGGCAGCATCCCCACTGCTGTGGTTTGCATGTGCTGGTATCCCTGATGATGGTTTCCACAGGGAAGACGTGGACCAGGAGTTTTAATACACAGGAATCCCAGTTTTGCACAGAAACAGCAAGGCCTGTGGTGGATAATCAGTCTTGTGACAGCAGCTAGTTCCAGATGGGTGCTGAGCAGCAGGGATCATAACTCAAACAGATTCCTGAGGTGAAGGGATGAAGCAAGATTCATTGTGCTGGACATTCCACACATGCAACAGGAAGAGAAAACTCTGAGCCCAAAGCATAGCAGCCTGCCCAGGTGAGACAGGCAGGAGATCTCAGAGACGAATGTGAATATTTTCTTTTAAATCCTTTTGGCTGTGTTTTTTTAGGAAGGAATTTTTTATATAGAAAACTGTAAGGAGTGAAGAAGAAGAGGGACAGGTCTGAGTTACAAGAGCAGAGGGACAAAATAATGTTGTTGGGTACTGGGAGAATGTGTTAGGAAATGGTGGAGTCAGGAAGTAGAAGACACTGGAACAGTTACGTACAAGAATGGCCACTGCAGGTGCTTTCTCCTAACACAGTGACCTTTACAGGCTGTCTCTCAGTTTGTAAAGGGGCCAGAAATGGTTATTTGTTGGCTTGCAACTTGCTGCCTTTCTCCAGCAATAAGTTCATGGCATCTTCATGTCCTGTGCACTCCAGCAGAGATCAGTCCTGTGCAGAAGTGGCCCAGGTTGGGTTTGCAGGTGTAGTCAAGATCAGCAGATGTGAGGACACAGAATTCAGGTGTTTTGCTGGCTTACAAGCATTTCCATGTTCTGTTGTATCTTGGCTTAATGCTTTGCCCCTGCCTGTGAAAAGCTGACACTGGAGCTCAAAGGAAGATTTATATTGGTTTTTGTGGTCTGCCTGCCTGATGAGAGCCCAGGGGCTGAGGCAGGAGAAGACTCAAAGCCCAGCCACTCCCAGTGCCTGACAAGCTGTAAAGCAAGAACATTTTGAATGTGATCCATTGCCTATTTTGGGAAAGTTATAAAATTTTCAGAGGTAGGCCAGTTATTTTTAAGTCTCTCTGGACATGCTTTTAACGCAGGATTTGTTCTGGATGTTGTCAAGGTCGGACGTTTTCATCGTGGAAAAGTTCCCCTCCTTTGGGGAAATGTCTGGAAGAGCTAATTAGCTGTGTGCCTTGGTCCTCTCTCATTTCCTCACAGCCTGCTAAACCTATTGCTAGACCTTTCAGCTTCAGCCCAGATGGATTGAGATAGTTCTTGTCTGCCTTCCCCTGGCTTCATCCATTTTGTGCATAGCCTTTCTCTGGCCTGTTTGAGGAGGAGGTTGCAGGAGAGCTGTGCAGAGACAGCATGCCTCTACCAAAATGCAGGGAGGCTGGTGTTTGGAAAAGGAACTATTTGGAATTGAGAAACTGAAAACACCAACAACATGGTTCTTTTCCTTGTATCTGATTCTTTGCTGCTGCTTTAAGTTGCCCACATTCTACATTCATTTAGTGAGGTTAAAAATATGAAATGAAATAGAAGAATTACACCTACAGTGAGATCCTCATTAATGAAGTTGCCCTCCTGCAGCTCTGTTCTGTAGATAAAGAGCTGGTCCAGAGAAATGCTGAGCTCTTCCTGCTGCTTTTGGGAGTAGGAGGGATTGTTGTGCACTCTGCAGCAATCAGGATTGACTTCCAAGTTTTATTTTGACAGAGCTTGGGAATCAAAATAGCTCACATCAGTAATGAACAGGAGGACATGAATTATGTGGACCAATAAACTACCAATTCCTGCTGCACATTTCTCTTCACCTCTGTAATTGACAAACTTTAAATATTCCATATAGCAGCCCTGAGTATAAATAAGATTTTGAATTAGGGTCGTCTATCTCTGTGGATGTGAGGTGTGGAACCTTCCATGCCTCCTGTATAAGCAGCAGCAGCCTTCACATCATGCCACCAATGCTCTGTGGGTTTTGGGGTATTAGGACAGCAGACTCTTTGGGGAGTGGTGTGCATCAGTTGAAAGGAGTACGTAGTGTTTTCATGCCTAATTCTGACAGAATTTAATTAATTAAAGACAGTGCACTTTCAGAAGTTATTTTCTGAATACTCTGCATGCGTTGCTGCTGTTACCTAGAAGAAGGGGGTTGATAGTTTAATCTTTGTTTTGGCACTATTAAAAGAAGTCATTCTCAGACATTTTATCTGTTGCCTTTAATTGAGAAACTGCATGTGTTTAGTATTAGTTCTGATTTCAGCAATGCCCAGCATTATCAGGGCATCACTCTCCCTTTTTGCTCTAAAGCTGTGGCACATATCCTTGTGTCAGTGCTATTGGCAATATTTTGTGTGTGTCTCTAAGAAGCAGTTTGTTTATTACAAGTGAGGTTGGAGCTGACAGTCAGTTCTGTTGTATTTCTGCCTGCCTGTGGCATGGTAACTTTCCCACCACATCGAGAACTGGGAGCAGTACTGCAGGTAACATTGGAAATATCTGTATTGATGCAGAAGGAAGGTAAAAGGAGAAGGAATCCTGCCTTTGAAATCAGGGGTTGGTGAAATGTGCTTGTGATACCATCCTGGAGGAGAGGCAAGAGGTAGAGTTGAGGGGTTGGTTCACAGATTTTTTTAAGCCAGAACAATCCAATTGATGTAGATTAAAACATTCTGTGGGAACATCTTGATTTCAGCGGAGTTTTTCTTAGAAAATGTCCAGGTGGCCCACCTGCCATCTCCTGCCATTTCCTGCCATCTCATCAGTCAGGGGCTTCTGGGGTGTGTTTGCTGAGCCTGAGCTCAGAGGCACTGAAATGTGAGACCTGCTGGGGCTAAACAGTGTATTTCTTCATGTGTGTAGCCTTTACAATCCTTGCCCAACCTGGATATCTCCTGTGTTTTTGCTTTTTTTTTTTTCCTTTTAACCTTTAAAATTTTGACCTAAATGAAGGGCAGAACTAATAATGTTTTATGGAATGCTACATCTCTGGTTTCCTGGCTGAGGAAACATGAGTCCAGGTGCTTCCACTGCAGTGAACTTTTGTAAGGAAGGTATCATCTACCTTGATGAAATCCAGGATGAAATAGCTTTCTAATAATACTGCAAACTAGAGAAAGAATGCAGAAAAGAAACAGAAGGTGCAGGAGAAGTCCATCAAAACAGTGTTGGGGGCAGGACAGGGTGCAAGTATGAAAAAGAGACAACCAAAACCAGCACAAACCACTTGGAAGCCCACTTATGGACACAAAGCCTGTCTGAGTTTCTGGGGCTTGTTGTGATCATACAAACTGGTCCTAAGCATGGATAAATCAGGTGAGCCCTGGCTGCTGGCAGGAATTTCTGGTGATGTTGTCTGGGTGGGTGTGGATATTTGCCTGTGTTATCCAGGGTGGGCTTAAACCAAGGGTAGTATAAAAGGAAAGTCCAAGAAAAACTCCCGAGTTCTTTTCTGAATCAAAAGCATTTGTTAAGTTTGTGACAGGACTTAAAACCTTGTATTTGGGGTAGTTTTTCTCTTTGCTTTCCCTTAAAAACACCAAAGGACATGATCCCATATGTCTTTGCATTTAGGCAGGATGTCTCTGACAGTTAGCTGCTTTTTAGAAGCAAACTTCTTCCTTTTTTTATTTTCTTTTTTTTTTTCCTTTGCAAGTGCTTGTTTCTCTGTACCACTCCAGATGTCTCATCTGGGGCATCGTGGGCTGTGCAGCTGCCAGTTCATTTCTTCTGTGTCTGCTGAGGATCTGGAGTGGGGTTATGACACTCTTTCCTCACAGGCTGTAGCTGGCATTTCCAGGACAAATCATAAAATTCTTGCTGGGCCATATGAAGACCAGGTTTTGCTGTAGGAAGTCCACTGGTGGAATTTTGCTGCTGCTTTCATGCTCCATGTGTGCTGGCTCTTCCAGGTGTTTGTAAATATAAGTTCCTTTGGATGCTGAATGCTCAGAGGGGCTCTAAAGGTCAAAGGGCTGGTAATCACTGTCCTCTGACTGCCAGGGTATCTGAAATACCTTGTACATCTCCTGTATGATCATTGTCTGAATTGAAACTTTACAGTGGAAAGGGAGTAGGGAAGGCTGGGATTGTGCATTGGAGAGGGTGCTGTGAGTTTCCTTTTAGACCTCTCAGAAACCCCACCTGTGGAACCTGACCCTGAGGTCACAGAAAGAGGCTGGTGGAGAGATTTGGGGTCAAAGGAAGGGGGCAGAGGTGAAGGGAAGATGTGTGTGCTGATGGTGAGTGTCAGGACCAGTGTCTATTCCTGCTGCCTTGTTCTCAGGCCAGCACTGTCCTGGTCTTCTGTCTGCCCATGTCTCTCCTGCTTTTAAAGAAACATCCTAAAACCAAACCAGAAACCAGTACATTCATTGTTCCCTAGACTGTGTGATGGCACAGAGAGATAGTGATGGAAAGTGTGTCTTGGAAATAAAGAAATGAGGCTTGCCTTGGGGTGGAGGTAGGCATTAGTCATAGCACTGCTTGTGCTCTGCTAAATAAAGGTCAGGAAAAGGTTTGTAGGGAAGTCTTATGGTTTTTCATCTTCATAAGCAAAATTCCAGCCAGCAGTGCTGCAACCCAAGGTGCATCTTCAGCATATCCTTGTGGAAACAGCCCATCCCTTCTACCAAGCTTGCTGGGGGCTTAGACCCCCCAGCAAACTCAGGGATTTCCTTAAATCCTTGTAAATCGGAGCTCTATTAAGAAGCAGAAGGGGAACAAACTACCAAGAGGCTTTCCTCCTTTTTTCCACAGTCTGTGTGTGCCATAAATTGAATAGGCCCCCCCGAGACCTGGGGAAACCAAACTCTTAAAATGCATAGTAAAGGGTTGGTAATTGTTTCAAACAGCCAACTAAAAATGCTTTTTTTTACGAGGCTTGAGCTCTCTTTCATATGTGAAGCTGCTTGTTCATTTTGGCAGTGAAGGCTGCTTTTATGCCTCCCTGGGGACAGTGGTAAAACTTTCAGCAGCTTAGGCACAGAAACCAGCCCTTTGTGGAACTGGAGGCGAGAATCCAGAAGTTGTTCTGCAGATTTCTCAGTCCCCTGCAGCTTGCTTTCAGATTTTGCTGATTAATCCACTTTTGTTCAGGACAGGGAGAGGTGACAGCAGTGCTGTGCAGGGATGGGACCAGACTTGGCAAGGGCATTTGATGTCTGTGGGTTGGTGAGCTCCTCGGTGATTTTTTCTGACATTCAGCTGTTGGGTGCAATAGCAAGGAATCACACTTTGCACACAGTTGCACTGAAAGATGGACAAGAGCTGGATTTATTTTACTGCCACTGTGAGCAGGAGAGCAGAAGTCTCTGGTAGTCCTGTCCCAAAGTGGTAGCAGAAATGCCAACGCCTGCTGAGGCTGATCGAGGGGAGCAGTGCACACTCAGTCAGAGGGACACGTGGAGTTTCATGTCTCTCAGGGGACTGCAGGAGCAGGGAGCTCTTCCTGCAGCTGGTACACTGCATCCTCCCTTGGCAGTGATTAGTCTTCGATGTTTGTCCTTCAGTGGCAGCCTTAATGTAACATCTCCATCTGCTGGAGTTTAATTTTGTCTGTCTGTCCCTCTGGAGTTCATAGAAGCCTTGAGGCTCTGTCCTGCCAGCAGCACATCCCTTCAGGATGTGTGCTGTCTTTGGAGGCTCCCCCAATGGCTCCTGACACGTTTCTGCCCTTGGTTTGGAGGCTCCTCCAGTTGTTGGACACACTGTTAGAGAGCTAGGAAAATTACAGCCTGGAAAATCATTCTCAAGCCAGAGCTTCTCCTGCTCTCTCAGCTTCTTTCCCAGGCTAATATCTTGTTCAGCTTCAGTTAGGGAGACTTTCTCCCAGGATGGTAACTTGGTCAAAACAAAATGGAATTCATAATAAAGATCAACACCTGCCATGAGACTCTTCCTGAACCACAGTCCCATGGGTGTTCTCTCAGTATCCAGTGAGCTACTGTCTTGCGTTAGCTCTGCAAAACATGCTATAAAAAGTACAAACTGTGCTCTCAATAAATGTCTCTTTCCTACCATGAGAGGGACCATGTAGATGTGTGTTATTTCTGCCACTTCTCAAGGGTTAAGTCCTTAACCCAGTAGCTACATCCAGTGGTTCCTGACATGTTTCTGCCCTTGCCTTGCAGATCACTGGCGTTATCCTCCTGGCAGTGGGGGTCTGGGGCAAGCTCACCCTTGGCACCTACATCTCTCTGATTGCTGAGAACTCCACCAACGCCCCCTATGTGCTCATCGGGACGGGCACCACCATCATCGTCTTCGGGCTCTTCGGCTGCTTTGCCACCTGTCGCGGCAGCCCATGGATGCTGAAGCTGGTGAGCAAATATCAGTGGCACCACCTTGTTGGTGGCTGCACATATTAGTGGCTAGCTGCTTTTTTCTTTTGCCTTTACTCAGAGTTAGGATTGAATGCACACCAGACAGATTTTCTCGTTCGGACGCAGTTGTTTATTAATTCTTATTTATAGCGCAGAGAGTTTTGTAGCACTTCTAGCTAAAAACAGGAAAATGTATTTTGTTAGTTACAGGGTCTTTTAAAGCCCAACTATACAATTAAAAGCTAACATCTATATTATTTATACTTTTGACTCAATAACTAAACCCCTGTGACCTGCACTCCAGTACTTTCTAACCAACTAAAAACTACTACCTGAAATCAACAAAGAAGCAAGAAGGAAGAAGAGCTACCACCTAAGAACCTTCATCTTGTTCTATACCTATTACTATATTCTAAAACCCCAAATTCCAAACCCTTCACCATATGATACTACACACTTCTATTCAAGCTACACAGCAGTGATCCCAACTCCATCACTCAAATTTGGAAGCTTTCTCCAAGGCCTCAGGTCAAAAGCAGTGTTCTCCTGGGGGTCAGTGTAAGAAAGCATAGAGTTCAAAACTCCCAGGCTTCAGGACTCCAGCAAGCAAACCCAAGTGCCTTAGGAGTGGAGGAGGGTTTTTGATCAGTTGGGATTCTCCCCACCCCCTGACAGATGTTTTTAGGCACATAAGCTAGATTTTATTAATCTCCATGTTCAACATGTGTGCCCTTAGGACAAAAGAGGAGGGTGGGGAAAACTCTTTGCCAAAACCAGTTTTTTGATTGACTGTGACTGAATTTTGCTAGACATGGTACATAGGTCCGGGTATTTGGAGCAGGGTGGAATGCTGCTGAATTGCTCTGTGAGTTGTTCTACAATCATTCTGGTTTTCTGCAAGCCAGGTAGATAAATATATTTACAATCTTAAAGATGCCCAGAACATCATAAATGTGAAATTCTTTCAAACTGTATTTTAAGGGATCAGTTTAGTACCCTGATGTGAAGTTATGGAACAAATAGCTGGTACCTCATAAAAGCACACCAGCCCTTCTTTTTCTCCTAACATTCACTAGGATAGTACAATTTAACCCAAAAAGCAGAGCACTGTATAGTATCTCAAAAGCAGCAGAGGCTCGAGGTGCACTGAGCAGAGGGGAACCTGTTGTGCCTCAGTGCACTTTAACCTCTCTCTGTATGAATTTCTCTGTTCTGAGTTTTCCTTAAAATTCAAAAATAAGTACAAGTTAAACAAACTTAGATGAGAAACTGTGTTTCTAGGCATATTTAGGAGCAAAATCCTGCATGTGCAATGATTTGAAGGGTGGAAATAGCACTTGTGAAGCAGTGAACTAGTGAGAAAGGGCTTGACAGTACAATGCATCTCCTGCTGCAATATTTTGGTACTGGTTTTCTAAGGAGATGGGATGATTTTTCTCCAGTTCAAATTGCTTTTTAAAAAAGAAAGGACAAGTTAAAGGGAGTTAATTTCCTCAAGTGATGGCAGGGAGGGGAAGAGCAGAGGTAGCAGCTGCAATTCCATCAGCTGGTGGCCAGCTGGCAAGTACCTCACTGCTGTCTCTTGCTGGTGATGTGCTGTAAGGGCATGGCCAGAGGCTTGCTGGAGCCACTGCAGTCCAGATGGGGAAGGGATAAAGGTGAATTATGATATAAATCCATAGGAAATCAGGCTCTGCTAGCTGCCCCATAACTCATATAACTTTCTTAAAGCTATGCCACTAACAGTAGCATGTGCTGTTCCAAGCATGTGGGTTTATTTTCAGTGTACATATAAGAAATATTTCTAAACGTCTTTTCTCTCCTGAAAGAGCAGTAATTTGACAGCCCCATTAATTGGACTCCTGTTTTTTTTCTAGTTCTGCCTTCACTGTTGTGCTCCATTCCCCAATAACCTTCCATTAAAGCTGTTTCCCTTTCTCCACTAAATCCTGCTAGGACTGAACTTAGTTTAAAATGTTTCCTTTCTTAATTAACTGTTACTTAGCAGGTGGAGTAAAAAGGTAATTTTTCCTCCAGAAGATTAAGCCCCACCTTCAAATTTTACTATGCCACTTTGCTTTTTTTTTTTTTATCTTCTTTATTTCTGCTTAAATATATTTTTAGTACTTGGTGAGTGCCTACACTGAAAGCACTGTTTTCAAGGTTTATTTAGCTTCTGATCCAAATGCTGCACTTAAAACCAAATATGGACTTTGGCTCAGCAAAGTGTTTGGAGCATATGTGTAGTGTTACTGTGAGAATATTTCTAGTGAAGGCAATATTTCAGTTCATTATTGGAGAAACTTCAGGAATCAGGCAGCAAATCCAAATCTGGCAGTGAGATAGATAAACACAAACCAAAACACCTGGGGAAGCCTGTTGACCTTAGCAGAGCAATGTGCAAACAGGAAGGGCCTGTTTGTATTCCTTATTGCAAGATCAAAACCTGACTGACTTGGATTCGCCTGTGGCATGTGAGTGTGTTTTAATTTATACAAGAACACCAAGAAACGTGGGAACAGAAATGGCAGAAAAGCCAGTAATTAGGCAATAGATATCAGTTGTGAGTTGTATAAACACATATATTACATTCAGGTCATAACCTGTGCATCTCCTCCAAAAGACCTTTGGTTTCTTAACGTGTTTGAAGGGTGCCCGGAGGGGAAAGTTATATTTTGTGTGATAATATCTGTGCTGCGACAAAAGCCTATCATGCTCTGACTTTTCTTGCCTCCTGCCTTTTCAGTATGCCATGTTCTTGTCCCTGGTGTTCCTGGCTGAGCTGGTGGCTGGCATTTCAGGGTTTGTCTTTCGCCACGAGGTAGGTGGAAATGTGCTGAGTTTGCTCCTGGCAGCGCCTCCCTGGGCAGGAGCTGCCGAGAACTTCCCTGGAGCCTGGAGAATGTGTGGGGTGCTGAGCTCAACAGCTCCAGCACATCTCCAGGGCTGGGGCTGATGGGCAACAAAAACTTGTACAGCTCTTAAAAACCAGTGTGATTCCAAATGAAGGGATTTAGCCAAAGCTCTTGCCCTCAGCTGCCTGATGATTTGCTCTCAAGCTATGAGGTTTTGTGTGTCCACCATGCAAGATCTTCTTTACTCTTTTACATATGCTGAGGGCTGCAAAATAGATTAAGTGCTTTTCTTAAACACAGCTTTTTCAGCCAGGCACATGCTAGTTTATGTAAGGCAGAGACAACTTCTGCATCATCAGACTTGCTGTTTTGTAAATACTTTCCTTTTTTTGTGGGGGGGAGAGAGCGGGTGGGGAGGGAGTGGGATAGGATTTCATTTCTATCTTGAGAATAAAGAGAGATTAGAACTAGTGTGAGGTAGGAAACTGGGACAGGAAGGAGCTTTAAAAAAGCATGATGGTCTAGATTTGTAGCAACACTTCTGCTTTATCCACTGTAATCAGGTCTATCTGCCTGTAAGTCCATGGACCTACAATGCCACTGGTGCTGAACCAGAACAACTCCAGAGACCCTCCTTGTCTCTTCTCTTTGTATTAGCTGGTTTTCCAGTCTCCTCTTTTGACATGACATTTCCATTGCTGTAGAGTTTCCTGCTGTTCACTCTTGCAAGCAGTGGATTGTGTTTAATGTGGTACTGAGGATTCCCATTTCATCCCACCTAACCTGCAGCAGCCCCAGAGTCAGACTGCTCCTTTTTGGGAGAGGCAGTCTCTTGTGAGGGCCACAGCCACGTGGGTTGCTCACATCATGTTTCCCAGCCCCTTTCCCACCCACTCAAAGTGCCATTCCTGATGATGTACCTGACATTTTCCAGCTGAGGGACCTCTTGTTCCTTACCCAAATCCCTTTGCTGCTGGGGATGCCTGGTCACTGTCTTACTTTGTCTTACTTACTTCATGTCTTTGGTGCCACTGCCTTGTGTCCCCAGGGTGTTTGCACAGGCTTTGGCTCCCACCTGGCATCCATGAGCATGCAGTCTCCTTCAGATGTAGTGCTGGAGCAAAGTGTGTGGGGGAAAAGCATAAAATGATACCTTTTTGATAGGTTAAGTAATTTTACAGTATTCTTTTAAACATACCAGTTTGCTGGCGTAGTCTTGTTTCTGTGTCTGATAACCCACTGGAAAAATGGCATGAGTGATTCCTGACAGTTAAAAGGGAGCTCTGCCAGCTCTAAAAACACCCTTAAAAACAACTGGGAAGGGCTTGTTTGGGTGTCTTGTTAGGAGATTTGGAAATGCATTTGTTTCCTGCAAAAACTGCTTCAGATGTTGTGCTTCTTGTTGCTCACATGGGCTGTTTTTTTGTTTTTTTTCCCCTCACCCTCACAGATCAAGGACACTTTCCTTAGGACATACACTGAAGCAATCCAGAATTACAACAAGAACGATGAGCGGAGCCATGCAGTGGATAATGTACAGGAAAGTGTAAGTCTAAAACTGGATACCAAAAATTAGTCAATAGACAAAGCATGGATTTGATCCCAGAACGTGAAGTTTTGATGGCTCAATCTGCAAGCTGTAATTTGCAAGTAAAATTAGAGGCTTGCAAAACCGATGTGAAGGAGAAATATTTCAGCTGAAATGCTATCCAGGATGCCTAAATTCTAGGGAAAAAGCTGTCTGATAAAAGCAGGGCCCCAGATCTTGAATCACGTTTAGGGGGCAGTTCTATTCCTAAAGAACACACCTTGTTCCTAAGGGAATTTGCCAATAAAATTTTAAAATGCTTTAAATTTGAGCTGGATGAGACAGGGTTTTGTAATCTTGTGTCCTGCATCACTGATAAACTGCAGCAGTTTTCTTCACAAGTACAGTGAGAGGCTGGCAAAGGAGACCTAGTGAGTTAAGGAGAAAACCTGGGTATATTTTCCCCATAGGAAGATGGAGGGGAAAGCTGCTGAGGTTGGCAGTGAAAGCTGTGCTGGAGGGATGCAGTAGGAGGTGGTGAAGAGCCTTCTGACCCTCAGGGGTCGTAGCAGGGCAGTGGCAGTGCCTTCCCTTCCAGCAGGGCACAGGGCAGGAGCAAATGCCACAGCCTGGCCAAACCAGGTGGGGATGCCACCCACAAGAGACCAAGTCTACCAACTACAGCACAGAGTGATAAAATTCACATTTAAATTCCCACAGGAAGCTCTACCATAGCAAGAAGCTGTTCCTTCAGTTTGCAATACCTTCTGTGAGCCAGTTTCCTTTCCATATGACTGTAACCTGATGAATGGCTGACATGTCAGTGTCATTGTATCAATGACTTTTAGACCTTTAGAAATTATGTTGGACCCTTCAGCATGGTTGAAACTGTACTCTAACCTGGCTTCTCCTGGTTAGCAGATTACTGCAGTGCTCCCAGCTGAGTGTATTCTGCTGTCCAATTGTCTGTTCGCCTGATAACATGTATTTTAAATTTTTGATTTCTTGCAGTTGATAAAATGAAGTAGTTCAGAGTAGTTTTTCAGTGTTTCTGTTGTAGCAAAATGTTCATTTCATTCATAGTTCTCTTTTTTACAGGAACTGCATTTATAATCCATTTCCATGCAGAAAATTCAGCACATACTCCATACTTTTGAGTATCTGTTTTCTAGCTTGGGATCAAAATCAGAACATCCTTCCCAATTTAGGGTTTTCTAGCTGACTTCCTAGACACACCCTGTGAACATATGGTCTCTTTCTATTCACAGCTCAGTGAATTGTCCTAGAAATTATTTTGGTGAGTTAGAAAGGCTTCACCTTATTGATTTGTGCTAGTTTGAACCTGTATGTGTTACATGTAATTCTGTGTAATGCTTTGAGATCTTGAATTTACAGGGTCATCTTTAATCAAATAAAAAAGTAAAGAAAACAAACAAACAAAAAACCCAACAAATCATCAGCTCAAAAAGATGGGTTTATGGCTGGACCTTTGTCAAATGTTACAAATAATAGTTCTGCTCATAAAATACCTTCTTTTTAGTAGGTTATCTGCTCCCTTGTTCTGTAAGTTACATCCCTGGTACTTTTATAATTACTAGGGCAGGGGTGATACCTGCTTTTCAAAACCTGAGGTGCCCTGTCTTTGTTTTGATTATGAGCTTACAAAGTGGGCCGGGATGATTCTGCTCTAACTTTAATTCTGTGCTTTTTGTTTGTGTGTTTTAAACCTGCCTCTTGTCCCTCCTAGCTGAGCTGCTGTGGCATTCAGAGCTACACCAACTGGAGCACCAGCCCCTACTTCTTCAAGCACGGCATCCCTACGAGCTGTTGCATGAACTCCAGTGACTGCAACACTCAGGATCTGCGCAACATGACCGTGGCTGCCACTAAAGTAAACCAGAAGGTACCAGTAATGTTGTGCCAGAGGCTGCTGTGACACCATCCAGCACCCCAGTGGAGTGTATGGCTGCTTGCAGCATCATTTCATTTCAAATGACTTGGTTGATAATATGCAAATAAGGCTGGAGTGATGGTAAGGATGGGCTTGGTCCTGCACTTGCTTCATAATCTTTGAGCTGGGCTTTCTCAAATCCAATCCCAGAGGCAGCAGCTGTGAGCAAATACAGGTGATAGACAGTAAATGTTGTGGTTGGTGGGTACCTTTATTGTGGGTTAAAATCTTTGAACATGTAGGGCTGCGAGCACAGCACAGCCAAAGTGACCTGGGGTCACCTGAAGGAGCAGGTTGGTAAATGGGTTAGCTGCACCACATGATTAGTGGCTCGTCTTCATTTTCTTCTGTCCTCACTCAGAGTCAGGATTGAAAACACAAAGGAGACAAATTTTCTTGTCTTTGGGCTTGGTCATTTATTAAATCTTGTCTGAAGTACAGAGAGTTCTGCAACACTTCTTGCTACCAGCTAAAAGAGAGCAAAATGGAGACAAATCTAGTTAGTTACAAGGTCTTTTAAAGTTAAACAGTCCAATAAAGAATTAACACCTATATTATTTATACTTTTGACCTGATAACCAAGCTCCTGTTACCCTCAGTGCAGTACTAGCTATCCAACTAGAAACTACTGTCTGAAACCATGAAAAAGAAGGAAGAAGAAGACAGAAAGAGACAATACCCAAGAACCTCCATCTTGTCCCATTCTTATTACTATATTCTAAAAATCCCAAATTCAAAACCCTTTACCATGTGAAAGCACACACTTCTCTTTAACTACACACCCCTGATTTTAACTCCATCACTCAGATTTGGAAGCCTTCTCCAAGGCCTCAGGTCAAAAGCAGTATTCTCAAGGGGGTCAGTGCCAGAATTCACAGAAAGTTCAAAACTCCCAGGTTTCTGAGTTCCAACAGGTTGGATACAGAAAATGCTAAAAAAGGAAAGAATAAAGAGAAAATAATGCAGCATCTATGCATTAGACACTGTGCTGAAGAAGTGCAACTCAATTTATTGCTTCAAGTGTTAGTGTGTCATCAATTCTTTCTCGCTTGAGATTTGCAAGAGAGGGAACAGTTTGTTGATAAGAGGAATGATATTGTGGCTAAATCACCATTCTAAGTTGTAACACAGCTTAGTCAGATTTAAGGATTATTTTCTTTTTTGTTTGTGTTTTCAGAGATCTATTTTAAAAGTAAATAGAAGTCATGAGTAGACAGCAGGGGAAATACGGAAATGCCTCTGTCTCTTCTGTTTCTGTCTTTTTCACCTGTCACTTATGACTCAGAAGGTTGGACTGGTGACTGAGCACAGCCTGAAACATCTTTGAAAACCAGTCAAGTAGACAACATTTTCTGGCATGTATTGTAAAAGGGATACTAGAGGATTATTTTCTACTAAGCCTTTCTCTTTTTTTGCAATGGTTTAATGAGAGCCACTTGTTGCAGATGTGTGGAATGTTGGTGGTGTCCATTGGCTGAGTAACTCACAGTCACCACCAGCAGAGCAATCTTGCATGAATGTAGAGAGTGAGCCACTCTGTTCAGTTGCTCTTTGTGAATTCGTGCTACCTGGATGTTTCTGGAGGAGAAGGGAGGAAGGTGAGAACAGGGCAGGGTGGATCTAGGGCATGTGCAGTGCAGCCAGCACCCAGAGCAGGCATGGTGCCTCCTGGGCAGCCCACCCTGAGCCCCTGCACCTCTTCCCAGCAGGAAAGGTTGTGTGTGACTGGTGTTCCACCAGCTTTGCACTTCAGCCATGCACTCTGAACCTCTCCTGGCTCATAACCATTTAGGTACCATTTGCACTCCCAGCACTGGTCTGCTGTTTCCCCCAAGGGCCAGGCTTGCTCTGCCTGCACAGGGAAATAAATCCCTGTCCACTTTTGGGTTCCTCATGGCACAGGATGCCTGCTGAATTGTAGGAAGTGACTGAGGGATCAGTGTGTGCTAGTCCAGGGCTAGTAATACATTTCCAGCCATTCTTGCTCCTTGCTCTCCTGTCAAATGCACACATCATCTGATAGAAAAGGACTGCTGATTCCTCAGGAAATAGTTGAAGTAATTACTTGATTTAATTACCCAGAGGAAATTTGGATGTTTGGAAGTTCATGTGGTTTTGTCTCATTTTCTGACATAGTCATTGAAAATCAAAAGTTGCAGATTTCTGTTCAGCAGTTGTGAGATCTTGGAGCTGTCCCAGACATTTGAGCAAAGTGGGATGCTTCTCATGGGAATAAAAAGCAAGAAAGAGAAAATGTTGTTTGGCCCTATCCTAACACTTCAGATAGGCATCAAACATCATTGCCTCTGACCCAAGCCCCTTGCTCATCTTGGAAACAGGCTCTTTGCTCTCTGTGTTTTGGAGAAAAAGGAAAATATTTATTGCCTGTATTGTGGAAGACCCTTCTCACCATGCCTGTGGACAAGTATATTTGGATTACATCTTTTGGTGGATCTTGCAAAACTATCAGTAATACAAGTTCTCTATGAGCTAATCAAATTACTAGCAGTTTCTGAGAACTAATAATGAATTAACCAAAGAGGATTAAACTAATAATGTAATTACAGGACTAAAAGACAGCATTCCTGGATTTTCTTTGCCAATTCTGACCCTAACTTGCTTAGTGACCTTGGGTTAATTATTTAGGCTCTCTGTTTCTTCATCTCAGACAGCACTAATACCTAACTTTAAGAGCTGTCATTAGGATTAGCTAATTAATGTTCATCTAGTGCTTTTAATCACAGTTCTTTACCAAGAAACCTCAAGAACTATTTCTCTCTAAAATCTTAAGAAAGGAGCAGATGCATGGAGTCAAGAAAGATCAGATCCTTTGTAAACTATGCCTTCTGTGCTCTGGATCTCTGGATCAGAGCCCAGAGGTGCTCACACCGTGCTCCACACACTTCACACACACTTGTGCCCTGTAATGCAGCTCGTGGGTGCTGCTTGCACTCTCAGTCCATGGCAAATAAGCCATATGTAAACAATGTACTTCAGTAAACAGATTATTGTGGCTTGGGAAAAGAGAGTCTAAGTGAGAGAGGTGACAAAACTCTGCCATTGCATGTTTTGTTGACAAGATCTTCTGTCTCCCTCAAATTACCACTGTGCTTCAGTGTTGCATCTCTTGAAGGCTCTTCAGCAGAATAGATTTCAGCAGAGCTGGGAGAGCATTAATCCATGTCAGACAGAATGAAAACACTGCTTGAGAAATCTAATCTCATTGCAGAACATGCAAGCACACAAACTATAGTTGCTTGATGGGTTAAATAAGCAAGCTTGAATCAGACTTACTGTACACTGTGGTAAAACATAGTTAATGTGTATACATAAACTTTTCAGAAATTAATCAGGGCCAGCTGTGCTGGTCCTCAGCTACAATAGATTCAGCACTTCATTACTCTCAGGATTAAATGTCTTGTGATGTTACAAAAGAAGTTAAAGAAATGGTACAATTTATTTAATGAATGGCCTGTCTGTAATAAAGGACATTGTTTGTCCTTCTCACTTTTTAAAAGCCCCTGATGCTCTGAGGTCATAAAGAGTTCCTACAGTGCTTGCAGAATGAGGGGTGGGTGGATGTAGGTGAAATGTGGAGACACTTACCTCTTATGGGACAGGAGTCCAAACTGGGAAAGGCACTGTTATTTCTGTTTTCCAATTTCTGATAAAGTGGATAAAGTTATAAGGTATAAAACTCCTCAGGACTGGCCTTAAGCCAGTGCTGGTCATTTGAGGAAGGTGGCAAAAGGGGCTGAGCAGTGACTTTGGATTGTGGGGACAGATGGGTTAATAATGAAAAAGAAAAAAGATGGCATCTTTCTTTTTTTCTTCACTTATCGAGTCAGTTGTTTAGATTAATTTAGGCACCACAAACTAGGAGATAATTTCAAATGCTTTTTTGGGGGAGTCAAATAGGTGAGAGGAGAAACTTGGCAAAGATTATTGTACTGAGGGGGAACATCTCAAAAAAGTCTGTCCAAGAGAAGGGCAGATATTGTACATGAATCCTCTGGCCCCAGCCTGAGCTGTGAATTGAGGCCTGAGAAAGCAAGTTGGCAGAGAGAAAATTCAGTTTGTGGAGCGGGACGGGGAATTTTATGTCCAAGGGCAAATGAACCAAGAAAATTCATACAAAACCCTTGATAATTTTGTTACATGGTTTAAAGTTACATGCTGTTCAGTGCTTTGCCTGGTGTCCTTTGATGGGTAAAGGCAACCAGAATGCCTCAAGGGACACTTTATTAAATATCTCGAGTATTAGGAAATCACCATCATTTATCCATTTTTGACATCTGTATTGTATTATAACATTGGTGTATTGTTACTGGTTTGGTTTCAGGTCAAAGCTATATTGTTTTTTAACTGACTTTCTTACAAAGACCCATAAAAATGAGTGCAACATCATATTTAGATATTAAAAGTATTAAAATGCATTTGTTTCTAAAAGGAACTGGTTTTGCCACAGCTCCACATCATTCACTCAGAATTGCTATTTAAAAAAAAATACGGTGCCGCTGTTGAAAATTACAGCAGAAATAGTGTGTAGCCAGAGTTCATTCTAAATGAAAAATTTGTATGTATGCATTCAGGGCAGGGAAGGTCAGTACAAGGAATGATGATGTTTGTTTTTCAGGGCTGTTATGACTTGGTGACCAGTTTTATGGAGACAAATATGGGAATCATAGCTGGAGTGGCTTTTGGGATTGCATTCTCACAGGTAAGTGCATAAACCACTCCCCTTCCCCCCTTTTGTTTTCCCCTCTTTTTCTTTACCTGGACTTCAAGGAAGGAAGGATTATGGAAAGGGACTGAACTCAGCATGCTCATTAGTCCTGAGGTCATCTATTCATTGATTTTCTTTTTTTCAACTTAAATGAAGTTTCTCCTTGGGAATATCAGTTACGGTTGAGCTAATGACTAGCTCAAGGAAAACAACTTGTCCCTCCACTGGGTCAAATAGAGGTTAACCCAATAAAACATTGGCTTAAATGGAGCATAAACATCTGAGAAGACAAATAGCTTATCCATTGTTTGGGTGGGCTTCTATCTTCCAAGTACTCTTATTTGTTCTTAAAGGACTCAGGAATTCAAGCAGTGCACCCTCAGGCCTCCCCATCCTGGACCTGGAGGGGACACTTTGTGACCAATTTTATTTATTTTCCCTTTAACACTGAACACTGAGAAATGTTAAGTGTACCAAAATCAGATTGTTAAACAAACTCCTTGTCTGCACCAAAAGGAGTGTGGCACAAGAGCAAGAGGAGGAGAGCTAAGAAGGGGATTTCTGCTCCATTATATTCAAACTGCATTTATATAGACAGGAACTGGGAAAAGTATAGGTCTGGTCAGATTGTTCTGATCAAGAAGGAGCAGGAAAACACTTGCATCTTTAAAAAAGATTCTCCTTTATACCAGTCACTTCATGTGTGACAGCAAGGACTCTGCTGGAAACATGCAAAAATGAGAGAGAGGGAAATAAGCACAATTCAAAACTGTCCCCAAGCCATGTGGAAAACAGCCCCCACATCCTCTCCATCAGCATACACACAGCCTGAGGGAGCCCTCAAGTTGTCTGGGCTTCCACTGGCTGACTGCCCTGCCTTGGGCATACCTGGAAGCCTGATGCCCTGTAGCCAATGCATTGGATGTGAGCAGCCTGTGGTTTGGTGTGGGTGGAAATTTGGTTCAGCGCAACAGCAGCTGCCCAGAGCATGTGCTTGCATGGCAGGCTTTTGGATCCAGAAAAGGTGAACAATCTGGAGCTGTTTGTGCCATGGACAAGGGGAGGTCAGGTTTTTTTTTTTTTAATAGGCTATTCTAGTTCGTGTTGAATGGTGATAGCATTGAAGCTCCTCTCCAGCCTTGATTACTGCTGTAGGACTCCAAGCTCGGGTTTCAGTTTGGGTTCTAGATAGCCAGAAGGCTGTAAAGCATCTTTTTAAATGCCTCATGTAAAGCTATCCAAAAGAAAAACTAGATGAGTAGAATTGTAAAATATGCTGCTAGGGGAAAAAGTCAGGACCAATACTGCCTGAAAGCCTCTAATGGGTGTTTCATTGCAGGCTGCAGGCAGTATGGACTGCAAGGCACTTTGTCCCTGTGACTGAGGGGAGAGGTGTGTTCTGATGTGGGGTTGGCATCTCATGCTGCTGGTGGCACCATGAGCCCTGCTGCCAGGTGGGGATGTCACTCCCCAGCACAGGCACTGGGCTCTGGCACTGTGAGGACATAGCCAGCTGCTCAGGGTGTTAGTAAATGTGTAAAAAAGAGAAGAGAGAGCTTGCAGAGGAGAAAAACACAGCTCTCCCAGGCTGTGAAGAATAGAAAGTGGCCAGCTCTAATTTACTGCCTAACCTGTTTTGCTGGGCCCAATCAGGGACAGTGTTTACAAATTGATTTCAGGTTAATGTGGATGGCAGTAATGCCAGGCAGGGCTCCAGCTGTAGCTGAGGTTTCACTGTCCTATTGAGAATGGGTTTAATCTAAATAAAAGACAAATTAAATCATGTTGCTCTTCTACAGTAAAGCGTGCTCAAGGGCCTTTCCTTCACTTGATTTGTTAGATGTTGACTAGCATTGGGAATGTGCTCATGCCCAGAAATAGGGAAAGTTGTAATGGCATTGCAAATCTTACAGGCCTGGTATAGACCTCCCCATTAGAGTAAAGAGTTTTTATAAAAACACTGTGTTGCTGACCTTGTCTGCTCTGCTCCTTGCGTTTGAAATAATAAAAATGAAATAAAATTTGATTGTTTTTGGACTTGTATGCCAAAGTTGACTTCCAGCTGGAATAATTTCCGTTTAGCAGGTGCTTTTCAGAGCAGAAAAATTATTGCTGTGTTGTGCCCAACAGAGAATAAAATTATACAAACTGCATAGATGGTGGAGAGCTGTGCCTAGATAAAACTACAGTGCAGGCATTGGCTTAAGGAATGCAAGAGGCAGTGTCTGGAGGGGATTAAAGATTGTGAGTAGGGGAGACAGTGCAATGTTCAGGCCACATTATTCCCCTTGTGCTGAAGGACTGGAAGTCAGGTGCTCTCCACATGCTCCAATCCAGTTGTTGGGCATACACAGGTCCCATCATTCTAAGATAAATTCCCATGCAGCCATGGAAATTCAAATTGCAATTAATTTTCTTTCTCTTTAGTATAATGTGTAATAGGTATGCCATGCAGAACAGCTTCCAGTCAGTGGTAACTACTACAAAATAAATGTATTAAAAAGCCAGTTATTGTATGTACAGGAGGGATAAGACTGCTACAAAATATGCTGTGGATGGTTTTCAGTGGTCAAAACTAAGATGTGCCTGAGATTGCTTCTAGAAACCATGAGAAATTCACTGTATTCTGCTTGCTGGAATGACCTGTGACCAACAGGAGACACACCTGAAGGGTGTGGACTTCCCAGGTGTCTAAACCAAAGAATTTGTCAGCATTTTCAAGTTCCCTGTGGTAAGACCAGGGTATGGAAAACTCTCTGCTTTCTATATAGTAGCTCAGAAGACCAAGACAATCTTAGGAAGAAAGGAAAAAAGCAAGAAAGAAGACAAATGCAGAACCAAGTCTGACATCTTAGCACTCAAAAATCAAGACAGTAAAATCAAATAAGTGGATAAAAGTTGAGATGGGGAATTTGAGAGGCAATGGGAGTGCAGGGAAATGAATGCAGCTCCCAGCAGCAGTTTCTTTGTGGGACTCCTTTAACACTAATTCTGGTTTTTCAAAGGAGCTGCAGGGACCTGGTGCACAATAGGATAAGGAGCTTCCTCCTGCCTGAAGAGCAGAGGAGGCAAGAGGGGGAACAAATGCAGAGAGCAAGGCAGGGTGGAGAGTGCTGATTTGTGCTGCACAGTCTGGGAGCCTCCAGCCTGAGTTAAATGCAGAGGAGTGTAGTTATGTCTGTAATGGAAGAGCACCATGAAGAAAATTCAGCAGCTCAGTACAATATTGCCTCTTTTTGGCTATAGGAGGAACAGTGCTCTTGTGGTTAAATGTGGAAGTCAACGCGTTGAAAAACACATGTTTTTATATGCATTCAGAGAATATCTAAAATATTTATTATAGCTCTGCTATGTCCTGGTAATACTTAGAAATGCTGAGTAAAATGTGTATGCAGTGACCTGCCATTTGTTTTGGGAGTGAGCTGAGTAAAACAAAACACCAATACATGCCTGCAGATGCTACAGAGTTCAGACACACTGATTATTAGAGTTGCAGCCTGTACAGAACAGAAGAATCCCTAATTAGAGGGGATCTAGGGAAGTCTGTTCCAGCTGAAGGGGAAAGGAAAAGCCTGTTGTTTCCTATTTCTAGAGGCTACAGCATCTTTCCACTTGTAAACCTGATACAAGCAGCAGATTGTGGTTGAGAAGAGCAGTGGCTGAAATCTGGGTGCTTGTGATGGGGAAAAACAAACAACTTCAATTTTCATGCATTCTTGGCCATTGTAGAGAGGAACTGATTCAGGTCTGGGCTGGAATTTGCTCAGGGAAAATAATTTGGATTAAATTCACTGCAAAGTTCATCTTACTGAAAAACACATTGAGGCAGAGAAATAACTTCTGAGTTCAGCCAAGGAAAGTGAAGAAAGACTTAATGTCACCACAAACACGGAAAAGCATCAGTGAAAGAGGTGGGACAGGGCCACCCAGGGGCACTCACTCTGTTTGACCTGTCAGAGCATGGAGAAATTCATAGCACTGTCCAAAACAGAAATCTCATTCTCCAAAACTGAACTGAGCTAAAGAAACAGCACATGAGTCAGCTGCAGGAGTGTCATGGAACCTGTAGAATGTGGTTGGTTTCCAGCAACACCTTCAGCTATTGATCAAATCACCTTGCCAGTGATGAGTAGAAAAGGCAATAAAATGGCTAAAATGTCTTCTTGGTATCGAGATTTTCAGAGCTGAGGTTTTTCAGCATGCACATGTCATTTTGGCAACTAAAAACACAGCCCCTGGACCCTGGTAGTTTGGGGTTTTGTTGAAATTGGTCAGGAGGTGGTACCAGTGCCCCACATGTAGTTATAACCAAGGCAGTGGCATCCTTGGTGCCAAAATCAGGGGGTACATGTGGGAAACAGGAGGGTTCAACCTGCTTTTAATTGTGACTCTGTGCCCTTTTGGAATTCCCAGAATAGCTCTGGTGGACACTGAAACAGGAAATGGAGCAAATTTCTGGCAAAAGAAGCATGGCCTGGCAAGGACTGTGACATCTTAGAGACAGTAAACAGTTTACCCAGATTTGAGTTACCCTGCTTGGCCTTGCTCTGGGCTGGTGCCAGCCCAAATCAAGCAATTGCCTGGTACAGAAGATGTGTATGTTGATGATGATTGTGTTAACAGGGAGCACTGCCTGGTGTAGGGGAAGGGACACACAATCCTGAGGAGTGAAATAGGAGGGGCCAGTTTGGATGGGCAGCCAGCCAGTCATACCCAGGCTTGCTCTGGATATATGCTCAGGAGTTAATTAATTGACCAACCCCAATGAGAAAAGCAAGGCTGAATTATTTACAGCATATTAACACTGTTGGCACATGCAGGAGGCACTGAGAAACTGCAGTAGACAAAACATTGAAAAGACTGAGTGTTTATTGATGAGTGGAAGCCTGGGATCTGTTTTCAATAATCTGAGTGACAGCCAAGGCAATAGTGAATGACTTTTTTAAAAGTTATTTCCAGATTTACAGTGCTCATTTCTACAGTGCTGCATCACTTGTAAGGGAAGCATAACCACTCTGGGACATCAGGAAGCTTTTCCCTGGCATAGTGATAAAGAAGTTAGAGGCACCAGCTCTCAGGGGTGATGGCTGGTGGTGAGGAGTCCAGGTGAAACACAGCCTCATAGCCCCAGCAGTTTATTCATCCACATCTGGCTTGGCCAGACATTGACAAGGGACTGAAAAATACCAAAAAGGCGTGCTGCATGTCAAATAAATGATAAAAATCAAGAGGAAGATCTGACAAAGAAAGATGACAGATTTTAATGCTGTTTTTCTAATTAGAGCAGTCCTTAAAATAGGGCTTAAATACGTTGTGCATAATAACTCCAGAACATGAAATACATGTTTACCAATGCTGTGCACTGATGTAATATAAGTTAAATTCTGTTCTGTCTCTGTCTTGCTGGAACAGTTGATCGGGATGCTGCTGGCATGCTGTCTGTCCCGGTTTATTACTGCTAACCAGTATGAGATGGTGTAACAAGGTGAGCTTTTTCCATTTTCCAGGTGGTAAAACCATAAAAGCCTTGCTGTGTTGTTGTAGCTGTGCTGCTTCTGCTGAAGGCAGTGAGCAAGTTTTACATTCTGAGCATGTTCATTGAGAATTAAGCTCCCTAAACTGTAGGTTTTGGTTTTTTTTCCTTTTTCTTAAAATTGTTCAAACCTGCTCTGAACTAAAAACAAAAAAAACCACCAAAAACTCACACCTGTAACTCACCAGGCCTAACCTAGGCCACAACATTTCCCAACACCAAAAAAAAACTAAAAACAAACTAAATGAACCAAACTACAACCCACAAAAACAAAACTCTCCTAAATATATCATCTCTTCAAAGCAGCAAAAAGTTTTGCTGTTTAGTATTGTTAATTTTTGTGCTGGAAAGTGCTTTACCTGTTAAATAAGAAATCTTTTTCCACTTCTCTCCGAAAAAGTATTTTTCCCCAAACCAGTTAAAAAAACCCTACTTAAATCTATTTCCTAAAAAAAAAAACATTCAAAAGTTTCTTCCCAAATTTACCCTAAACCAAAACACCTTCCCATGGGCTTCTTCACTTTGGGATTTTCTTCTTTTTTGGGATCCCAATTTTGTATGTGGCAGGGGTAAAAAAAGGGGTGGGGGGGAATGCAGTGTTGAATCTCATCACTTCAGTTTTCTTGGAAAGAGCAAAACACCTGCTGTGAATACTGTTAGCAACCAGAGCAACCCACTCGTTGGTTTGTTCTTTTTGGTTTTTTATTTTTTTCATCCTCTGCGCTCTGCAGTCTTTCAGGAAGTAAGAAGTCCAGAGCCTGTGTGACGACCAGGAGCTGCAGAATTGGAGGAAGACTGCCATGAATGTTCTAGCACACACTGTCTCTCGCACGCACGCACGCACACCCCCACGAGCAAGCCCGTGCGCGCGCACACTCGCACCCCCCCCAAGTGTCCCACGCCTAGTGTCCCATCCTGTGAAGTTCCACGGTGCCACCGAGAGCCCACGAGGTCCCCCTGGCCTCCAGAGCCAGACCCCATCCCTGCAGCTCGGCCCAGGACGGCACCGTCTGTATGTTCTTGGTCACACAGTAGTTGCATCGTAAGTTAACAAAGGTAACTCATTAACAGCATTGATTGGGCTGTGCATGTAGTGACTGGAGGGCATAATTAGCCTTTCACCATGGTTAATAAGTGTTGCACACGTTCATATAAACCGGTATATGAAATATATATTCTTTTGGTTTTATCTTAATTTCTTGTTCTGTTTATTGCTTTACTAAGGTTTCCATCCTTTCCCCCTTCCCGCGCGCCTGTCCCCCTTTCCCCAAAAACAAAGGAATCAGTAACATAACATAAAGATACTTGAAAATGATGTTAAAATGTTGTGCTTGAAGGGAACTGTTATTCCTGATGTTCTTCTACATCTTTGATTCTTACTCAGTGTTGTATGCCTAGTGCGTATCCCGGTAGGCTTTGTCTAGTGCATTTTGCCTCGGACCCTGATCCTGTGTAATACTGTTATTAAGCTGTGTTGTTGCTTACTGTGAAGGCAGAAATTTTTGCTCCCTATATTTTTATTACGTAGCTATGAACTAATTGAACTGTGCTGTACTGCGGCCTTCATACCTTTTTCCTGTTCTTTCTTTTTTTTTTCTTTCTTTTTGCATTGAGGTTGCAGCCACCAAATACATTGTTGAATCAAATCGAAATAAAAACACACACACACAGACACAAAAAAAAAACCACAAAAAAACCAGTCATATGAAATATTTTTGGGGGAAAGCAAAAGTTTAAAACCTTTTTAAAAAAAATAGGACTTTTTTAATAATGCCTCTGTCTAGCATGCCAACGAGAATGCATTGATATTGTGAGTATTTGTGATATACGTATTAATAAATGGAACCATTACAGATTTCTAGCTGCTTCCTTCTCATTCTTTAGTTATAAGAAAACTTTTTGGGAGTGGGGAAAGTGAACATGAAGCACCTGGGCACAGCTTGTAGTGACATGTCTTTATGTGTTTTTTAACAACTAATTTGCTTATAAAAGAAAAATGCTACTACACTGGGAAAAGAAAAAAAAGGAGAAAGAGCTGGAATTGCTTCAAAACTCCTACAGTTGGTTTCACCACATGACAAATCTATACCCTATGCTTTGCAATTTTTCTTCTTGTAATTGTTAAGAATCTGCAGCGCTTAATTATCCCATCCTTAGTGCTGTGAGTGATTTTGATATTAAACATTTCTCTCTTGATTTTGATGAGAAAAGAGAGCAGAGAGCTTTGGGGTGGCTCATTGAAAGGCCAGCAGTTTTGTCTTTCTCACCTGAATAAGTGAAACATCACAGATCTGACAGAAAACCCATGGAAGTTTAAACCTGGGAATTCTGGGCCAAGCCCTTAGCATGGCAGTGTGGACAGAGGGGGATTTGAAAAACCCTGGAGCCCTCTGGTTGTGGGAACTGCACAGCTTTTGGCCTCCAGTCCTTCCTCTGTCTGTCTGTCCATCCCTCAGTGCCTCTGTGACCCCCTGCCCTGCCTGGTCCTCCAGCATCAGATCCTGGTGAACCTTGAGTGATGCTGCCGTGGTCAGGGCACTCCCACCCACAGCTCTAAAAGGGTTCACACGGGCAGAAACGTGCCAGCAGATCTTAAAAATCCCAATAGCATCCTCTTCAGCTTTATTCTGAGAGCACTTCCAGAGCAGGAAGGAGAAAAGGAGCTTTGCAAACAGAAGAGGAATCTGGTCCCCAAACTTACATCTGCCATCAGTAAAATATCTGCCATGAGGGAGCAACACGTTTTTAAAGGTGGGGATGCCGGTGCAGGTCCTGCATCTGTGCTGGGGACAAAGCCACTGGGCAGGTCACAGCGCTCCCATCTGCAGTCTCTTCGGAGGGTTTAAGAGCAGTCACAGCCGCTCGCTCGGTTGCTGGGGCTACGCGATGCTGGAGCGATGCCCTTCTCCTGCAGGCACAGGATGTTCACAGAGCCATGTTTTTCCATAGCAGGAAGAACTGGCCCAGCAGCTGCCCCAGTTTCCCTCCACTATTCACTGCGGGCAGGTCTCCCCCAGCCCCAGGGAGGGGAGGGAGGTGGGCGAGGTTGCCTGCCACCGCTCGTTCAGGAGCCACCAGTGACCTTCCGGAGCACAAAAGCACCAGCCTCTCATTGGTTTTCTTCCTTTTTTTTTTTTTTTTTTTTTT
>VXBI01012581.1:23367-54958 GCA_013397375.1 Toxostoma redivivum | reverse complement strand
TTTTTTTTTTTTTTGTTCTTTTCATTTTCCTGAAAGAGCTGTTTGTGCCAGGAGCTGTTCCTTTGAAGATGCTGATGTTGGGTGACAGGTCAGCAGGCCCCCAAACGTGCCTGTCCCCATTCAGGAAAGCTGAGCTGTGCTCAGCTTTAAGGCATAAGCCCTGAATTAAGTCCATTCAGCAAAGCCCTTCAGTGCGTGGTCGATTGTTTCCCTCAGCGCAGCACCACTCCTGCTTTTATGGGGTAGGTGTGTTAATTGGGCTCTTGGCAGCTTCCCTGAAGAGGATCCGGCTGGTGGAGGAGCTGCCAGGGGCTTCCCTGGCGAAATCCCCCTGGCTCGGGCTGGGACCACACCGGCTGCGCTGGCTGGCATCCCCTGTCCGGGCTGGAGCATCCCCTGCCCCGGCTGGAGGAGCATCCCCTGCCCTGGCTGGAGCATCCCCTGCTCCGGCTGGAGGAGCATCCCCTGTACGGGCTGGAGCACCCCCGCTCCCTCCCGAGCCTCCTCCTGCAGGGACGAGTGGGGTAGTTGGTAGAAAACAAAGTTGGTAGGAAACAAAGCCGGAGCTGCAGAGAAGGGGCCGGTGTCAGCCGGGCACAGATGTGCGGGATTTTCCCTTGCAGAGGTGAAGCCGCTGCAGGTACCAAAGGTCTGTGCCCCAGGGGCTGCGGTCCCTCTGCTCCCTCTGGTATGAGCTGAGTGAGCAGCAGAGGAATCAGGCTCCTGCTGGCTCTGGCTGCCTCATCCCTCCCTGAGCAAATTGTGTTCTGTGCAATTAGTGAGCCAGCTGGGCCAAAAAAGGGTGGGCAGGTGTGGCAGTGAAAGCAGATGATGGGGCAACCAGAAAAGCCCCAGGAGGGGTGGGAGGAGTGGGGCATGGCTGGGGGTTGAGGAGAGTGGAGCATCATAAAATCATTTAGGATGAAAAACACCTCTAAGCTCGGTCCAGCTGTTAACCCAGCACTGCCAAATCCACCACAAAATCATGACAGCAGAGGAAGCAGGACTCCAGGAGAAGGAAGGGACTTGCTTTGCTCCCAGTGAGCTGCCAGCTTGGTTTGGCTGTAAGGTGGACCAGCAGCCTTAGCTGATGTGTGTACTGTCCTGAGCAGCTCCCAGGGTTTGTTTCTGCTGAGGAGGACAGTCCTGAGCCTTGCTGAGAGTACAGTATATTGCTGTGGAGGTGATGTTTCATGGTGTCAGCTCTTGGAGGCCTTGCTGCTGCTGCCATCCTTGGGCAGCATCGCTGCAGAGGAGACTGGATTTGCTCACTGGATTTCAGGCTGCTGCTCCTTGGAAGACCCAGTGCAGCCCCTAAGATGATTTTGTCTTCTGTGATTCTTCCCTTGACCTTAATGGCTCATTACTGTTGAAGATAATTTTAAAGCTAGGAAATTAATTTGCTGCCAGCTTTGCATAAAATACCTGATGTCCCACTAGGGGGGGAGGATTGATCAGGATTTAGACTTCTACCAGGGCTGAGTGAGGCCTGCTTTACTGTGAACCTGTATCACAAAAATAAAAATCCCCATGATTTGACATAGAAATGACACTTCTCTGTTTTGCAAGTAAAAGTGTTTTGCCCTCTAAACATGTAAAGTATGGCCAGCTTTCTGCAAGCTGTTTCTACCAGCTTGGCCTGATTTTGAAGTAAAAAGCTGTTGCTTTTGCCTTTTTCTTGTCATTGCACCTGTTCCTATTACAACTAGGAAACATTTTATTCAAAAGTCATTTCAGTTTTGTCCAGCGTGACTGGAGATATTTGGTATGTGCACATTCATTAAAAGCAAGCTGTGCTGAGGCAGCAAGTCCTCAAGCTCTGGAGTCTGTTCTGCTCCCTGGTAGTTTCATTGTGATTATTTTTGGTGTCTGGAGCTGTCTGTAGGTGGCACCGAGGACTTATTTTAGATTGTGGTCCTCCTGTGTGATCAATAACTGGGGAGTGAATATTACAGACACAAAATATTCAGGCCAGGTTGGATGGGACCCTGTGCAACCTCATCCAAGGGGGGGACGGAAACAAGATGATCTTTTAGGTCCTTTCCAATCCAAACCATCCTGTAATGCTGTGATTCTATCCCTGGTGCACTGTGCAACTCCAAACATTCCCAAAGCAACTACTAAAACATCTGAATGCTATTTTTTATTCACCAAACTTGGCCAAGACTTGCAGATGCAGTAGATTCCAGGCAACCCCTGGAGGTATTTCCAGAATCCTTTCAGAAAGCGCCAAACAACCAATTTGTTGTTAATCCAGCCCTCTCAAAACCTCTCAGGGCACTCAGAAAAGTAATTTCTGAAAGCCTTATCTGTTCTTAAAATGGAGATCATTCAACCAAGTTAAAAAGCATTGATATTTTTAAAACTGTGATTTCCAGGGGGAAAAACAGCTTTCTGGCTTTCATATGGAAGGCATGGTTTGTGTGCTTTATCTTCTTGAGTAGAGAATCAGAAAGTATGATGTGAGAGAAGACTGATGCCCTGAAGATACCTGATACCTGAAGAGCTGCTAGGGTGGGACAGGAGAGGAAAAAAGAGGGGAAAAAGATTTCTTCAGTCAGAGGGATTGGAAATGGGAAGTATTTCAACCTGATGGTGTGTCTGACAGAAGCTCCAAGGTAAGTAGGCTCAGCAGCTCAGGTCTGAGGTCTGTTCTGGAGGGGACTGTTGCCTGCCAGGACACGACTTATATCCCCTGGGTGGTGAGAGCAGCTTTTTATGGGAGTCTGTAGGTGTCAGATAGCTAAAAACTACTGCAGTGCCCATCCAGTGGAATTCTCAGCCAGCACCAACCCATGGCACCTCCTGAGGTGTTGCAGGAGCCTTTGGATCCTGGTAGTTTCCTACTCTGCCTCCCCCAGGCTGACTGTACTTCTGTGGGATTTGCTTTTAATGTAGTGTTTGTAAATTATTGCTTCCTTAATAGAACTAAAAGGACTTGGTATGGGCTTGTGTTGATTTTTTTTTGTGCCTTCAGCCCTATAAGTTATTTGTAAATAAAAGTAAACAAATTATTATCCGGAACTTTCTTCATCTTGAGTACAGTGTGACCCAAAGATCAGGTGAATGAGTCTTCCTCCCAAGTGTAGGAACAGGTAAATTGACCTCATGGGTTAGTGCTGTGTGCTACTCCTTTTGCCTTCATGCAATCCTGGTGCTTGCAGGGCCAGGGGTTGCCTTGTTCCTGCAGGCCAGGTGGAATTCAGCTCTGCAGGGAGCCTGCCTGAGCCTCATGCATTCCCTCTGCTCTGCCAGAGCAGAATTCCCCAAGGCCTGCCAGAATCAGTGCTGTGCCTTTGGGGAGCACACAAAACAGGTCTCCACCTGCCTGGTGAAACAGGAAGGTATAAAATCCTGGCCAGCACCAGAGCAGGCTCGAACTCTGAACTGAGCATAGACTGGCATGGTCCACTGGTCTCTGTAATGGTGGGGTTTCCTCCCCATGCTCATCTGGATAACCTAGCTGTTCCCAGCTTCTTTGGACTGTGCATTAAGTGTTACAATATGAGACGGAAATCAAAACCCAATCAAAATTATCTCTATGAGACCCATTCAATAAAATAGTTATTGGCAATTAGCACAGATTTTTTATAAAGAAGTAATTAGCCCTCCTGCCCTGAGCATTAATGAATGCTTTTCATTACACCCCAAGGGGTAGTCAACCCGATAATAATCCACTTCAACACAAACGTTGTTATAAAACAACATTGTTTGACAACAGAGGCAGCAGGACAGTCACAAACAGGAGGCAAGCCTGCTCTAGTGAGCACTGGAGCTGGTCGCATAGAAATGAAAGATCATTAATAATTTGCTTGGATTGGTGCTGTAGACTTGCCTTCTTACTCATAAAGGAGATGAAGCAACGGATACAAAAAACAGGGTCTCATTTCCCTGTGTGAAAGCTGAGGAAGCCAATGGAGATGCAGCAGTGCTGGCCACAACCTTGTATTTGGTGCCTGAAGATCCTGGCAGGGTAGAACAGGACTCATCTGCATGGAGGTGGTGATTTTGTGGTCTGGAGGTGTTCAGCTAATAGTGGTTCCACATATTAGTGGTTAGCTTCTCTTCTGCCTTCACTCAGAGTCATGATTGAAGCACAAGAGATGGGTTTTCATGTTTGGACTCAGCTGCTTCTTAATTCTTATCTATAGTACAGAGAGTTCTGCAGCACTTCTAGCTAACAAGCTAAAAGCAAGAAAATGGAGTTGTATCTTGCTCATTGCAAGAATCTTTTAAAGGCAAACAGTCCAATTAAAAACTATATTATTATATAGTATACATCTATATTATTTATACTATTGACCCAATGACCAAACACCTGGGACCTGCACTGCAGGATTTGCTATCCAACCAAAAACTACTACCTAAAACCAAGAAGAAGGAACAAGAAGGAAGAAAAAAGACAATGCCCAAGAACTTCCATCTTGTCCCATACCTATTACTATATTCTAAAACCCCAAATTCCAAACCCTTCACCATGTGATACTACATACTTCTATTCAAACAACACACCAGTGATTCTAACTCCATCACTCAAATTTGGAAGCTTTCTCCAAGGCCTCAAAGCCAAAAGCAGTGCTCTTTTGAGGGTCAGTGTCAGAAAGCAAAGAAAGTCCAAAACTCCCAGGCTTCAGGACTCCAACATCCAGCAGCCAAATGGCAGAGGGTTGTGTGTCCCTGCAGTCTCCACTGCTGCACTCTTTGGCACTACAGGGAATGAGCACCTGGTGACAGCACCCCTTCCCCCATGCTCCTGTTTGATTACTGGCATTTTCTAGTGAGGTGTGTGCTAGTGCAGATGCAAAAATCACATTGACTTCTCAATTCAGTGACTTTGCTGCTCTGACAGCCCATCACAGCCCCCTGGTTCTGCTCAGGGTGGTGAGCATAGCACAGGCAGGACTCTCTGTCAGGAGAAAGCCCTCACAGACTAAGATGATGAATCAAGTTTCCCTTCCCCTGCTCTGGGAACATATTTGCTGCTCCCTTCTGACCCTTCTGACCCCTCTGCAGCCCTTGCTCAGCCCAGGTCTGGTGGGAAGCCCAGCTGCCACTTCTGACCAGGGACTGCTGGCACAGCCAGGCTATAAAAGCATCCCTGTTACATTTACAAACCTGAGGATTCAGGTGAACAGCTGAATCCTCCCCTCCAATCTGGGCTGTCAAATTAGGAAGAAGTGGTCCAGGATGATGCTGGGGAGCTTGGCCCCAGGGCTTTTCCCTGTGGAAAAAAGTCAGTAAAGGGAGGTCTAATTAAGGAGGCAAACAGCAAATTTGCATGGGCTGCTGGAAGAATCTTCCTTGCCCACACCTCCTCTGCTATTTCACACTTATTTTATGGGAAGCCCATTCTCACTCCAGAGCAAAAAATGCCTCCAGCCTGTCCTCCTTTCCAGCCATCCCTATGCTCCCATGGGAAGCAATGACAGTCCACCCCACAGTGGGGATGAGGACTGCTTGGAGATGGTGCCACGGCCCCTGGGACAACGTGTGACACTGGAGCCAGGGGTGGCAGCTGGCTCTGGAGCCAGCCCAGGCTGCAGCAGGCAGCTTTGCCAAACACCTCTGTGATGGGCACATCCCTGCTGCTGCTCCACGCTGTGTGCAGAGAGAGGAACCCCTGGGTGAGCAGCAATTGTGATTTTTGCTCATCTTGCAGTGATGCAGGAGCTGCCTGCAGGCCATGGAGCAGGATCAGAGCAGTCTCCCTGGGTATGTCAGGGGAATTCAGCCATGCCAAGGAGCTAAGGCTGTAGGTGTGAGGGTAGGTACAAACAAGGGCAGAGGACTCAACCTCCTTGTGGGTCCCTTCCAACTGGGAATATTCCATGGGAAAAAAAAATAAAAGGAAAAAAGATAATATTATTAAGCACTGTGGAGGCTGTTGGGATCAGGGCAGTGAGCACAGAGCTACATTAGACCTGCTTTAGGCAATCTCGATTTTGGCATTTCGTAGACTATGGGTGCCTAATTTACAGCTGTAAGCTTCTTTGAGCACACATTTGTTTTGATGTAGTTATTTCACATCAAAAATAAAGTACAGGTGGGAAAATACTTTTTTCATGTGGAACCATAACCATCCTCCGAGGCACCCTTAGCAGGACTGCAATCACTACATCAGCCCTTCAGTGCCTGTCTCACCAGCTCTTTATGGGATGGGAAGTGGGATTGTTCAGCTCCTGGCCCAAAGGAAAAGCTGCCTGGGCTGCAGAGTTGTGGGGATTAGGGGAATGTTCCCACAGAGCATGAGGCTCCCTGGGGAGGCTGGTCTCCATATTGAGTCATGAGTTTAGTATAAAGAGAAAAAAAAAGGTCCCTCAGTTTAATACTCACTAGAGTTTTATTCTCTGTTATTGCTAGAAGGGTTGGCAGACCCCTAGAGAAAGTTTTTCAAGGGGGAAAACCTGATTTTTTGCAATGCAGAAGTTTGCAGAACTTCAACAAGCTGTAATTAGCTTTGAAACATGAATTAGGAATCACTTAACTGCTACATTTAAAGTATCTGGTGTCAAGTATTTCATTTTTTTGTAATATGATGATATTTTAAATTAATACAACTGTATTTGCAGGTTTCACTTTTTAGAGATTTGTCCCTTTTTTGGGTTGTATGCCTTGTGTTTCTTGGGTTTTCTCTCTCTCTGCCTTTCCTTTTAATTACAATTAATATTAATATTAGTATAATTTTTATTGTTTTTTTATATTTACTTTGTTTTGATTATTAATCCGTCTTGACCCACAGTTAAGTTTTACTTTTCTTCCCTGATTCTCCTCTCCACCCCCCTAGGGTGGCTGGGGAGTGAGTGAATGAGTGAGTGGTTGTTTGGTACTCAATTGCCAGCTGGGTAAAACCATTACACTGTCCCAGGAGGGTTTCAAATGCTGGACACCCTGCACAGTTACAACAGCCAGGAGGCAAATTCTACCTGGGGGACAAATGAACTGCTGTGTTTGTTACTGACTTATTTCCAAACTGGAAAATCTATGGCTGTGACTGTTCCTCAGCCTTCCTAATTCTCTCTTGCCAACAAGTGTCTTGCATTTGAGAATAATTGGACTGTCTTTTTTATTAAGTAGGATACATTTTTCAAGGCCATGCTAGTCCTCTGCTTTTGGTCAAACAAGCCATGCTGTGTGCACAGGTGCCCAAAAAACCACAGCAAGCTCTGTCATCTCTCTGGGAAAAAAATAAGCTGCTTTTAAGATGTGGATTGCAACAAGGCACTACATGGAGTGGGGGTCTGAGCAGCCTCATCTAGTTGGAGATGTCCCTGCTCGCTGCAGGGAGGTTGAACTAGACGATCTTTATGGTTCCTTCCAATCCAAACCATTCTGCGACTATGGTTCTATAATTCCATAATTCCTGCTGCCTGGAGAAGGCCATATTTAGTAGGTGAAACAGGAGGCCTTTGCATCCCTAGAGCCTTATCTATCTCATGATGGGGCTGCATCCCTTCCTTCAAAGGGCGGCTGTGCAAGGGCAGGTGCAATACCCACACTTTGCTCCAGCCTGTGATGCTCACCCTGGCACCAGCACTCCAGGAAGCAGCTGAGAAATGGCCAGGGAGGGCTCATATCTCCCCCCTCACAGGAGTTTCTATCCCTTCCCTGGCTGCTGCAGAGCACAGCTTCACCTGATGGTGTTATGGGGTCCCAGCACACAAAAGATATTGAAAATTCATCCCTTCTGCAGCACATCTGCCAAAATGCCATGTGTGCAAATAGGAACTGACCTGGCTTTTCTGCCATGCTGCAGTCAGTCCAATCCACATGACTAAACCTGAGTCATGCTGTGGAGGACACAACCCAGAGCCCAGCTGCCAAGATCTACAAGAACTGCATTTCCCAGTTCTAGAAGTCCAGTCCCATGTTGGTACTGACAGTGCAATTTTCAGTACTGCATTCCAGGACCAAGCTTTTTGTAATTTCTCCACAAATGAATGTTTTCAATGTTTTGATTTCTTGAGAAAGGTGTGTGTCCATGGCACCTGGGGAAGGTACCAGTGAGGGTGCACATGCCTCCATCAAGACAGCTCAACAACTCATGGCTGACTGATTTAAATAATAAACTGAATGTATTAGTGGCAGCCAAATGAACTAGCCTGTACCATCTTGAAAGTGGAAGATGGGCATGATACACCAGCCCTTCATGTGAACCATACCTTCTTTGTTTTATGCAGATTATTGAGCAGAAGATCTCATGGAAAATGCTATAAACATTTCCAATTTATCAGTGTTCATTATTTTTACCTGTTACCCTTCATTTCATAAAAATATTATCAGATAAACTATGCTTAGGTGATAGTTTATATACTATTTTTTATAATGTAAGCATGTGGTGGCACTCACATCTGTGTACATGTAAAAAAGACAGCTATTATGCCATTTATCATCATCATCATTATCATCATCATCATTGTATAATATACCTGTATAACTTATACTCTGATTGAAATTGAATACATTTTTGCCTTGTGGGAAGGAAGAGGGTGTGGCAAGGGAAAGACAAGTTAAAAGTGTCTGTGTGCTTTTAAAGCTGATCTCTGAGACACAGCTCTCTAGGGCAGCAGAGATTTGGCAGCTCACCACAGTGGTCCCAAGCACTTTGTTTGAGGTATTCCCACTCAAAACAGCCCTCTGCTTATTCTGGACTGTAAACAAGGTCAGTGTTGAGTTTCACAAGCTCAGGGTGGTTGCATCCTTGGATGTCACCATCGAGGTGCACCACTAGGCAGACCCACCCAGGAGATTCAGAGGTCACATTTCAGGTCTGCAAGCTGTGACAGTGTCCCTTTCAGCACTATTGCAATGACACCTGTTACACCACCTCTCTTCATCCCCACTTAGCGCCTTGTGGCACCCGCGGTGGTGTTGCAATGACAGCTGACAGATTCCCTGCCTGCGCAGACCCGCTCCTGTCGCTCGCTAATCGGATGATGCTGTTGTTTTGGTGGCGTTCGTGCTCGTCTCTGCTAAATGACAAGCGGCAGCTCGTGTTCTGCTTTCTGGCACTTCCCTTTCAAGCTTCACAGTTCCACTTGCCATTTCACCTCGTGCGTGAATGGAAGTGGCTCTCGCTTTGCGAGGCATCGGGGGCTGGGTCAGGGAAGGATCTCCGGAGCCCGCAGCCCTCGGCAGCCTGCACCCAGCCTTGGATCCACGGCTAACAAAGGGCAGGCGCCTCAAACCGGCCCCCGTCTGGCTTCTGCTCATTGATCCGGCAGCTCCACCGGGACAAAACAAGTTATGCTGGATAATTATTTGTGGGTCCACTCCCTTCATCGCAGGAGTGCTTTTAATCAGGGTCCAGGGAGATAAATGAAGGGAGAGAGGACCCCTTGTCTCCCAGCAGTGGCTGTTCCTGTAAATCAGCTCTTACTAATGAGTCCAGGTGTATATGAGGTAATGCTGAAATGCACAATTAGACACGCTGATCATCAGGGGAACTTGATACAAAGATTTCTGCACCAAACCCACAAGATTAAAAAAAATTTCTCTTTATACAGTTAGGATCATGGGTGCAAAAGCGAGGATTTAGATATTCTCCTGTTAAACAAGTTTGTTAACCAGCACCTGAAGCCCAGAACAGCTCCAGCCTCTCCCAGGAAGAGCTCTGCCTCTCATACGATGTAGCCAGGGCTGGTTCAGGGCTCTTGTGGCAGGGCTGAACTTTCATGCAGCTCAGGTGCTTGGGAGAAGACTAATCTAATCAAGGAAAGCTGCAATTAATTGATTGCCTTTGTGTGTGGGACCAGAGCAAGGAATATTAGAACTTAATAATACAATTCCCCACCTTGGCACAGGCAACAGATGTCTCATTTAGTGCAGGTTAGAAGAGCCCCTGTAGGGCAAGGCTCAGACTCTGCCCAGAGCACATCTCTAGGTTATCTCCAGAGAAGTGTCAAGCCCAGCAGCAATTCTGAGCCACTGAATCTCTTTGTGGGTCACTTTGGGCACCAAGTTTCCAGCTGACTTTGATAATGCTTTGAACACAGAGCTGAGAAGCAACTCCAAAATGCACCCAGACGGGAGCACAGTGGTGTTGGAGGGCTGTGTGTTGTATGAATTTAATTTGTTTGCTTTAGAAATCTTACTACAGATCAGCCACCGAGCGTAAAAGATTAAATATAGGGAACATGGAAGCATGCCATGAAAAATAAATCAGCTAAAGGCCTGCCTCTTGGTAGGAAAATGGGAAAGAGCACAGTCGGTGCCACTTTTTGTTGGTTTTAGTGGTGGGAGTTGAGAGCTCAGGGTGAGGGTAAGAAGGGAAGAACATTACTTCAGAAATTATACATTTTACATAAATGATCTACCAAAGATCAGTGTTCTGCATACAAAGTCAGAGATTAAAAAAATCCTACATATTTAAAACAGACTTAAAAGAAATAATTAGCCTTGTTAGTCTGGCACATCAAAAAAAACCCATAACTTCAAACTGATCAGCTCTTGACACATCTTCATTTGCACCCTACAGGCAGGTAGAATGTCTCCTGTTGGGCTATATAAAATAAAGACATGTAAAAAATAAAGATAATAGAAAATAAAGATACAGGACAGCCTCTGTGTGGATGCAGAGATCACTGGGGAAAGCAGAAATGAATGAACACATCTGAAATGTGGTGTCTAGAAAGCATCAAAGAGCATGTGGCTGGAAACACCAGAGTAAAGCAGACAGAGGAAAAATGCATAAAAAACCCAGTGGAAAAGGGGAATCCTTTCCTACAATCCCACGACAGATTGGATGAATACTTTGAAGAGCTTCCAACCAGAAGGAATCACAAGAAGCTCAAAACCGGAAAAACTGGAGGTAAAGGTTAAATGTGGAGGGTCTTTACAGGAAAGATAGGAGCAACTTGGAGCACAGTGAGAAGACTATCTGTCAGCTTTTAACGCTCTCACTTGTGAAAGCACCTAGTGACAGTTGTAGTTGACCATGGCCAGGCAAGCAAGCATGGGACCCCAAAATTCAGGAAATTTATAAAGTATAAAGATTAAAACTGGCCATGCCAAACTTTCCAATGAGTGATATCTCTAGATTGGGTACCTGTCACTTAATCCACTAAAGTCAATGAACTTGACAGAGAAAAGCTGTAGGCCATGAGACTGCATATATCTGAGCTGTTAGGCCTGAGATCAAGAAGGTGCACATCACCAAAAGCCACAACAATAAAAAGCAAAAATTCTTCCCAGAAGCAAGGGCTCAACTGCATCAAGGAAAGGCACCAGGCTGTTCACCAGAAACACAAGAGTATGTCATGGAAAAGATGAACCCTGTTCTTGTCACCACCTGCAAAGTTTCACAAACCTGAAATTAAGGGATTAAAAGAAGCATTGCAGATGAAGAGTGTAGATAGCACAGCTTGTAACATACAAAATGAGAGAGAGCTCCATAACAGTGTGCTGGTTTGGGCTGGGGTAGGGTTAAATGTCTTCACAGTGGCTGGTATGGGGCTGTGTTTTGGATTTGCTGAAAACAGTGTTTATTTAGAGGGGTTTTTGTCATTGCTGAGCAGCACTTGCACAGCATCAAAGCCTTTTCTTCTTCCCATACTGTCATGCAAGCGAGGGGGCTGCAGATGCATATGGCACTGGGAGGAGACACAGCAGGGACAGCTGACCTCAAGTGACCAGAGGGATGTCCTGTGCCATATGGCATCATGATCAGCATTTGGAGCTGGGAAGAAGGAAGGGGGAGATGTTAGAAGTCATGTTTGTCTCTCCAAGTCACTGTTGATGGAGCCCTGTTGTCCTGAGGATGCCTGAACACCTGCCCAACTGTGGGAAGTGTTGCATTAATTCCTTGGTTTGCTTTTCTGGCACATAAGGCTTTTGCTATTGAGCTGTCTGTATCACAATCCATGAGTTTTCTAACTTTTACTCTTCTGATTCTCTCCCCCATCCCACTGGTGGGAGGAGTGAATGAGCAGCTGCCTGGGGCTCAGTTGTGTCAGTTTGGGTTAAGCCATAAGAAACAGCAGAGGAGAGAAGGAGCACAGGAGAGGAACCAGGTCTTGCTTTGACCCTTTGACAAGATCATAGGATCTTGCCAGCAGATCAGCAGGAAGAAACCAAATTCTTTCATGAATCAGTTTTTTATCAGAATTTTATCAGCCCCTGAAGGACCAAGAGATACTTCAAATAAAACCTCTGGCTGGGTGTGAAGGTGAAGACACCAGCCCTGGAGAGCTCACAGCCCTCCTGCAAAAGGATGGGGACCCTTAGAAATTCCTCTAGCTCAATGCAGTCCTGCTGGAGGCTCCAGCACGCACAACAGGCACAACAGCTGAGGCTGTCTTGAAATAACCTTCCAGAGTGCTCTGAGAGCCAGAAACACTTCACTGTGTTATTATAGCACAAGGGAGTCTTCAGGAATGAAAGCACCCGTTGATGATGTGCCATGCCCGGGCAGGCAGTGATCAGAATTCCAAATCAAGGAGGACATTGAGGCAGCCAAGAAGATGCAACCCAAACCTCAGCAGAGCCAGATGTCAATCACAGACAGTTTAATTGTGTCTGGAGAAACCAACCACAAAGGCGGTAAAGGCTGCTGATTTTAAGCAACAGTGAACAAGCTGACAATGGAAGGGGTAAACAGGGAAATTTAGAAATTGCAAAGGAGGCTGAAGTAGGTCAGTCTGTCCACACCCAGCCATGCAACTCAAACCACTTGCTAAAGAAAGTGCATTGCTCAGGTCAGAGTAATTATCACAGCTAGACCAGTGGACATGGTCCCTTCCAACCTCACCCATTGTGTGATTCTGAGACAGCAGGGACCTGAAGCATTTACAAGCATCATCAGTATTCCTCCTCCTTCACTCTCCTACCACTACAATCAGGCTCATACTACAGGGCAAAATGCAGCTGTAAATAAATAATAGGACTTTGCCAAGCTGTGTCAATGACTGCAAAATGTTCCATGGTCTGCAATTCCCACCTTCACAAGTGTCTCTTTCATTAGGATGGCCATATTTTCCCTCTTAAACTATAATCCATCAAACAGTGTGACATCTGTTGATGTGCAGCACAGACTTAACATGCTTGGTGAAGCTGAGAGGATGATCAAGTGTCTCTGCCTTTGGAAAGCTGCTAATCTGAAAAAAATGAAAAAGAACAGGATGTCTACAGGGAGAACTAAAGAGAGGAGAGGTGTTGTGCCACCCAAGAAATACAGGCTGGAGTCCCTGTAGAAATACAGGCTGTATCCTGCAGTGGATTTCACATGAGGCACAGCATGGATGGGAACAAGTTTGGGAAGATGTGCCAGGCCATGTAGGTCACTGTGCATTCTTTTTATGTCCATCCCCTCACTCTGTGGCATTCTAATATAAATTGCACCTAAACCACTACATTAAAGAAAAGGTAAAGACTGGGAGTAGCACCTTGGCAGGTAACTGTGAGTGCCTTTGTTAGCAGGTTGAAAATCTGGATGAAAAATCATGCCAATTCAAAAGAGCAGCCAGCATTCCACCCGGTAGTTGTCAGCGTGTTCAGCTTGATGAGATACAAATGATTTGGAGAAAGCAGAAGCCTCCCATGTGAACATAAGGCCTAATGTGCTGTATCTCCAGCAAAAAGGAGAAAAAAATGCAGCAAAAGAGGAAATACTGTAAAAGCAACAAGCCCTCAAAGTACAGGATGGTGTAACTGATCCCCCCCACACGAACATTCAGTCATTTAGGGAATATTCATGAAAAGTGTGGGCACAGTATTTCCCACGATGCTGAAAAGGAAGGAGTGGAAGGGGGAGTGTGGGAAAGCACTTTGCAGTGACTCTGCTCACTGGCACTGAGATGGAGAAGTTGCAGGGTGGGCAGGCAGAAGGACCTGTGTGCCTGCCCTCGAGGGCAGTCAGGTGGGGGCTGCTCACCTGGAGGTGCTGACTGAGGGGCTCAGCTCAGGGCTGTGAAATCCCTCCTGCTCTCCTCACAGCACCCCCAGTGCTCCAGCACTGCTCATGCCCAAGTACCCCAGCAATGCCCCTAAGAAATAATTCATGTCTGAGGCACAGGAGATTTGTGGAGTTACACAAACAGTTTACAGACTTAATGTCAGGCTGTGACCACACATTACCCACAGCTTTTTAAAGTCCAATCTGCTGGGATTTTATCACAGCCAGAGTATCACTGTCCTTTCCAACTACCAAAATCTGACTTCTGAAAAGGCCTCCATCTGTCTCCCATCTTACTTTAATTTACTAAGTTGTGCCATATCCCCATCTGGCTATTGGCTGGAATTTTGTTTTGTTTTGTCCTCTTGAGTTATTCAAGGAGACACAGAGCTGGCTGAGTACATTAGATCATTATATGTCTTTTAAAGTAGTTGTTGGGTTTATTTGAATGGGGATTAGCAAGATTAAGAACGTTTTCTTTAAATTACTATAGAAGCCTACAATTTTCAAATGGTAATTTTGTCCATTATATTGATTTTTATTTAAATGACTTTGATGTTTTTCACTACAGTACAAAGAAGGCACTTAAGCAATGCTCCTGTGAAAACCAACAGTTTTAGAAATTTGTTCTAGACTGAAATAAGACACACAAATCCCATTAAAATTCGATGGAAATTGACCTCACACCTCTGTAAGTTGCTTGAAAAGCTCACTTATAACATTTTCAGAAGTAGCTTTACACACAATTGGTGTTTCCTACCAAACATTCTTCATACAACTTTACATATTGTTATTCTGGAGGTAGAAATAAAGAGCATTCCTGGCACAGCATTACTGACATGGAAAAGTGGTTCAGCCCTTCTGAAAAGTGCTTCAGTCCTTTCCTTATCTGTCTTTGTCTGTCTGAAGTGCTGGACCTCAGTTTAGCTATCTGTGCTGATTGCATCAGCAAGGTACAGAAGGAAGCCTCAGTGTAGTTTATCCTTTTATCATCTCAATTCCACCTCCAGCCACATCCATTATTTCATAAAAAAACAAAACAAAACAAATCAAAAACAAACAAACTAAAAAAAACCAAACCACAAAACAACTGAGCTTCTGTAGCTCTGAGGAGCTTTAAAGGAGCCATCCAAGATTGCTTTATCAGAGGGAGCATTTGGATGGGGGCTGATTACTGGGAATCCCATCCCATTGATCCATCAGCTCCATGCTCAGACCACTGGTGTAACAGCAGCCCCTGGTACAGGCTGTGCCTGGGGCTGCTCCAGCATCTCCTGGCTGCTCTTGTGGCTCACTCAGGGGGAGATGGACTCGGCTTGTGCCACTAACTTGCTTTCATATGAACCAAGGAAAGCTAAAGGTGTGCCACTCCTTTCTCCCTCTAAAGGTCACCCAGGTGTTGACCCCTCTACAAACCCACTCCCCTTTGCTGTCTATGCTCATCTCTCAGACTTCAGCTGTGCTTTGCATCCACCCTCTGGCACAGTTTGGGTCAGTGACCAAGCACTGGCTGTGTGCAGCCCCTTCCTACCCTCACTGGCACACAGGGAAGGCCTAAGCTGAGCTGTCAGAAAAGAATGCTTAATTATTTGCTGCTTGTCTCCTGCCCAAAGTTTTGTGCAAAAACCATGGTATTTTATTCTCCTTTCTGGAGGGAACAAGATGGAGGGAAATGAAGTGCTTAGAAATCCTTTTCTCTCCCAGTCATGCTTTGTCTGTCCAAATTATTTAGTCATTCTCTGTGCACACTCACTGGGAGAAAAATAACAACAATAATAGCAATAATAATAATAATAATACCTTGATTAAATACTGTAAAGATGAATTAATTAATAAGTGTTATAATATCCTTTCTGCATATTTTGCAGACAATCATTGTCTCTGTGAGGATAGCAGGCAAGATCAGCCTCCCCTCAATGTGTAACTACCATCAATTTTAGAATCTCTAAAGTATAAAGTATTCAGTAATTTTTCCTCTCTATCTCTTTGTATGCATATCCTAGTGCATGCAGAGACTCCACAGCTCACATTTTTGTAAGAATACAAGCAAATATCCTGCCCCAAAAGTTAAACTGAACCACAGCTCGGCTGCAGTCCTTTCAAAAGCTTTTCAATGGCCTGTTCTCTGCCTTTGAACACATCTTTGGCATTCAAGTCCTCAGAAGAGAGGCATTTACCAGTTTGGATCTGAGGCATTATCTGGTGTGTGCTCTGGATGTTTTAGGATCTGTGCAATCACACATCACTGCACATCTCATGAAATCAACATTTCTGGGCTTCTGTACTCACAGTACACCTCTGATCCAAACTCAGCTCCTTGTATTGACAGGAGATTGGCTTTGGGTGTATCACCATGCTCACAGTTTGCCCAGTCTAGCAAATAAACACTGAATAAGACATCTACTATCTAAGTCCTGTCTTCCTTGCTTTAATATGAAAGAAACCCTGACATTTTATACTAAAGCAGGAATCTATCTGAATGTCTTTGCACATCAGTGGAGGAAGAGGAAATTTTAGGCAGTGTGCTGAAATCCATGTGATTGTCTTTCTCCTATCCAAGGAGGGACTGGGCCATAGCAACACTGAAAAAAATGCAAAGCATTTTGAGAGAATTACTCTGAAAATGGAGAAAAGAAGCTGAAAAGCACTTTGAGATGTAAGCTATTACGTAAAAGCTCAGCTGTTATTTTTATAACTTTATTAGTCATTATTGTTGATAATGATGGGAAAGCTTGCCAGGCTTAGAAAAGGTCATCCTTTCTGCTGCAATAGAATCCTTTTTTGAAGGCTGAAGTCTTTATCCCTCCAACTCTGTGTTGAATAACTTGTGTTTGCTCAAAAAAGCCAGACTAATTCAAGCTATTTTTTTGATTTTTAGTCCAGGTAACCTCAACAGTTTTCAAACTTACCACCCAATTTAACCAAATGTGACAGAGGGCCAAAGATGTCTAAGTCAGATATTTCCTGTGGGTTGCATGAAAGCAGGAAGGTGGATGGAAAAGACCTTATTAATATTCCCAGCTGAGGAAAAGGGTACAGTGTGGGCATAACTGCTATTACACAGTACAAATTCCTAAGTGCTCAGCCTTAAGCCATGAAGCTGTAGAAAACCAAGTCTCACTGGATCTTGTCTTCAAATACTTCTTTGTTATTCTCTCTTGATAGCAAACCAAATAACCTCCTAAGTAAAAATTTGAATTGTAGATGATAATATAGCCTGTGCTAGCGTGTAAAATGAAACTTTGGTATTATTCATAGCTCACCAAGCCTACAGGGTGTGGTATGGCTTTACCTGAAACCTGCCAAGTTTTCTTTGTGGTGGCACATCTGTTGCCCTGTTTTTCTCTGCAGCAGGAGAGGTATTTTGAAAACAGCTCATTAGTTTATTATTATCATCTTTACCCTTTCTGACTGTCTCACTCTCCAACTTAATTCAGTCTCCTTTTGCTTTGCCTCATCATTATCTACTTTTTAAACTGCTTGGCACACAGTTTATGTGCTTGTCCTTTACCCAAGCAATGCCAGCTCCTCCCTATGACAATTTCTTAGGCCTGTAAAGATGTTTGTGTGGATCCAACTGCTGAAGGAAGTTTTACATAACAAAACCAGAAATTATGTCTAAAACTCCTCTGGAAACTTGTTGCCAACAAAAAGATTGGTTTTTTCTTGTTTAAGGAAATGGTACTCAAAGTCCAAACCTGTCCCTGTTAAATTCAGTCCATGAAGCATGAGACCTTCTAGTTTTACATGCTGGGAACTGATTGTGAGGCAGCCAAACTCACTTATTCATGCCCTCTCTATTTCAGAGGTGACTAGAATTTGTTGAAATTAAACCTAAAACGAAAAGGTTCAGCAAATATTAATTTGTGCTTTATGGGAAATTGGGTTGGATTTGCATCTCAGGCATTTTTTCATATCTAGTTATAGTCTTAAAAATGTCACAGCCCCAAAGTTTGTAGACACAGCACTCTCTAAATGAACAGGGGAGAATTATTTCAGAGAGTAAATCAGAAATTCACACACGTGAGTAAGTCCTGTGTGTCTGGACCAAAAGGCTTAGTACAGTATTCCCGTGCTTCCAGTCAACCAGCCATAATTCCTGTGACTCCAGGGCTCCCCAAGAAACTGCCTGCACATCCTTTAGGGATGTCCTATGTACACTGAAATTTTTGACCCAGAAATTTAGAAGAATGGGTTAATGTGAGAAAATTGTGACCTACTCTTGGACAATTTCCAGGTGAGAGGGAGGGTCCACAAAGCTGATGGGATCCATTACTCAGTGTCACTGAAATGGATTCACCTGGCTCTGCTCCCAAGCCTTCCCTTGTAAATCGTGTCCCTCTCAACTCAAAGCAGCCTCATTTCCAGACAAATTGAGTGGTGGCAGCAGCGGCTTCGGTTCCCTCACATTTCAACCCTAAATCAGGAGATCCGAATGACACTAAATATCCACTTTTTCAACGAGGGGAGGGTTTTCCAGCGAGCCACAGGCAGCGCTTGTGGCCACCAGCGATTTATTCCCTTCCCACTGCTATGGACCGCAGGAGAAGCGTGTTATGCAGCCAGTGCAGCACGTAAAATATCGATGCGAATTAATGCTGAAAAAACGCCCCAAACCAGCCCAAGCTGAAGTTCCGGTGATTCCATCTGCGCCATAAAGCAGTTTTTCCGTGCGATGCTGGCTCTTGCAATCCGGATGAGCGGCACTAGATGGCAAAGCAGCGCCAGGTTTGACAGCGCAGCCCGGGCTGCGCCTCCCCCAGCCCGGCAGGGTCCGGTCCCCACGGGCACGGCACCGAGGAGGGGCTGAGCATCCCTGCCCAGCCCTTCTGCACATCCTGACTCCTGTTCCCACGGGTACCTCACCGAGAAGAGGTTGAGCATCTCTGTCCTGCTCCTCTGCACGTCCTGCCTCCTGTCCCCATGGGTACCGCACCGAGGAGGGGCTGAGCATCCCTGTCCTGCCTCTGGTCCCCACGGGCACCGCACCGAGGAGGGGCTGAGCATCCCTGCCCTGCCCAGCCCTTCTGCACGTCCTGCCTCCCTCCTTCAAACCGCGGCGAACCGCAGGGATCGCGCCCTAAAGATCGGGGGCAGCTCATAAACACCGGAGGTGAGGGGACTGTAAGGATGCAGACGTGGCTGGTTTTCTTATTGCTGGTTTTCTTATTGCTCTTGCTGGCATTAGTGGCTTGCACTGTAGCTGCCCTCAGGAGCTCGAGATCTCGTGCAGGACAAGCAGCCCTCCCTCCAAAATAGATAACACAGCAACTGGGGCAAAATTTGTCTTATCCCCTTATTGAACAAAAAGAGATTTACATTTAGTAGTCCCAAGTGGAAACATCTCTCCTTTCACTCTCGTGTCAGTCTATGCTTTGGGTGTTTTACTGTGTGAGGGAAGCTACCACCTATGCACTTAAGGTGTGAAGTATTTCTATTAGGAGTCTGTTCTCCCTTTTCCCTTGTGTGCAGATAATACCTGTTTATGCTAAAAGGAGTTACAGAGGGAAAGGTGGGATCTTCAGGATCCAGTTTTTGATCAAATAATAAAAACCTTTTAGGTCTAAGTAAAAAAAAAAATCTCTGGGCAGGCCTCTAAATCCCTCTCTATTTTTTCTAAGGGAGTGTCATGGTTTAATTACTCTCTTAACAGGGAGTTAAGCTCATGTCAATAAACTCATTCTCATAACTGCAACACTACAAATTATACCATTTCAGGGTTACCTCTGTTCCCCCACCATATCTACTTGTCAGACTCCAAGGATCAACTTAAGTTGGAGATTGCAACATTTACAGTTTCATCAGAAGGGGATATCCAAACTTCTCTGCCCTTTCAGTGCTTGTGAACACAGGATTGATGGCAGGAATGTTCCTCCTCTCCCTGACAGCTGCAAGCGAGTGTTTAAGGCTCTGGATGCTAATGGTCATGATGTCACTCTGCTGGAGGTGTCTTGTGCATGATCCCCTTCTTGGGAGCAGCTGAGCCCATGTTGCTGAAACATGATGTTCAAAACAGAGCTCTCACTCAAAGTTTTGCAGAAGCTTTGAGCTTTGTCCCTCCCTTTAATTTTTCTCTCCATCCTTGCAATTTTCAGTCCTTCCCCCTCTCCCTTGCTTTCTATGAGCTGCTGGTGACAGTCCCAAAATGAGCTAGGAACCTCAGAGAACTCTTCTTTAAATGACAGTGCTCTACCAAGTCCCAAACGTTGCACTTGGGGATAAAAGGGCAGCAGTGAGCCTAAATGGGCAGTGCCCACATGCTGACAGAAGGGCATTTGCTCTTCAGGGTTGAAAGAAGTCAAGATACTTGCCAAATCTAGATTATTTCTCCTTCAAGACAGGACAAGACTAACATGAAAAAAATAATGCTTTCTGCTGGTGTGGGCTTTTAGTAAGATGTATCATGCTTGTCCTTGGCTATTTAAATAACACTGTCTCACTCTGTATAAACCAACTTACAATATGAATAATAATAAAAAAAAAGCTATGGATCGTGAAGCAAGTGGGAATGGATAATCAATTTTTATCACTAATATTGTGTGTATGACCAATAACTCTGAATGAGTTATGGAAGCCTTTGCCCTGAGCAGATGTGTCTCTTTTCAAAGCAGTCTCTTTCTGGCACAGCCTTAATAACAGAAAAGTGTTGAAAACTAAACAAACATGTATTTTTTCTTAACAAACAATATATTTTTTCTTAAAATGTAGGAATATGAAATTCTCAGAGGTGGGCTGGCTGTGGGAGGCACAACAATGGATTAGAAAAGCTTTCAGCTTTACAAACATGGGTTCAAATCAAGCTTAAGTAAGTGACAGGCAAAATGGGGCTATTGATTTCCTTCTAGTCCCATTTGGCTGGAGCAAAAACTGGGCACAACAGTGTCTTAACACTTAAAGAGATGGCATCAGCCAAAAGATAAAGCTTCTGCAAGAGAACATTTGCAGTGTTATTTATAGCAGTTGAGATTACTGGACCACTTGAGATTACTAGAGCTGAAAGACATCAGAGAGTAAATTCACATCCCCCATTTTGGGAGGTGTGCTTGCTTTCTGAGTTTGTGCTTTCTGGCAACTCTGTGCCCAAAGCTCCCTTCCAGCTACATGATAGAGCAGTCATGATCCATGTGTGCAGGTCAGGCTGGGAAACGTATTTTCCTTGCAACAGGCCTGTCAAACAAAAATATTCACATTGAGTCAAAAATCCTCTGCTGGCCAGGAACCAACCTGCCAGGCAAGTGATAAGGTCTGCAGATTTTCCTTCCTGCCCATGCACTCATGCTACAAGAAAGCCCAACAGGTCCTTGAAGCAAATGAGGTGGCCAAGGCTGTGTCTCCCTGAAGGTGACAACACGTCAGGAGCCAGACCTTGCCTGGACTGAGAGGTGTCATGAGTAGAGCTGTAACTGGGGCGGATCACAGCTCCATCATGAACTCATAAGATCAGATCTTAGGGATCCTTCTTCAAAAGCTCGCAGCAGGCACCACCAGAACTTGGTTTTTAAACACCTCGATGCTCTTTGGGTGTGTAGGTCAGGTCCAAGGGGCTCAGGAATGAGCACAGGAAGCTCTGTGTAAAGCCTGCCCTGCACTCTGGCTGATTAACACCTGAATGTCTGGCCCAAGGTGACTGACTCAGAGCCATTGAAAGAGCCAGGGCTACAATTCAGGAGCTTCTTGCTCCTGTATTTCTCTTCTACCTTTCTGAATTAGGTGCATCTCTCCTGCTGCTATTTGAAGACGCAGCAGGGCTCAGTGGAAGGTTGTGTGGCTGCCCTCTCCATTTCCTTACATCAGGGGATTTGTGTCAGAAGTTCAGCATTGCCAAATGTCATTTTGAATGATTTTGTAGTTCTAGGTCAATAAACTGCTTACCATCATAGGGGAACTGAACCATGAATTACTCCAGTTGCTACAGTGCATCTTTTATTTAGCCATGTACACAGAGTGTGCAGGATAGGATGATTCTCAATAGCCCTAAATTTTATGATTCACATTTTTAATTAAATATAATTTTCTTTCTTTTGTTTCTAAATGGCATGCTGTGTTCTTATATCTCAAGGACCACCAAGATGAGAGTATCTCAAGACATGGCTGCAAAGCTCCACTCTTTCTGCAAAGAAGAAAATGTCAGAAAATAGTGAAATATAAGGGCAAAGAGCAAGAATGGTCTCTGTGTGCTTCTTTTTTTTTTCCTTTTTTTGTTAAATTACAGGGATAAACATCATATTAATTCAAAGTCTCTTTGTAATGACCTCTCTTCAACGTTATCTGAAGATTATGTTCATTTCTTATTTAGTGAGGCTCCGCTTCAAAGGAGGAATGAATGGAGTGAAAACCCCTCCCATCCCAGGAAGAACCAGGATGAGAATATTTGCTGGTGATACTGTCTCCAATGTAGTAGAGAGCAGTAATATGTGGTATGTACCTTCCCACACATGTAAGAAGGGTGGATTCACAATCCTCTTAAAATTATCTAAAACCCATGCAAATTAGGTTTTATATTCATATATCATTTCCTTGATGCTGTGAAAGACAAACACCCAGTGAATGGCAAAGATCCCTTTTGGTGCCTTAGACTGCTGAACGCTGGATGTTTCTCCTCTTAACCATCATTTCCTCCAGTTGGAGGCAAGGAACACAATTTATAATTTTTTACCAGCTTCCCTAGGTGTGAGCCAGGCACAATGGCTATGATTTACTTCCCAGTGGTGTCCTTTCCCTTGGAAGCTGAGGAGCAGCCAGCTTTTGTAGGGAATCCTGCTCAGCCCTTCACCCCACAGTGGGGACGGGAAGTGTGACTGCTCCTCTTCCCACTCCCATTCCTTCCTGCAGGCACCACGTTATATATCCCTCACCAGCCTGACCACAGCTTTCAGAAACATCCAATAAATCAACAGTTAAAAGGGAAGAGTAGACATGGGGAGCAGGTGCTTATTATGTGTGCATCTCTGGAGAAGAATAACCCACAGTGTATTTCCATGCCCATTTGAAATGGAATACGACCATGACCCTGCAAGTGGCTCTGCTTGAATTGTTCCTGGCATGATGTTTTACTCCTAATATTTTCATTGTCTGCCTCCATCAGTTCTACCTCCCACTGTAGCATTAATTTTGTATGTGAATATGGAGGCTGTGCTTTAAATAATACAGCATATGCTTTTTATTTGCCATGTAGAATAATATTTTTTTGGCTGATTTAAGTTCAACCTGGACAAAATTATTTTTTATGATGGGTTTATTTCATTTATTCTCACATCCCCAAATGGAGGTATGTGGAGGGGGAGAGAAATCTTGTAAACCACCGATAATGATGGACACAAAAATCTGCTTTGAAATACAAATTTACTGCAAAAACAGATTCTCTCCAGCCATGTAAATGAAAAAATGCTGTTGTAATAATTTTAAGGCTGCAAATGCATGTTACTACTGGAGAGAGTAATCTTCAGGCTCTTGTGTCATCTCTCACACAATGCTGGGAGTATGGAGAAATTCACTGACAGCTATAAGCTATTCCAGTAGAACAAAATTACACATATGGCTACAGCATGGATTTAATTTAGCTCTTTTCAGAACTTCATCAAAGCCAGGACAAAACCCTGTGGTCTTTCAGTTTAGAGATTTGCCCCAGAACTTCACAGGCTAAGCTGCCAAATCTACCTTATTTCCAGTTTCCACAAGGACTGCAGAAAAATATGGTACTTGCCATTGAAACAAATTGATTTCAAACAGATAATCTGAGTTTCAATTAAAAAAATAATATATGATGTACCTTGTGTTTTACAACCCTGAAAAACTGGCAGTATTTTTATGTTAATCTATCAGTTACAGAAATATGCACTATGAATAGATATATTGGAAAAAAAGTTATATGCAGTCCTTAGCACAACTTTGTTCTGATTTTGACTTCCAGCTTTTGGTGCTTTTTGTAGAGCAACTAAATATTAATCCTACAAATTCATAATAGTCATAGCATTCGGGAAGCTCTGGTACTATTTTTGGTTATAATAGTCATCTTTAACCACACAGCATCCTCCAGCCAAAACCACACTATAATAGGAGTGCTTATAATAAGGACACAACGCCTCCATGTCAGCTCTGAACTACAGAGCCAGGAAAAGTAGGATATTCTTTCAGAGCAGCTTCTCTCATAATGCTGAATGCAAAATGGAGAGATAGGACTTTGACAGGAAAATTCTGCTGCTTCTAGTCCAAATTCTGCTACTTCTAGTCCAAATGCTGCTGCTTCTAGTCCCACCCTCTAGGTCCCCATCAGACAGCAGAAATCCAAGCTGATGTCTTCCCCTTGGCATCTTCTGGCACAAGCAGATTTGTTCCTAGGCAGATCCCCTCCTCCCGTCACAGAGCTCTCCTCCAGCCCCTCGTCCTGCCATGTCCCCAATTCTGGCTCCACCGGCTGGCACAGAAAGCTTCAGTGGCCACCTTTGTAAAGCTTCGGTGGCCACCTTTGTAAAGCTTCAGTGGCCACCTTTGTTCTGCTCCTTCTCCTTCTGAGCACCGGCAAGTGAAGAATTCATCCAGCGAGGCGCTGAAAATCCCCGACCGGTTTACAACAAGGAATTACGATTTGTAGGACTGTATGAAGGCGTATTGTATTTGTTTCACCATCTGGACAGCTCTGGGCCTTTCAAACAAAACCAGAGCTCCCGTTTTTCCGCCGGCTCCTGCGGGAGCAGGCGGGAAGGGGCGGCAGTGCCAGCAAAGCGCAGTAGATGGAGCCGGAGGGATGCGGCAGAGCCCGCGCGTCACCTGAGGATACCCGCGAGATCTCCCCCTCTGCTAAAGCGGGTTAGGAAAATGTGCAATTTAGATTTATCAGTTCAGGAGGGAGATTCAGATAAAAACAGTTGAGCTGGTGAGATTATTAAATGCAGAGCCCCCACGCGGAGACGATGCTTACCTTACTACGCGTGCTGGTGAAGGGGAAATAGGGCACTGGCACCCCTCAGCTGCACCCAGGGGGTTACAGGGGAGCAAGGGGATGGAAGGAGAGGGGCAACATCGCGGAAGAGACCTTCCTCCACCCAGCAACGTCTTCAGATGGCACCCTTGGGATGGGGACGGCAGAAGCAGCAGGAATGGTGCGGGATTGGGTCAGTGGGAAGCACAGATCGGTATTTCCTGCTGTCAGCCCCTGTGTATCAGCCCGGTAATGTCACAGAAAGGTGGTCTCGTGTATTTAATTTTATCAGGCGGAAGAACTCTGATATATGCTGCGCTCAGTTCAGCGCTCCCGTGCAGATTTACTCGGCGCTTTAGCATGCGTGCTGCCTCGCTGACAGAGATTAAAGGCTCTCCTCAGAGCCCCAGGTATTACGCTCAAAACGTATAAATCAGGGCTTAATATATAATATTTGTCCATAAAAATATATCACAGTGGCATTAGTTTGACTATCCGCATATTAAATACCATTACAGAAAAGTCCTGAGCTTTTTCAGGATTACTTTGCTACACCAGCAAAGTCTCCTGCCATCCTAAACAGCTTTCTTTGCTGCCAGAGAGTGGCCAGGAGGCAAAGAGGAAGGGGCAGGTTTGGCTGACACTGTTCATGACCCCACACACGCCCCAGCCGTGCAGAGCTGTGCCAGGAGCACGTTCCCAGGCAGGCCCTGGTCCTGGGCTCGCCGGCACTGGCCAGGCAGGGCAGGGATCACGGAGGAAATGACACTGCAAGCCTCTAAAGGAGAAAATTGCATGATGCATGGCCACTCACGAGCACCCGCCAGAGAGCTGTTTAGAGTGAGATTACAGTCTCAGAGGAGACTCTCATGCCTCTTGGTCACAGGGTTACTAAGATGATGCAGTTGTAACTCGTATGCGGGAGGTAGGAGGGATTTAAGCGATGGCCAGAATGACAAGCTGAATCAAACCTCCACAAACCATGCTCAGATTAACCCAGATTCCTGAGTCCCCAGCTTTGAGGGACTTGAAATCAGCCAAATTGCTTCCTTTCTCTTGAACAGGAGACAAAAAAAATGTGAGGGACATGATAAAGTTTATACTTGGGGCACAAGTTTATGAGCAGCATTTTAGAATGAACAGAAACAAAGCTCCCCAAAATAAGAGTTTGTGCAGTACAGAGGTCTTGATGCTTCTCATGCCAATTCCATATTAGCACAGCTATAAGGATTTCTCTGCATTTGCTGCTGACTGAGATGCAAGGCAGAAAAAAATCAGACCCAATTGCAATCTTTTCTCCTTCATCCTCTTCATATTCAAGCTCGTTTTTTTTCTTCTAAGTTCCTATTATTAACACAGGAGGAAAAAAAAAAAGAATCCCTGGGATCCCTGGTGCATCCTTGGAGTGGCTGCAGCCTCATCATGGATGACTAGACAACCGCCACTGTGCCACATAATGAGGAGCACACATGCTGCACCGGGAGATACTAATGAGGGAGCTACAGCCCCCTTAGCCCTCTCCAGTAAATCCGTGTCTGCAAGCCATGTTTTATTTATCAGGCTTATTATGGCAGCACTAAGGAGCCATTTGAAAAGGGCCGCTGCTGTCCTGGGCACTGCACACTGCAGTGCCTGCTCAGACCAGCTTCCAGGGAAGATGGATGAGCCTGGCAAGAGACAGGGGAGAGGGATGCTACGCACACACCATGCAAAGTATCTGTGGCATCATTTATCCCACCTGCTCCTTGAAGGAGGAAGAGGATTCAGCCTGTTTCGACCTCACAGTGCTAGCTAGATGATCCCAGGCCCTGAAAGTACACAGTAACTGGCAAACAGATTGAAGCTGTGCATGTAGTAATTTCCAGGAAAGCTGAGGAAGCAAGGACTTGACAGACCTGGAGAGACCTGGGTGCAAACTGCAGCCAGGCAACTCAGAGAGGCTTTGCAGGAGCTCAGCTGCCTGGGACAGCTTCCTACCTGCCCAGCACTGCTCCCTGACCCCACTGCCAGCAGAGCTCCAGCTGGATCCCACACCTTCCACCATGCACTGCTGCTCTGTGCCAAGATGTGAGGATGCAAAGCTCTTGTGCTGCTCCTGGCAGTGTGTGGTCTCGTGCAGATCTGTGTGTGTACAGAGGGAAAGGGGATTTACTATCACCACTGCCATCTCCAAACATCCTCCTGACCCCTCTGCACATCCTCACAGAGGCTTCTGTGCACTTCAGAGAATCACTCCACTTGCAGAGGACCAACAGAAAGAGGAGTAAAAGGCAGCTAAGTGAAAGGTAGGAGAGAGATGAGTAAATCTTTGCAAAACTTACACTGCAGGTCTCAGCAGGGCTCAGACAAATTGGTCTGCATTCCTTTAATATATTAGATTTCTACTTACCCTGTTCATTAGCATGTTAAGCTACAAGGGCTGATTATATGAACCTCATGGAGAGGCATCAATTAAGATGATAAATTTACATACATTCCTTCTGGATGAGAAATGACTGGTTTTCCTGGTTCAGTGTTTCATACAACTGGACTCGCTTTCAGAAAGAGAAAGAAGTGTTAAATGCGTGCATCTGTACTGCCTCCCAAAATGATGGGAGCAGTTCACAAGTTTGAGCAAAAATGTATGTCAAATAGGAATAGAAGGCAACAACTCGCAGTTTCCAAGCCTGAACTCTAATCTGCCATGTCACACTGACAACAGATTATGAGAGGAAGTGAAATTCCCAGGAGATGTTGCCCTACAAGGCTGGCCCAAATGGCGCTCCCAGCCTGAAGAATGCAACACTAAATATTTGCACATATTTATCACTTCTTGCCCGAACAAGATCTCATCTTATTTTGCAAACACTGTGCAGCAGAACAACTTCATAGCCCCCAAAGTGTAGCCATTTCTGGTCTGCAGCGTGCCAGTGGCACCTCTTTCATGCCAGCACGTGTCTTGGGAAAACTGTGAACAAAGACGGTTTGTTATCCTGTTGCCACTGAACAGAGAAATTAGATAGGCCTTGCAAATGGTATGAAAACCCACGCAAGCTGACAGAATCATCTGTCTTTACTTGAAAAACACTGCACAGCTGCTAATGTTGCCAGAGGAGACAGGCCAGTAGCAGTTCTGTTCCTACAGCTAACCTTTGTAGCACTAACCTCAGTGTTCCTGGGGCTAAAGACTGGTTTACAGCTAAGTCAAACAGTTAATGCCATTAATAGCTCAGGAACAGCTAAATAGTAACAGCCATAGCTCATCCCTGTTCTTCTTCAGGAAGAAGAAAGCAAGCAGGCTCTTGCCCAGAAAGGGCTGAATACCACCAGTCCTCATTCATTTCAGAGAAAATTAAAGGTTTTTAGCTAACACAGTAACTTTTATGTGACTCCTGCTTTCCTGAATAGTGGAACTAAGTTTCTTTGAGCAGAAAGGTGTTTTCACCTCACACTTCTGGGCTTGTACATCAGGAGTGCTGAGGTGCTGGATAAAGATTACTGTTGCATGTTGTCATGTTAGACTCCTTATCCAGGACCATGCTGGGCAAAGGTACACATTTACACTTTCTTGGACTGCCAGATAGCGAACGTGCAAACTTCCTCATGGCTCAGGGCACGATAAGGAGTTTCCATCCCCTTCCAGGGCCTGCATGGCCACGATAACTAGTTCATTCTGAAGAGGACGTATTGCAAACAAATGCCATTAGCATATAAAAGTTTTTGCCTTAAATGGGATGACCATTTCCTCGAGAGTGGAAAAAGTGCCATTTCTTTTTCTCTCATGTGCACAGCCATGTCAATTACATACCACTGGAGTAAGGAATATGTGCTCCTTAATTTTGTTTGAATCTAAGAGAAATCAAACCTACCCAGGCTTGTGTTCATGATGAACATTATATGTACCAGGGATATTTATGCCACATATCAAAATCAATCAGAACATAAGGAAGGTAAAAAAGTAATAATAATAAAAAGAAACCAATTCCCTTATGCTGCTAAGTTTGAATTGAATATTATCTGTCTCAGCCTAAGGAGCGAGGCACATGCCTCACTAAAATAAGGAAACATTTACAGCCAGGCTGGAAGCAAAGTGTGTGGCTATACTTTTTGGGAAACAAAGGAGATAGGTGTGGGTAAAAATTATTTCATGCTCAGACCCTAATTCATATATACCATCACACTGAAGACTCAGGTACTTCCCTCCCTTTGCAGCTCCAAGCTGGGTTGTTTCTGCCAACTCTTCCTCCTCCCCAGCCAGTACGTTGTAACCTCAGGTAAAGACTTCAGTTTTAATTTGTTCAACTGTTTAATTGTTTTAATTTGGAAAGTTGGACAATAAACCAATTCCCCTTGTTTCTAAAGATTTATTGCTTTTTCCAATTTATTGAACGTTCAGTGCAGGCTGTATTTCAATTAAAGGCAGCAAAACTGTTAATGGTCTATTAACGACACATTGCATCTATATAAAGACACAAATATAAGTCGTGGCCAATTTTCTGGCCCAGCGAGATAATTTCTTCTTTTCCCCGTAGCGAATTATCTGCGAACAACTCATAATTTTATACCAGCCCATATATCTGGCTATCGCTTAACCGCAAGTATCGGCAGCGCACGAGCTGCCCACGGTGCCATCCCTCACACAGATGGTTTGCCACCCAGGGAAGCGGGCTCCCGCCTTCGGGCCGGGGCTGGGCGGCAGCGGGGAGCGCAGAGGCTGCGGGGAGCAGGGCCGGCAGGCGCCGGGGCAGGGTGCTGGGCTCCTCTCAGGCCGGTTCTCGTATTTGGCATCGCCGGCGGCGGGAGAGGCGGGCCGGGCGCGCCGGGTGATGCTCCAGCCGTTACCACGGCACCCGCCCCCCCCAACCCGCGCCGCTCGGCCCCACGTGACCCGCGGCGGCGCTCGCGGCCAGCCCGCCTGTTACCAGGGCGGGGGCGTGCGGGGGGGGCGCTCTTGTTCTCGATTGGCTGCTGCCGCGGCTCGCTGATTGGCGGAGGGCGCACGGGCCGCGCGCCGATTGGCGGGGCCCGGAGGTGAGGCTGTGGGGTGATGCCGGCCGCCCCGCGCAGCGCCGGGACACAGACAAAGGCAGCCTGGAGGTTGCCCAAGCTCCCCCCCACGCCCCCCGGGCTGGCGCGGCGCGGGAGGCCCGCCGGGGGAAGCCGCTGCTCTTGGCGCGCTGCTGGGAGGTGGCAACGCGAGCCTGGCCGGACACCCGCAGACCCCGCGCCCTCCCCGCCCGGCCGCCCGCTCCAACTGGCGCCGGGGCACGCGGCGCGCGGAGGGGGCGGAGCCGGTGCCACGCTAGCCGCGCGCCCGGCAGCCAATGGGCGGGCCGGGAGAACGCGGGCTGCACGCGGGGCCCGCGTGTCCCCGCGGCANGGCTGTCAATCACCCGCCAGCCGCTCGCCCCGCCCGGCGATGGGGCAGGGCGGGCCCGCAGCGCTGCTCGCTCACGGTACCTCCGCTGCGACCCGCGCCCGGGGCGGTACCGGCGCTGGGGAGCGTTCTGCCTTCTCCCAGCGATGGGGTGCGAGGGAGTCGTCACCGCATTGGAAGGGCTCCCCTGGGGCTCAGCCACGCAGTCTCTGCCGCCAGCGCCAAGCCCACGGCCCGGCCCCCTCGGGATGCCCACGGTGCGGGCTCTGCTCCCGGCGCCCTCCCCCGGTGGGGGGCGAGAGGCGGAGCCGGCGTGGCCGCCGCCCGCCGCCTTTATCTGGCGTGGCGGAGCGGGGGGTGGCACTGGGGAACACCTTGTTGTAAGATACGCGATATAAATTCGGCGCCGGGGATGGGAGCGCGGCCACGGGCGGCGGGGAACAGCTCCGGACCACGGTGGGTGCCTTCCCCGCGGCACGGCCGCTGCGGACCGCTGGAATTTTAATTCGCCGGTGCGGGGCTGCCATCTCCTCGGCCACCCCCACACCTGGTCTGCGGGGGCAGTTCTGCGTTTTGCCTCCTTTCGAACCCAGGGGACGCGGCAGCGAGCCTCGGCGGCTGCAGCAGGGCAGGCGGAGGAGCGGAGGGTGAGAGAACGGACAGGGANGAGGGGACTGGAAGGCGGGCTGGGGGAGGGAGGAGGGAGAGCAGCTTCTAACCCCGGCGTTTCCGCCGCCGCCTCCCAGCAGGACTCTGATCGCGAGCAGCCACTGAGCCCAGCCCGCCAAGGAGGGCGGCCGGTGCCGCTAGCGCGGAGGAGGAGGAAGGGGAAGAGCTCGCCGCCGGAGGAGCCCCTCGGTCCGGTCCGAGCCGCGTCGCTGAGCACGCCTGCCCGGCCGCCAGCATGATGCAGATCTGCGACTCGTACAGCCAGAAGTACTCCCTCTTCAACGCCATGAACCGCTTCATCGGCGCCGTCAACAACATGGACCAGACGGTGATGGTGCCGAGCCTGCTGCGCGACGTGCCGCTGCTGCTGGAGGAGCTGGACGCGGCGGGCGCCGTGTGCCCGCCCGGGGATGCTGCCCTGCCGCCTGGCGACCCCGGCGCATACTTCTCCCGCAGGGACATGTACAGCCACTACATGCTGCTCAAGTCTATCCGCAACGACATCGAGTGGGGCGTGGTGCAGCCGCCGGCGGGCGAGGAGGCCGCCCGCAAGAAGGACAAGCTGGGCGGCGGGCCCGCCGAGGAGGGCGAGGGGGAGGAGGACCTGGAGCAGCAGTTCCACTACCACCTCAGCGGACTCCACTCGGTGCTCTCCAAGCTCACCCGCAAGGCCAACGTCCTCACCAACAGATACAAGCAGGAGATCGGCGTCAGCAGCTGGGGGCACTGAGCGCCGGGGGGAGCGGGGAAGGGGCTACGA
>VXBI01012581.1:0-23297 GCA_013397375.1 Toxostoma redivivum | reverse complement strand
CGGGGGGAGCGGGGAAGGGGCTCCGAGCCGGCGGGAGCGGCGCGTCTTCGCCTGGCGCTGCCGCTGCTGCGGTGCCCGAGGGCAGCGCCCCGGGCCGGGGCTTCCTGCGCGCTCCCAGGACTGCAGCAGGTTTTCTACCAACGCACAAGCGAGAGAAAGAGATGTAAATTAATCAGTACTAGTTTATTAATTATTTTGACCCCCTCCGTGTCTTTTTTTTTTTCGTTGTACGGGCCGGGGCGAGCAGTCACTGTGCCCGCCCCAGTGGGGAGGCTGAACCCGTACGTGTACGAGGGGTGGCATTGCTGGCTGATAAGGAGGCTCTGCTCAAGCCGATGAACATAACGAAACTGGCACAGAATTGCTTCTGTCACCCCGGAGGGACCCCAGTGAGCTAAGGAGCATCCCTCTGTTGTGGGAGAGATGGCGGGTCCTATGGCTGTACATGTACTGGAGTTTATTTAAACTTTTTTACTCAGATGTAGAGTATATTCTAAAATAAATGCAAATGTATTAACTAAGAGTGACCTAAACTTTTGGTATGATTTATCTTTCTTTAATTAAATGATATTTTTAACATCTGGAATTCTGTTTTTCTTCTATGTTACATTCCGACTTGCCTTACGAGATACAGAAATCTGTGTGTGCAAGAGAGGGAGTTTTGTGGCTTTGGTTTTTTTCCCCATCAAAGCAATTAGGCAGTGGTGATAACTTGGTGCATCTAAAATGTTTGAATGACCATATTAAATTAACCATACATGGCCTGAGTTCTGGTAAGCTGTTCCCAGCTGCACAGTGCAGTTGCTCTGTGTGAGTGTAGGCTTGAAGGTCAGTGCCTCTTTAACAAAATCTGAGAAGATCGAGTCATGGTTACTCTGCAGGCAGCGATTCATGGAAGTTGGAGCAAAGCCTGGGAATGACTCTTGCTTTTTTTGGGAAGTATCTTAATGTACTATGGGGAGCTCTTTTTTCTCCCTCTGAATAGGTCTGGCAGACTTGCCTCCCCAATCTCTTGCATTTCTTTCTTCTAGTCCTCCTTGGATACCAGGAATTAATCGGTTTTATGTTATCCAGATTGTATTGATTTTTTTTCTCTCTCCAGCTCTTTTTTTTTTTTCATTTCATGAAGTAAAGTACCTCAGAATCGAGTGTCTATATTGTGTTCTAATACTAAGTTCTGATATTAAAGTGCACTTGTGGTTGTGATACAATATATAACAGAGGATAAATGTTTAATAAGTATGTAAGTCTTTATGTAAGTTTTCTTCTCAGGCACTGAAATGCCAAGTTTGTAGACATACTGAGATTTCACTTTGTATTACTGTCATCAAATTTGGAGCTTGTTTGGTGGTGTTTGGGTTTTTTTTTTTCTTCTAAAAATAGAAAAATTTCTCTCAACTTCAAGGATATTTTTGTTAAAATTCAGATATTCCTTAGCACTTAGGACATTGTAGTAAAGCATGAGCACTCCAGACATAGTACTAGTTGGCAGATGTTTGTGTAAGTTAAAACACTCAGCCTAAATCTGTGTTTAAAAATACATATTTTGGAAGGTTTTTTCCTTCTGGGGTAAAGAAGAACTTTGTAAGGCTGGGTAATTTTTAGTTTGGCGATGCTTGTTCTTCTCGTAATGTTTTTAACTCCTCTTCCCCTCCTCTCTTGGGAAGGTGCCAGGAAAAAGTCAGAAACAAGGAGAGGGATTACCCTGGTTTCCTAACATGTCAGCTTGCCAGTCTTTCTGCGGTCAAACTAATGCAATGCAAAAGAAGCAGTGCTCTGTGCTGGATGGTGAAGTTTTGTTCTGAAGTGAGAGGTGAGAGGGAGAACCTGTTCTGCTGTGTGGCTCCCTTCTGGCCCTGCACTCCATCAGCTGGAAACCACATTACAGCCTCTGCTGGGGAGCGCCAGCGAAACCTCAGACAAAAGCAGCTCATGCAGTTTCACCCGTGAGCCTTTTGATCTCCTGGTAACTTCTCCTGGTATGGGTTTAGACAATACTGCTTGAATGTTGCACAAGAGACAATGTGATGCTGATTTAGGCTATGAGTAATGTCAGAAAAATAGTGATACATTAGTGCAGCATAGCCGTGAGAATGGCATCCATTCGCTTTGCATTCTAGAGGAAAAAGCACAAGAGGAAAGTTTTGGTGGGAGAGCACCTGAAATGTAGTGCTATGGGGCAGCAAAGATGACATTTCCTTCCAGGTAAAGCTTTGGGTGGCAGGAGGATTCTGTGACTCAAGGGTTTGCCTTGCCTCTAATGTGACTAAGCTGGGGTTGCTGAAGTATGTGTGGCTCCCGTGTGGGGGCCCAGCTCTGGGCTGGCAGCAGCCTGACAATCCCAACTCAGCCATGCAAAACCTGCTGGGACTCACAGCAGCTGAAGAGACTCCTGCCACCTTCCACTTGGGAGCTGCTGTAGAATTTCCCCTTCTCAAGGTCATGGGACAGGATTGAGGCTCTTGGGATCAAGAAAGTGATCTCTTAATGCAGGGGGAAGACAACAGCAGATAAAGCCAGGGATGTATTTCTCATGCAAAGGGCAAGGGATGAGACTGTGCTGCTGGCTGTTGTGTAAAACAACTTGGCCTAAAAGGTGGGGTGGTCAGGAAATTATGTAAATGCTGACTCCTGGCATTGCAGTAAGCAAAGATGAGATTGCAGATTTTGTATGTTAGATGCTGAATTGGGAAAAATTTCCATCAGCAGATGGAAATACAAATATTTATAAATATCAATATTTATATATTTTTATATTTACAATACTGATTTATATTTATAATATATAAAGCAATTAGGTTTATTATTAAGGAATTATGTTTCCTTTTGAGGGACTGGATCACTTTAAGTCTCCCAGCTGTATACAGAGTTCAGCAAACCTTTAGGCTGCTCTGGTAAAGTGATTCTGGTACTTGTGTTAATGACAAATTACATCAGTCTAATGTAAAAAGTATCTTTATGATCTCAAATACTTTGGGAAGTGACTTAATTTCTTAGTCACACCCAGGCAAAAAGACAACTTTCTAAACTGTCCCAGCCATGCTCAAAAAGGGATATGCAGAGTGAGAAGCAGTTATCATTTTTAGCTCACTTAAGTGAAATAGACTCCATATAGAGTAAGGCAGACATCAGAAGAGCAGTAAATAATGAGATTGAGAGCTGTTTGAGCTAACAAATTGATTACAGCAGAAGTTATCTTACAGCCAAGGAGCCTCAAGGACATTGCTCATGGCATGCATCAATTAATATATAAAAGTGCACAGTATCTATCATTATAATTCATGAGTCAACTCTTGCTTTTGTGTATACAAAAGGAGGACAAATGAGGAGAAATCCATGCTTTTCTCTATCTTTCTCTCCATAAAAATAAAGGCATTTGGGATGGGTGTGAGTTCCATGGAAAGAACAGGAATCATGGGCTGGTTAGTGCTTGGTGGAAGCAGATTAGGCTGAGTCAGGCTAGGCTGTCACCTTCCTATTTTCCCTCTGAAAGCTCTTCCCTGCAGAGGATGCTAGCTAGATCACAATATGCGTGTTTTGTGGTTTGTGCCCTTCCCGCCCCCACAGGCTCTTGCACCAAGACGACATGAGTCATCAGTAGATTAGCTTTGCTGAAAGATGCACTAATGTTAGTGGTCAGAGGGAAGGCTGTGTTAGGATCTTATTATCATGTACTTAAGCACCCTGTGCTTAAGGAAAAAAACAAAAAACCCCAAAAAACAAACAAACAAACAAAAAACCACACACACACAAGAAAAAAACAAAAAAACCAAAACAAAACAAGAAAAAAAAAGGAAATAGAAAGCATCTCCTATCTATGCCTTTGGATTTGAGCTAATCTCTTTGCAGAAAAGTCAGCAATTTTCCCTCACTGACTTATTTCCCTGAAGTATTGAGTATAGGAGGGGAGTGAAAGTATTGCTTTTTATTATTAATACCTTTAAACTTTTTAATGTTTTTATTATTTGTATCTAGGTAACAGCATGTTAGGTGCCATGTTCCAAAGAGCTCAAAGATTAGAAAAACAGAATGGGGTAGGAAGAGGTGTAGTTTAACCCCCTTGCCATGGGCAGAGACACCTTCCACTAGCTCAGGTTGCTCAACGCCCATCCATCCACTCTGGCCCTGAACACTTCCAGGGATGGGACATCCACAGCTTCTCTGGGCAACCTGTTCCAGTGCCTTGCAATGCTCACAGTAAAAAAATTTCTTCCTAATATCTAATATAAACCATTTTTTTTTAAGTTTCAACTGATTTCCCCCATCCTATCCGTATATGCCCCTGTCAAAAGTCCCTCTCCAGCTTTCTTGTAGCCCTCTTTAGGTTCCAGAAGGTTGCTATAAAGTCTCTCTAGAGCCTTCACTTCTGCAGGCTGAACATCTCCAATCCTCTCAGCCTGTCTTTTTGGGAGAGGTGCTCCAACCCCTCTGATCATCTTTGTGGTCTCCTCTGCACTCACTCCAGCAGGCCCATGTCCTTCCTGTGCTGGGGACTCCAGAGCTGGATGCAGCACTGCAGGTGGGGTCTCATGAGAGCAGAGTAGAGGGGCAGAATCACCTCCCATCACCTGCATCTTGGGATGCAGCCCAGGACACATTTGGCTTTCTGGGCTGTGAGCACAAATTGCTGGATCATGTCAAGCTTTTCATCAAACAACATCCTCAAGCTGTTTTCCTCGGAGCTGCTCTCAACCCGTTCTCCACCCAGCCTCTGTCTGTGCTTGGGATTTCTCTGACCCACATGCAGGACCTTGTGCTAGACCTTGTTGAAATTCTCAGGATTCACACATGCTCACCTCTCAACCTGCCTGGGTCCCTCTGCATGGCATCCCTTCCCTCCAGCGTGTGGACCACACCCACAGCCATTGTGCATATGCTTTTTATTTGCCATGTAGAATAATATTTTTTTGGCTGATTTATGTTCCACCTAGACAAAATTATTTTTTATGACAGGTTTATTTCATTTATTCCCACATCCCCAAAAGGGGGGTGGGGAGAGAAATCCTGTAAACCACTAATAATGATGGACACAAGACTGAGGGTTCCTCAGTCCCACTGTCCCTGTCACCAACAAAGATGTTGAACAGTGCCAGTCCCAATACTGGCCCCTGAGGAACATCTCTTGTCACTTCTCTGCACTTGGACATTGAACCATTGACCACAACTCTGTGACTGCAACCATCAGACAATTCCTTATCCATGGAGCTGCCTGCTCATCAAATCCATGCCTCTCCAGTTTAGAGACAAGGATGTTGTGTGGGACAGTGTCAAATGTTTTGCACAATTTCATGCACATGATATCAGTTGCTTCCAAAGATCTTAAGTGATAGTACACACAGAGAAAAAAGAAGACCACTGTGGGTTATAACCTGACACAAAATCTGAGGGAAGTGCAGTCAAGGTGAGCATTGCAAAAGCATCTCCAGCTTTGCATGCATTTTTCTGTTATTTGTAATTGTCACCCCTAAACAAGCAGAAATACCTGAATGTGTCAGTTCTAATATTGCATTTTTTTTCCAGACCACAGACTTGCCTGACAAGTTTAGGTCAAAATTAGTTTTAAGGAATGAAACTATAAATGCCTTTCTGACAGGAAATTTGCAAATAGGAGTGGAGTAATGGTATATCTTTTTGTTGGTAACCACCTGCCAGAATGGGCACTCTTTGTAAAAATTATTATTTCTTCCCTCTTCAAACATCCTTATTTGACTTGGAGTGATAGAATGAGGAAAACACCTTCCAGTTTTTGTGCTTTTGAGTTTTGTTCTGGAAGGAATGGCACAGTAGAAGCTTAGAGAACTTACAGAGAAAGCAGGTGCCTCTGTGTTAAATCATAAAAGAGTGAATGAACTTGCCTCATATTTGTAAAGTCTGTCATAGTATCAGTTGTATCTTTTTATCATGTATATCTACATGCATCTGATTCTAAAATGATTCTTTTAGTTCTGGCCTGTTTTATCTTAGCAACTTTGGGGTACAAACAGCAGGGTCAATATCCCACAGGCCCAGACACACCACTTTAGACACTTTAGCTGAGTCTTTTTTAAGTGCACCTCACTTTCCCATCTGTATTTGAACTGAGAAGATGGCAGAATGCCTAAAGCCATGATTCAGAGTACAGCACAGGAACATGGCAGCCCCCTTGCTTTGGGATTACTTTTTGGTCATTGGTTTATGTGCTGGAGCAGGGAGACAGATGCAAGGTGAACCATTCCTTCAGGGATTTACTACAGGTTGTACAACGTTTGGAAGGTAGAATGTCAATGGTGAATTTTCTCGCATTGTAACCAATATGTGTCCTTCCCAATTACTTTTCCCCTCTCTCTGAGAAATTTCGTCTCTGAAATTCCTGGTAAACCAGGATTGTTTTGTCACTCAGACAGCTTTCAGTTTTGAACTGAACTACAATTACTAATAACAGGAGTATTAAGTGATTTCATTATATTTTATTGTCTGAATTGTATAATTAAACCTGGCTTCTTTTATTAACATGCTGTTTTTCACGTGGAGGCATTTTTCTTTTTAAAATGTTTCAGTAGTGATGGCTGATCACCAATCCATACTTTGAGGAATATCAATGTCTAAAATAGCTGTTTTGAAGGCAGAGCCAACAATGCAGAAAGCTGGTTTCTGTTGCTGATGTGTGCAGTGCACGTCTTTTGACGTGCCTTAATAATTGCCGTTCATATTAACTGTAGCATCACACACTGAGAGAAAAACACACCCTGTAGAGAGCCTGAACAGAGACAAGGAAAAACAGGGGAGCTGGCAGATCATGACCTTGGCATTTCTGATACAGGTTTTTGTGTTCAAGTTCAGTGTAATGCAAAAGAAAATGCCTCATTTGAAGAAGTTGAGAAGTCTGGTTATAGTGGAACAGGCAATAGGTTTCTTTCAGCTTTCACTGCTATTGGTACATGGTATTTCATAAAAACTGAAAAAGTTCCTCATCCAGGTGAATACAGTCATGAAAGCCTTAATTTCAACAACCAAACACAATCACTATTTTTGAAGGTCTTTTTATTTTAAGACCCAGCAGGGACTGTTTCTTGACTGTTTTAAGCTTAGGCAGTGCCAAGAAGGCTGGTCCTGTTCTGTCCCCTGACTCCCATCCCAGCCCCGTGAACTCTATGTTTCTGTTGTGCTGGCACCAGCACTCATGCAGCAATGGAATTACCAGACTTGGGGAGCTGATCCAGATGAAAATTAGTAAAGGAAAAAGCTTTCAGCTGCACTAATTCCCTCATTCAGCAGAAGGTGTAACTGCATTAGCTGCAGGCTGTTGTTGGAGGAAGGGTTGGGAACGCGCTGCCAGAAGGCAGAGTCAGACCTCCCTTCTTGGCAGCCACTTTCAAGTAGATTGGATTAAGCATGTTATGAAAGTGTCATCTGAGTGCCACCTTCCAAAGAGGTTTGTATGCTGATGAGTTTCAGTATCACTGAAACTGCTGGCTGCTGGGGCTGAGATCCCGAGCAGGACGAGCACTGCTCTGCCACCTCTGCCAGGCACCAGCTCCTTGTGCCAGAGCCTGCAGTCCCTAAGGAGGCAGTGCTGGCTCCCAACGCCACCCTCCTGGCAGCTGGGACACGCAGCAGGAACCGCTGGGGACAAGCACTGAGGAGGCTGAGGTCACACCTCATCCCTCTGGCTCTTGGCTGCCTCAGTCCCCTCGTGATGGCCATGGCAGAGAAGAGATTCTCACACACGGAGTTTAAGAGCATGGCCAAGAAGAGATGCTCCCACATGGAGTTTAGGAGCGAGACCCTCAGCTCCTCCAGAGCACAGCTAACAGTGCTGCTGCCATCCTGCCTCTGTTGGTGTCCCAGCTTCCCAGAGAATTCCTACAAGATTCCATGGGACAACAATGCTGAGTACACCGTGGCAGCAATTTTGCTTGATATGAAAGGGTTAATACTTTTGGACTGTGTGTGAGGGAAAGAGGAAGGGACAACAGGAGCCCAGATGCATCTTGTACACTGGCACTGACACATGCCAGGTGTTAGTGCAGGGATGAAAGCCCAGGACTTGCCTTCCCTGGGAGTGCCCTGAGCACAAGGTCTCTCTTGCTCTCTAATTAAAGGATGCCATGCAAAATAAGGCTGTGACCAGAAGACTGAGAGCCAGGAGAGCAGGTTGCTCCTGAAGTGATGAACCACTCTTAAAGAAACCTTGGAGGTGAACTTGAAGCTACTTGGAGGGTTAAAAATAAGGTCTCTGCTACCCCTCAAAGGTGCCAGTGGGTAAAAAGGCAGAGTATTTTGTGGGGGGTCCTTCTCAGCAGACCTGCTGTGAGACCACTACCAAGCTTAAAACCATTTCTCGTGTGAGCTGTGGTTTAGTGGAGCGCAGATTTTGGCACAGTTCTCTCCTCTGGCTCACCTTGCCTTCTGCAAGAGGAAGGATCTGACTGCAGTACAGGAGCAACCAGACTTCTATTGCCTCCACATCACTGTGCAAGGTAAAATTTTCTATGCTGCAACAATCGTGGATGAAGAGCAAAGGAAGGCAACAAGAATTTTGCCTAATTCTCTCAGTTGGGTAGGCAGCTCTGCATGGCAATGCCTTTCCCAGCCAGCCTCCCTCTCATACCCTCCCTGTGGCACTGGAGCCTTGCCATGCCCTACTCTGACTCTCAGCTTCTGTTCCCTCCCTACCGTTGAGCAGCCACCTGGAAAACACAGGAGGTTGCAGGCAGGAGCCTGTGCCACCAGGAGGGAGTAGGAGGGAATGCCTGTTGATTTTGCCAGAAGATGCTGCCTTCATGAAAAGGAGAAGCAGAAATGAATCCACTGCAATGTGAACAAGAGCTCTAACCCACAGGGTTCCTCCAGCCTTCCTGCCCAGCTTCCTTCATACAGAAAGCAGAAGGTAGGGGAGAATGTTGTTCACCATGTCCCATCTGACCTTGAGTCACCACGTAGGATGAGGAAGATGCCTTCATGTCCACCGTGCCCTTTTGGTCTGCATGTGTGTAATGACTTACTCAGACAATTCTGGAGAAGTTTCCATCAAAACATGGCTGAAGGCCCTGCCCCATGGGCTGCATCACACGGTCACACATGGTGAGGATGTTGATTGTGTTGGGGGCAGTAGGAGCCCATTGCATCAAGGGTTGGGCTTTAGGGGCTGCCACACCAACTCCCTCCTCCTCCCCTGACTCAGTGCTCAGGGGACATCTCCAGGTGCAGTGGCTTTCTCCATGACAGTCAGGCTCAGGAGAGACTGGCTGTCAGACTCTGAAGCACTTGCTGCTTTTGACTGTGTGTTTTGGACAGGATCCCCTCCCATCTGCATTGATGCAGCTATTGTTTGTATACATGATTTTAAGAAGGGATTTCACTTCCTTCCTTCTCTTTTTAATATCATGTAGAAGCTAGAAGCAGGGAAAAGAGACTGGCACCATATGACCAACCAGCTGTCTGTGGACTGTCAGAGCATATTGAGAGGAACACAATGTGACTACCTTGGGTGCTTGATCATTCAGTCTCTGTTGGCTAAGCTATACACTATCTTCCTTCCACTCAATTACCCTGAATGTCACTGGGCCAATGAATCAAAAAAAAAAAAAAAAAGTAATCTGATCCATGTCCAGTGCATGGTAAGAGCCCCTTTCTAGGAAAGCAGCATGACTCATGCTGGCAGAGCATCTACTGCCAAGTCATCCTTTCTGTTACATGGCAATGTCTTCACTTTTCCAAATTGCCTTTAAAGGCAGGAGAGTCGGTCACCTTTGCTCCAGCTTCAAGGTAGCAAACATAAGTGTTTAGGAACGAGAATATCAAAGGATGTGAAGCAAAGCTAAGTCTAGATGCCTCACATTGACTAATGTTGGAGAGATGGTGAGTTGTCTTTGACCTCAGTCCTCTCACTTTTTTCTGCAGAGGAAACACAAGTGCATTTTAAAGATCTCTTCCATTATTTGTGAGTTTCATGGGTATATGAAGACATGAAAGTATCCTTCAGTTTCCACTAGAAAATCAAAATGCTTTTACAGAGGGAAAGGAAAGCACCTTGAGGTGCACAGATAACAAAAGGCATGATCTGTCACTGGCGCAGTGGAGCAGAGAAAGGCAGTTTTGGGGCACTAGGGAAAAGATAATCTCTGCCACTTGAGGAATTTATCAGGTAAAGTCTTTTCTGAGGATGCCTCCTAAACTGTGCTCTCTGATACAGCCAGTCTCCAGAACCATTAGGCACAAGTTCTTCAGGCTGAAGTTTGATGTGGGGGGATTACCCAAGAAATTGACCCAAAGAGAGGAGATGTTCCTTAAAGAAAGAGAAAAGAGTCTTTTCATTATTAATTGGTTGGAATGACTAATTTCTAGGAAGCCCCAGTTTCTCTGAATTGGCAGATTTGACTTCCCTCAATATACAGATGACAGTATTATACTCTGCACACTTTGCCAGCAGACATACTGCCTTATTTACTCAGGAACATGTCGTGTTTTACTTGACAAGTGGTAAAAACATGGTCTGCTTTACTTCTCTTTAGCATTCTAATTTTTAGGCTACTGAGGCTTCTATGCCTTCACCTATTCAAGGATAGGTTCTCAAAAAAACTGTATGATGATTGTTATTGATTATGAGCAATAATATATTATTTTTGTCTGTCCCTTCTTCCTTCCCTCTTGCATTATTTATGCTGCAATCCTTTTCCTTCTAGTGACAATCAACATCATTACCTCTCTTCTCAAGCTACACACTGATGTTTCTCAAGCCTACAGACTTTTGCAAGCAAGTTTCCAGTTATTCTTTTGGGCTTGTGATTCATCCAAATGGACGTGGAATTATTGCATTTTCCTTCCTGCAGATATTTCCCTGCAGTTACAGAAGTCTGTGGAAAACCACACCACATAAATTCAGCGTTGTGGACTGAGACTGGGACATATCTGGTCATGTAGCTGCTGCACAGCCTCAGTATGGCAGAAAGAGCTGCTAATTACATTGCCTGGAGTAGAAAGCTTGAGTAATCAAGGAAGGGGAAATGGTGAGAAGCATATGAGCAGAGTTGTTCATAATTTCCATCTCAACGCCTGCCATAGGAAAGGAGGCATAGGAACATCATGGCAAATGCACATAATTTACTGCTGATGCACTTAAAGAATTGTGGTGTCTAGATAAGGCAAGTCAAGGCAGTTCTAACTTACTAACACAATTTACTTAGCATAAAATAGCTGATGTGGATTTTTGTGAATTAAGATATTTTGAATTTTTTTATATCTTGTTTTTTTTTCCTTCTTCTCTTTCTGCATATTTTCTTTCTTCCTTTGTCTTTCTTTCTTAGACAAGCTGTTTGGCAACTTGAGGTGGTTTTCCTGTGTGTGTTTTTTTGCATTTAGCCCCTGTGTTTTGGAGAAGTGCCTGCCTGCAGCAGCCTAGACAGACTTCCAGGGCTGGAAGCACATTTTCTAAAACATGGGCGTAAGTTTCCTTCACCTTTGACCCTTTTCCACCCTGGAACTGAAGAAATCTCTGAAGAAATCTCCGGGCTAGGTTCATTTCTCTGCTTCCCATATTGCTCCCAGAACCCTACCCTAAATATTAATGCTTTTCCCAGGCAGGTGTTTCACAGCCCAGGAAAATCTAGAAGAGGCTCTCATCCTCACTTTCTGTCTCCTCTTCTCTCTCACACCTAAGAAGAGGGTAGGAGATGCTCATATGTTTCAACCTTTCTTGTTGATTTCTGTTTCCTTTCCCTCCTGGCCCCATGGAAAGAGGAGGTACTCCAATAAACATCTCTCACTGTCTTCTCCTCCTAGTTTTGGGGACAAAAAGGAGCAGGATCCACTCCTTTTAGTTATTGTCAAGGTTACTGAATCCCTTCCAGACGTGCTTGAACTTCTGTGATGCACAAAGTTTCCCATTTCTTTTTTATTTCCCAGAACAGCACAGAAGTTTGAGAGAAGCAGTGGCTGTGAGAAAATCACTTTCCTATGAACAATGAGAAAAAAATAGCTGAGATCATGATGAGTGTCCTTTACTGTCGAGATCAGCCTCCTAGAATAACTTTCCCAGGGAGTGATAATTTGTTTCAGTGAAAGACAGATTTCAAGGGAGATCCTGAATATAAGGGAGAAGATCATGTGTCAGGTAACATGGGCTTCCTCTAATACTCCCTTTTATTCCCATCTTCTGCAGTCCTCTCTCCCATCCAGTTCTTTTTGTTCCCACACATCCTCTGCCAATCTATTTTCCCCGGGGTCTGTTCCTGCTCCTGTGGAGTTTTATTTCAGTCCTTGCATGGATTTGGATGATATTACATCAGGCTTCATGTCGTGTTCTGGGGCAGAAAGCAAGACAGTAAATCTCTCCTGTGTTCAACAGGCTAATTATAATTTTGTGTAACCCACATCTCTGGCTTTCTATTTCTCCAGGAGAGCTAGGGAGAAGCAGCTAAGGAAGAGGCAGAACTACTGAACAAGACCCCACAGCACAACAAAACCTTTTTGGCATGGTTTGTGAAGGAAAAGGGACAGAACAGGAGAGAGATCCTAATCTTAGTATATATTAGTTGCTCCCATACAACAGCGGTGGGTGTGGACTGAAATGCTCAGTAGCCAGCAAGATGGTAGATTAAGCAGATTGTTTGCTGTGAGATGGATAGAGGGAAAAGAGCAGGAAAGACTCAAGGAAGGGCTGCAGAAGGGTGTGAGGTAAATAATGGAAAGAAAAGTTCTAGTAAGTTCCAAGAAAATTGAAAATGGAAGCAGGAACTGGGATTTTTTTCATCTGGGAACAGACAGAGGATGCAGGGCGAAAGAAAAAAAAATGATGGGAAGATGAAAGCCATGTGAGTTAATTCAGCTCCTATTAAAACTGACAGCATTACTATTTACAGATAGTAGGCTTGGCTCATAGGAAGATTTTGAAATAGGACAGGAGAAAAGAAGGACTAGTAAGCAAAAGACAGACAGAGAGAGCAAGGAGAAGGGATATGCAAAAATGGAAATAGGAAATAGTTGAAAATGAACACAGGGAAACATACTTGGAACATTGGAAGTATGCTGGAAAAGGGAAAGGAGATTGAAACCAGAGCAAAAAAAATTTGCATGAGATCATTTTGTGATTTCAGATTTACATCCTAGGGAATATGAGAGTCATGCCTGTATAGCTGAGATCTTGAGAAAAAACCTGTGGCAGATGTGAAGATGTGCAGGGCAGAATTAAACTTCAAACTATAAAATGTATTACTTTATGCAGATACTTTCCTCTTAAGCTGTAAACCCCAGGAGTGGAGTGGGCTCAGAGAGCGTGCTGGGGGCTGGGTAGGGAAGATGGGAAGTAGCAAATAAAAGAGCTAATGACCAGATGGTTTGGTACAGATCTGTGTCTTGGTGTTGACCAACTCTGACATCTAAGGAAATGAAAGCTTCAGCTGAAGCTCTTCTGGAAGCTGGGGCAATATGAGGTCTGTCTCCACGTTTTATCTGGCATAGGGGCTCCCTGCCAACAAAATATGACTTCATGCTTCAATCTTCTCCCTGGGGAGAGCATGAATACCCAGCTGCCTGTTCCCACAAAACCTGCACAAGCCAGGTATCTCTGGCTGTGTCTGGACTGCAAAACCCCCAAGTCTCTGCATTCCTGGGTTCCATGGATTTACTCTGGCCCTGCAGGAGAGTAAAACATAGTCAAGTGTCAGTGCTCCAGTCCCTCCAGCCCCAGGCTCTGGTTTCCAGAAGAGGAAAATGTCCAGATGAGGAATGTGACACACTCCACCAGGTCCCCTGACATTTCCCACCTCCTGGGTCGCTTAGCCCAGCAAGTAAGTGCAGCTGGAGATCCCAACTCCTTTGTCAAACCTGGGTGAGCTGGGCTGATGGATTCAAAGTTTGCTGAGGGAGATTCAGGCATTTGTACATGCACAGAGTAAAATCACATGAGCTTTTTTTTTTCTTTTTCCTGAAAACCAGGCTTAAGCAAGACTCTTGACCAGGCATCCTTTCCAGAAAGAAAAATCAGCCATGGGCTGCCTGTCAAGGGAGAGCAAGCTGCATAGGCCATATGTGCTGCTGGTCCCATGGCTGGGAGCAGCAGGTCCCAAACCTCAGGAAGGTTCATTGTACACAAGGGTTGACTGCCTGAATGCCTCAGGCAGGCATTGAGGGACCTGTCTGCTGCAAGGTTGGTGAGATCCCTGCAGTGTATTTGGATGAGGGAAAACTTCCTCCAAAGTGTGAGCAAGACCTGAGCCTGGGGCAGCCCATTGGGTTTGCTCTGGTGCTTAAGAGTTGGGCTCTTGTGGGTCCCTTCAACTCAGAATATTCTGTGGTTCTGTGATTCTTCACTACCCCTGAGTGTGAAGGCTCTGCTCCCACTCACTGCAGTCACACAGAGTCCCCCAGGGAAAACTCCTGCTGGGATGGGGCAGGCCTGCTCACACATCCACAGCTGGGCTGTCAGTGCCAGAAATATCACCTCACCCCATGCACCAGCAATGCAACTGGGCTGTAATCCCAGTGTCCCTGTGGGCTGTAATCAAGGGAGACATTTGTGCTGAGACAAGGTGCTTTTCCATGTGCTCTGTCTTCTTGCCTATGCATTTTCGTGACATGAGCAGGGTCTGGTGAGATTATCTTATTTTTCTCCTCAGCATGATAGCAGGAATCGATGGGAGTGGTGTTTAGAGCTTCACTGCCTGAGCTCCCTGTGCTCAGCCTGAAAAAGCACACCCACAGCATGAAAAAAGCATCTTAAACAAACAGGATCCCAAGCTTTAAGAAGCCAGGAAGGTTTATGGCAATGCATTTTGAAGAAAGAAGTAGAAGCAGAATAAATATCTATTCCATTGCATGTGTTTGTTATAAACTTGGTATGGTGCTGAGAGCATTCAGTGTATACAATTCATGGGTACAAACTTCCCAAGGCAAATTCTTAAGCCTCCTCTTCTTGTAGTATTCCCTCCTACCCCACCAGACAGGCATAACCCCTGAGAGTGGCAGAAAACTGCTACCCCAACTCTTCTGGGTTTGATCCCAGTCTAAAGAGCCATAAAGTAGGATATTGGAAATATCAGGTGTTTTTTAAAATAGGGAACTAATGATGTGTGGGGTTTTGGCCACAGCCATCAACAGTTTAAGATCCCTTAATTTTTCTTTTCCTGAGCCATTGCAGCTGTATATGCAGCACTAATTCACCAAGGCTGGAGGGTTTGGGGTTTTTTCATTTTCAATCTTGGTGCATTTTGTTCACTTTTCTTCAGTCTATTTATTGATTCTCAGCTTTTTTCATGACTCTAAGTGCCCTCTTACTTTGTACTCCTCCCTTTCCTCCCTCCCCCCAAAACATACCAGCCTGCATTCACTTTGGCTGAATCTCAATTTATTTACTGCCTTTTAAAAAGCATCTTTTTTTTCTAAGGCTTGCTGAAAGAGAGCTGTCCATTAAGGTCCTTTTCCCACTGCAGAGAAGGCTTTGTCCTGTTTTCTCATGGTGTTTGTGGCAGATATGAAACCGTTGAAGACAAAATGTACTTTTGAATTGCTCAGGCTGAAGCAAATGAGAGCTGTGTGCAGGCAGATGGAGAAAGGGTCCCAGGGTACTTTTCAACTCTGGGACAGGACATATCACTTTAGCAAATTGTTGCTGGCATCTGTTTTTGCATGGGGCAGTTCTCTAGCCCCAGATAATCCCCTCTGAGTGCCAGGACTGGCTGTGCTGTTTGGCTGCTGATCTGTCACTTCCCAGCAACTGAATTAACTGCTTCAAAGCAGCTGTTCCAGAAGCTACATTGCTGTGAGATGAATGAATTTATTTAAGCTTTCTACATTATTGTCAAAAAAGTATGGGACTAATGTATGAAATTTGCTCTGTGTTGATATTCATGATAAGGAGTAAGAGAAGCCTTTGCCAATATTTTACTCTCTTATCAAAAAAAATCAATAAAAGTGCTTCCTGGTAAATAGCACGTTTGACATGTGGCCTGTCTGTCAGGGCATTGGAAAGGCTGATAAATACCCAGTACCCTTACAACAGTGCTTTCCGGGGAAACAAACAGCCTGGGGGAGAGAAGGGGCTGTACAGCTCTGCAATGTCCTGTGTCTGTGCTCAGCATCCAGTGAGCTGCTCAAAGTCTGGATCCACTGATCCTGCTCCTCTCCCTGTGCCCTCTCTCTTCCCTCTCTTCAGACCAGCCAAGGGAACACTGCTCAGCCCCAGCCACACTCAACCCATCAAGGACTTTTCTGAAGGCTAGCACAGGCTCTTAGTTCTGGACTAATAAATTATCATTTATTCATGATCCTAAATGTGCTTTCAAGTCCAGGTAACACTGTTTAGCCAGCCTCTTTCAACCCCCTCCTCGTGCCTCCCCCCATTTCCTCCAGAGCCATGTATTACTTGCCCTGCAGTCAGTACAAAGCTGGAGGCACAGCTCTGATCAGAGGGTCCTACACTCTCTTCACACTTGCTTAATGCAGGTCCAGGTATGTTCAGCAATACTTTACTCCTCTCATGTGCTGCTTTGCAATGTGTCTTCGTCTTCTCTGCCGCTTTTGATTAAGGTATGCTGAAAAAAATAGAAATGATTGGATTTCTCTCCCCTGATTATCCTCCTGCTAACATAATTCATTGTCATTTAGAACATAATTTGCTGCTAGGGATGTGATTAGCTTGGATTAAGACACCATTAAATAAACAAGGCTGGGTAAGGGTAAGATGGCTGCAGAAAAAGACAGAGTTGTTTTGCATCAGCTCACATCTTATAATTAGTTGTGATTTAAAAAGAAATACCTGAAAATTTCTTAAGGGCTGAGGGAAGTCCTGAAGCAATCTAATACAGTATTTTAGAGTTAGTCTGAATGTGATCAGTGATCTTAAAAACAGTAAGTATATGATGATGGACTGAGAAGCGCCTCTGTGCCTCCCCCAGAATCTCCTCGATTCCTTCCTCATCCTCCATCCAGTGCAGCCCTCACTGGATGTGAACACTCACATGCTCAGTTGAAGCCATGGCTCTCAGTCTTTGTACTACATGTTCCATAAAATGTGAAGCTTTAGGGAAATTCAAGTATCATCCTTTTTTGGAATCCTTCTCTGGAGTATGTGGAGGTCGAAGGAGAAATTTGTTGAATCTTCAACAGTGCTACGAAGTCAAGAAAGCCATCACTTCCACTCATGAGCTGAAGGATGAGTTCTGCTTCAAGAGCTTCTGGTATTCACATCTCTATTCTATCCAGGTGGAATATTAAAATTCACATTTATCTAGTGGCTGCAGAAATACCTTAGAACAGCCAGGCAAAGTTACCATGGCTGTGAGCAGAATGCTGTTAACTAAACATAGGACCAGACCTCTATGCTGCACATCAAATAGGAGTTATAACACTTTTTACATGTCCTTAGTAAGACCTAAGGACAGATTTAGCTGGGAAACAGAATGCATTACTGGAAAAACTAGTCTTTTATTTCTTCTCATCCTGAACCTCTCAGAGCCCAACTCTGCCTCCCTTACAATAAAATATGTGGTTTTGAATTGTTCAAAACAGGTACTTCCAAATAAAGCTGTCTGTGTAAAGAGTAATGTAAGTGGGTTCCCAAGCATTTATTCTGCAAGTTACCTGACCTGCTACCTTTTGTTTGCATTAATTTGGCTGTTACATCTGATCCACAACTTCACTGAGAATAGATCTCTTGAAATTGAAACTCGGGCCAAAACTTAGGAGCCCTCCTATAAGAAAGTGTTTAAAAGCTACAGGTTTTGACTTTAGTCCACAGATTGTGACAGCTAATCTTTCTTCATCATGTGTAGAAACTCAGAATTAGAAACTTAAATATAGAATTGGCTGATTCACCAACTTAGTATAGTTAATGATGTGGATTAGCCTTTTTTGCAAATGCTTTTGTGGATAAACAAAACAAAGAGAGGAACTTTGTACTCTAATTTGTCTAAGTGTGCCAGAGCCAGAATGAAATTTGCTCAGTATATATTTTCCCAGTTAGAAAAGCTATACTTTAAAAAGTCTAGGTGAACTCAGTGGTATCATTTGTTGACCCACCTGGAAGAGATGACCGGTCGAGGTTTGTTGACTTTCCTGGAATAGTTGGAGTAGGCTGTCAGGGGGACACTGACCTGCAGGCCAAGGCTTTTGGTGGAATATAATCTTCCTGTGTTGACTCTTGTGTGACATTAGAGGTGAGACTGACATTCATTTACATTCTTCTGTTAAGTAAGCAAAGGATTCTTGTGTTGCCTTAGCCCTGTTCAGCACAGCCATGGGTGCTTTGGGTATGTGCAAGGAAATGAGGAGCATGACTACCACTCATTGGAGGGACAAGGGGTGGAATGCTTATCAGGAAACATAAAAAAAAGTTTGTCCAGATCCCTCAAAACCTGATTTGAACAGGTGAAATTCCTTCCAGTAATAGGACTGCATCTACTTCCAACAACAGCCTAGGGAATTAAAGGGAAAAATAAATGTAATCATGAAAACCTTGAGAGGAACTGTGAATGTGCAGCATATGGTAGACATTTGGTGTGACCCTTCACATGCTAGCATTGTACAGGAGCCTTTTGAAGGAACCCTAACAACCACAAATTGTAGCATTTTAGAGCACAAATCTGCCCTGAAAAGGGTCTGGTTAACTTCAGCCTCAACTGTTTTTCTTCCCAAGCCTGCCCAAACTGGGACAGCTGAATTTAATGACAGAATAAGTTGTTATGATTTCACTGCTCTTTCTCTAAACCAGATCCAGCTATGCTTTGGAAATGTGAGCTGTGCTGGCCTTTGCTTTATAAACAGGAGCATTCAGTGGATTCTAGCTGTAATAACTTGACTTTTGGGGGAGGAGAGCCAGAAATCATCCATCCTGATGAAAGGGCCAGTAGGATTTGCAGCATCTGAACAGTGGGAAGGGAGCACATCTCTGCTGCTGTGAGAAGGTGCAGATCCAGAGCAGACCCTGCAGTGGCTTTGGTTCCATTACAAGGAAACCTGCAGGCAAGCAGGGAGCCATGGGATGTGCCAGTCTGCTCCCAGAACTGAGACTGTGGTAAATAGAGAGCAGACCTGACCCATGGCTTAGGTACACAGAGCAGATATTGCGTTTTGTTTTCTTTTTCTGCTAGAGCTGGGATTAAAAGCTCGAGAGATGACATTTCTTGTTCAGACTCAAATGTTTATTAATTTTTATTTACATTACATCCTCACAGACTGTGAGTTTTACAGTACTTTTAGTTAACAAGCTAAAAATAGAGACATATTTCACTTTCTACAAGGCCTTTTAAGGCCAAAGTGTTCAATTAAGAATGGACACTTGAATTATTTTTACTTTTAACCCAATAACTAACTACTTGTGACCTGTAATGCAGACTTCTCTATTCAATTAAACAAGATTCTACCTAGACTCTTGAAGAAGACAGTGAAGAAGAAGAAGAAAACCTTCCCCCTAAAACTTCTATTTTGCTTTATATATATTACTATATCCTAAAACCTCAAATTCCAAGTTTTCTACCATGTGATATTACACTTCTGTTTAAACTACACACCGGTGATCTTAGTTTTATCATTCAATTTTGGAAGCCTTTTTTACTTCAGGTCAAAAGCAGTGTTTTCCTGGGGGTCAGTGCCCATCAGCACAGAAAGCCCTTTGGACTTTCTCAGTTTCCAGGGTTCCCGCAGGGAGAGGATGCAGCTCTGCACTCCAGCCAGTTCACTGTCCCTGTCAGCTGGATTTAACCTGTGTTTGAGGTGCACCAGGGCTGTGTCCTTCCATGCCAGCAGCTCATCCAGGGCCACCTCATCTGTCCCTGCCAGTGCTGCTCTCTGCAGTGCAGACACTCTCTGAGCCCTGCACTAACGTTTTCCAACCACCACTTCTCCCAGAACAAAATTGTACCTGAGCACTTCCCGATGCTCCAGTTGGAGCTGTCCTCCTCTGTCTGTGACCTGTGGATGCCTCTGGCAGCAGGCAATTGCCATGCTGCAAATGAGAGAGGGAGGATGGCCTCAAATGCAGGCAGGCAGGCTCTCTGCTCGCCTGGTTTCATACCTGCTAATCCCTTTCATCAACAGCAACAGCAAAAGCCCATTAGATCGTGGGTTTGGGCAGAAGTCTGTAATTTCTATATATCCCAGCACAGACTGCCAGGAGCTGGTACTTTCTCATTACAAAGTTTGTTGTAACACTGTAAGTTGATCTAATTTTCCTCCAGAGTTGTTCCTTAGAAGAGGGTGACTGTAGAGAAGAAAACCAGAAAGTTTTGCATGACCTTGCTGTCTGAGACTGCTTTTTCACTCTTATTCCCAGGTGGGGAAGTCTCAGGATTTTAGTGAGCTGAAAAGGTGGTTAAGTGTTTTACAGCAGCGTTTACCCAGCCCAGAACTGAAGTTCCAACTCACCACTGGACCTCTGTAGCTCCAGAAAACAGAATTTCAGGTCCCACCCTCCCAGGAATTTCAGGAGGGTAACATCTGGATCCAAAATTAACCATCACAGTGTTGTCTCTTCTCACATTCTAAATCCTGCTGTCTGATCTCAATCTAGTGTACTGTCAGTATAGAGAACCCCCAGCCAGAAAGCTGTAAAGTGATGCACTTAAAATAGCTGAGCCACTGAAGGGTAGGAGCTGGAAGGTGAACAGGGGTGGCTTTTTGAACCACTGCCCAGCCCTAAAGGAACAGGCTGCTGTTTCCAGTCCACTTCAGGACAAATTCATCAAGAAAATTAACACCTCTGTCACCAGGAGAAGAGGCTCATCCTTTTGTCATGCACTTGAAACCAACTGAGCTCCATCAGGCAGCCAAGGTGAGAGGAGCAAACTTGTTATTTGATCTCATGCAAAGTCCTACAGCGGAACTCAACAGCCCAGCAGCAGAGCTTCACCCAGCCTCAGCATTTCACATACACTTCGAGGGGTTGTCATTATGCCTCAGTATATGGAGAATGCTCCCCTCAATATCTCAGCTCACAAAATTAAACCCTGCACTCATCACCTCTCTGTGCATTGTGGTAAATAAGTACAAGTTTCTTCTGTAACTTCTGAATTAAATTCAGTTTCCTGGCCTGTGCTGCATCACAGCTCAGCGCTGTCCTGGATATCTGGGTGGCACAGTGCATATTTTGGGATGTTTTGCATCTGTTATAGGCAGATCCCTTTTCTCAATGGAACTTTCTAAGCTATTCCCCCAGTGACATCACGCCTTCTCTGCTCCCACAGCCACAAAGGCATTTATTGATAGGCATGACATTTTCCTTTAATGCTTTCATTGTTTCCAGAGGTTTATTTGGGTTGTTGTTGGAAGGCAGAAAAACAAGACAAAAGGCAAAGTATGTTGAGAAGGAGACTTGGCCTGCATGCAAGTCTGTGGTGAGAGAAAATCTCTGGGGCAATTTTTAGGGAATCTGCTTTCCACAGGCTTCTCCACAGTGACAAATGAGTGTCATCCAAGCCCCCTGGCACTGCCACCTCCTTCCTGCAGTTTGCTGCAGTCCAGTGCTTGGGTTTGGTGCACTGTGCAGGGATCTGGCATGGGGATTTTAGAGCACTTTTCCAGATGTATCTGACTGCCTTGCTCTTCTTCCCTATTTGCCTCTTTAGATGCGTTTTTTTTTCCCTGAGAATTACCCACAGCACTTGCAGTGAGTTGTTGTCCAGAACGATGTGTTAGTTTATAGACAGATAAACTGACTGTTACATATTTCATTAAATATTCCTTAAGAGTTGCTTTGTGTCTAAGGGAGTTTGCAGACATCCATATAGACCCCTCTTAAAAGTTAATTTGTCTGGCAGTCTGGACAAAACAATACTCCAAAGGTTAATAAGCATGAAATGAATGGCTTGGTAGGCCTGGGCTAAATGATCATTTGGAGGAGGGAGCAGCTTCTGCTCTATTACATGCTGCTGCTGTTAAACCTCAGCAAATCTGCTAAGTGAGGAAGAGCACAGAAGAGAGGGGCCCTCTGGGTTTTGCACCTCAGTAGCCTCTGGCTTTGGTCTCACATAATGCTTGAACTGCTTGACAGACCAGTGAGCTCTGCTGGGACTTGCTCTCAGAGGAGCCTTGTGGGTTTTTCAAAAAAATATTTTATTATTATTTATTTGGGAGTGTTGCTGTTGTTGGGTTTTTTTCTGGTTTTTATTTTTTGTTGGTTTTTTGGGGGTCTTTTGCTTGGCTGTTTTTAGTAGTGATGGTGGGGTTGAGGTTTTGAGTCTAAAAATTAAGACCCAGTTAATTGAGATGTGATGAACCATGAGGTCTTGCCAGTGCAGTCTCTGGTGAAGAGAGGAGACTACAGAATATGGTAAAACCTGTTCACCCAGGCTGGCCAGAAGCCAAGAGCCACTGGAGGTGCTGGGAAGACCACCAAAATCTTCTGGGGCTTTGCTTTGCTCTTTTTTTTAAAATGTGGGGGACATTTCTTCTGTTTTATTTCTTTTGTTAGTTTTTCTTTTCTTTTTTGAAAAAATCTGAGCTGCACCCTGCCCTGTTGGTCCCAGCTGAGATGGAGGCAGGTGAGTGCCTCCCCACGTGCCTGCTGCAGAGAAATCACCTGCTGCTGGGGAGGAGAGAGTGTGCAGGTGGTGATTAGAGGTGACCCTCTGTTCTGGGGCTCCTTCCACCCCTTGTCAGCTCCTGACACTGAGGACCTGGCTGACCTTTTCTGGCTTGCACTGGCTGTGCTTGGCTGACAGATTTTCAAGTACCAAACATCCTAGTGCTGCCTGAGCTCCTGCAGAGACCAGGGTGGTGACAACAGGGGTCGAGTCCCTGTGCCTACTGCAGAAATCTGCAGAATATTTATAACTTTCACATCTTTTCCCTCCCCTGCAAGATTGACTCAGAAGTTAAATCCAACGTGTGTCCATGTAGAGTCCCCTGTGCTTCACAAGGACCATTTACTCAGTCTGAGATGCTGCTGCAGAGGACAGCTTATTTTTGCCAGTAACAGCACCAGACCAGCCAGTTGTTCCCTGACTGTGTGGTGTTATCAGGTGTAGATAGTGCTGTCTAGAGTGCAGCACACACCAGCACAGGGCTGGAGGAAGTAACATGCCAGAAAGTGGGAGAGAGGGCTGCTGTGAGGATGAGAGATGTGAGGGGAAGACCTGTCCTGGGGTGACTGTATGATGCCTGTATCCCCAATCATCTGTTCTGTTTGTGTTGGATATTGAGTTCTGCAGATTTCAGACTGGTTCCAGGAGTGAAGGTGGAGAGAAGAGGTGCAGAGTTTTTTACCAGAGTCTGCACCTGCTCCCCTGCATCCTTCACACAGACTTTGTTGTCTGCAGTGGACAGGGGGAGAGAGCTCTCCTTTGCTTTTAGTTGGTTTTTCTGGCTGAGGCAAAGAAGCTCCCTGG
>VXBI01012580.1:458749-480360 GCA_013397375.1 Toxostoma redivivum | reverse complement strand
TTTTTTTTTTTTTTGCCATTAGACCTGGAAAGAAATCCATTAACTGCATAGTATGGAGATCCTGGATTTCCAAGGTTTGATGCTCCTGCATTCCTCTGATCTGGAAGGTGAAATGCTGTTACCATAGCAGAGGGAATTCCTAAAGTGTGCCCAGCACAGGACAGAGCCATTCAGAGGGCAAACTGGAAGCAGCTGCTTCTTAGTCTGTGGTCTGTGAGCCAGCTGTGGCTGTGGGATGGCAGGAGATGGTCACTGGGAAGGGAGAGCCAGGATCCCCATTCCCTAGCAGCTCATAAGGGTTTCTGTGCCAGGCACTTTAGGAGCTTTTGACACTGCTTGGAGAGTAGAAGGCTGTTAGTAAGAAGGTTTTGGTGAGTAAAAATTCCCCAAGAGCCTGTTGGGGTATAAGGACTGACCTGGGAGTCTGCAGGGTCCTTGGTATCCACTGTAGTGCTGGTTCCTATCAAAGCAGGGTTCCCTTCTCACACAGGCACCAGGAAGCCTTGTGTCTTGCTCCCAAAAACAAGCATCTCCTTGCTACCCTTATTTGTTGATCTCATTTGCACATGTACAGACACCTAAAAAAAAAAAAAACCCAAACAAAACTAACAGTAATTTAAAGAAAACATTTTTTGTCCTCATTTCTCAGTCCGCTGTGCATAATGGAATCAGGCTTTCACCACCATTCAGTGTGGGGTTTTGAATTTCGGCTTTTTTCTTAGTGACCATTAATTTCTAGAGATGATGTAGCTCGTTTAATGAGAAAATATGATTTTTTTCTGCTTCATGCATCGACAACTCAATTGTTACCTAAGTGCAATTACAAAACAGTGTAGCCCAGCTTTGTTGAGTATCAAATATCCACAGCTTTTACTCACTGCCTGGGAAATTAAGTAACTGCTGTTGTAAATGAGGGTATTTGTTAATGTAGGGAGTGTTAATTAAGCCACTACAAAAAGCATAGCTTGACTTCTGTGAATGCAAGGTCGAGTCTTCCACGCTTCTTGTTATTGGTCATATTTGTAAGTGACAGTGAGATAGGAGGTATTGATAAGTGATTTGAGTGCCAGGTGTTGTTCTTTAAAAAGCAAACCAACATGGGGAATAAAAATGACAATGTCTTTCAAGTTTACTTCCAGATGCTTGTTAAGTACAGACACAAAAGGTAATAGTGCAGCTCACTAAATTAAAACCACTTACAGAAAAAAATAATGTCAAGAATTCATTCATGTAGTTCTGTGTATGTTTATACATTAAAACCTGTAAGAAATGCTGAAATTGTGGGAGTGTGAGTGATGTTGTGTTTAAGGGAGCTGAGCCTAAGTGTCAAATAACTATATGCCATGAGTATTCAAGTTACATGTGTGCAATTAAAACTGATATGTTTAAAATTATTATTTTGAGTATCTTATTTACCACTTATCAGCTGCCAGTTTCAAAAAAAGTGAGGACACATTGATCAGACGTTTAACCATGTGAACTCAAGTGTTTTCCATCAGCTCTGCTTTTGCTTTGGAGCTGAACTGAGTAAAAAACAGAACAGGTTGTAGTAGATCTGATCAGATTTGCACAGAAACATACATTCCTGTAATAAGTTACTTTATAGCCAATTGAATTATTTTCCAAATCACCCATTTATTCAAGGTTTTTTATGAAATGAGAAGCTAGTGCTGTCGTTTTGTATGTCTACAATATACAGGGTACCAAACCCTCTATAATCACTATTTATAATTGAAAGGGGAAGCTATATGATTAAATCTTAATCTCTTGCTTCGATAAAATGTTCCCCAAATCCTGGCTTTGTGGTTCTCGTTTTGTTTCTAATGCATTGTTACTAATGATTCTATGATGTAAACGCATTGAAGGGATAGGGAAGCTGGGGAATACTGCTTACTGCAAAACATTAAGTGGTTTTTTTGATATAATTCATTACAGCTGAAAGAAAATATTAAAATTCTTAAATCTGTATACATTTAATCTTTTATGTTGCTTTTAACAAGAATGGTCTGCACATCTGTGTCAGCTACCACTAACGTAAATGATGTGTTTGATTGAGGGTTATATTAGACTTTAGAGTTAACATGGATTTGCTTATCAGCATAGACAGTGGGATTTGGAATGACAATTTATTATAGTGCATTGTACTTTACTTATAATTCACAAATGGCTTAGAGATTTAGATTTTTGTTATCTTGTTCCTAAATCCTCTCTTCATTGTTGGTGTCAGTATCCATTAGATTGGATTGCTAATAGAACATCCTACTCCCGTTGGAAGGGACATAGAACCACCCTTGCCCAAAGGCCTCTTAAACTCTGACAGATATGGGTACCGACCACATCTCTAGGACATCTCATGCCTGACCACCCTCTAGGTGAGGAACTGCCTCCTGGTACCCAGTCTGAATCTCCCTGTGAAGCTCTGGACTATTCCCATGTGTCCTGTCACAATCCCAGGATGGGGGAGCCCCAGGGGCTGCTCTGGTGCCACCTCCCTGCTCCAGCAGGGCCATCCCAGAGCACAGGGCACAGCAGTGTGTCCATGTGGCTCTGGAATATCCCCAGCAGGAGACTGCACCGCCTCTCTGCACAATGGATTCAGTGCACCAGGGAGAAGAGCTCAGTGTGCCCCTCCCTGTGTCCCCTCCTCAGGAAGGAGAAGTCACCAGTTGTTCTACAAATGGCAGCAGATAAACAGAACATTGAGAAAACAATTCTCTTTCAGAAACACTTCCAAGTGCTCCTCTCCCCCTCCAGTGGAACCCATCTTACTGCCCTGAAGAGGAATTGTGAGGATGAATTTTTCCTTTATTTCAAATAAGGTGAGAAAATACAGTATTATACAGCTCTGGGGTTGCCAAAAGAAAAGCTTGTTCGTGTTGGCTGTACCTGAAGTGATACAAGTAGAGACTTTGAACAAAAGAATCTGAATTAGCAATTATAGTCTGAATTTTCAGCCCAGCTAAAATTTTATATCAAGTAGAGCTTGCAGTGTTTTGCCTGAGAGATTTTTGCCATTGGTTGTATTTGTGCTGATATAATTCCTTATCAAGAGCAGTTCTACTATGTCATGATTGTGAAAATTTTGGACAGTGTAAGAGTTTTAAACATCTGAGTACAAATGATTGCTGAATTTAAGGGGTTTTTTACTGTTTGCTATCTGACATTGAGCAGTTCTTATGCCACCACTCAGAAGGACCTGCTGAGCAGCAAGTGCTGCAGCCCCTCACAGGATAGGAGTTTGGAATTGGAAGGTCACAAGGAAACCCATTCTTGTGTTTCTGCAGACACAAACATTGGCTGTGCTCTGAGCAGCAGGCTCTCTTCAGACACTCTAATGTATTGCAACAGCCATGTGACCACAAACAGGCAAAGTGTGAGGAAATTCCAACTTTTTCTGTGTGTGGGTGAAGAAGGAAAACATTATTTTAGGAGAACTAAGCACTTAGAATTGTTAATATTACCAACTCTATATTATAGAGAACTGAGACTGCAACTGTATGAAGTGTTCTATGTAAACAGTCCTCTCAAGAAGCAGAAATGTGATTGTTGACAGTATAAACACCAATCTTTCTCAGCATGTTAAAGTGTTATAACAAAACTTTAGCGTTCAGGCAAGTTAAGGATTTCAGACAACCAGCTCATTTTTCACTAGGTAGTATAATAGAATATACAAATAGCAAAACAAGAGAAAATACAACACAACAGGCCTTCTTTAAAAGAGCCAGTCAAATAACATTCCAAGTCTAATGGATAAGATTCCCAGCTCAGCAGAAACTATGGAGCAGACATGAATTTCAGATTGTTGGCAGAGGTTTCCCTGGGTTATGCTCTCACAAGTTATTATTTCATTGGAATTATGCCTCTCACCTGCGATTAAACATGACAAATATTTTAACAGAACTACATCGTATCAGGATAACATTCCCCTATTTATATTGCCCTAGTTTTACCTTGAGATATTACCCATTGGTGGCTCAGTATAGTTGACAGAAAATATCCTTGTTAAGCAGCCTACAATATCATAAAAATTTAGCTGTAGTCCAGCTACATTATCCTTGAAAATTAGTTATGTGAGCACATAACTCTCCAGCAGTGGTGGGTCAGAACTGGGCACTCCCAAAGATCTGGAGCCTTGCAGAAAGCAACCTGTGTCAAGCCACAAGGCTCTTTCTAATCTGAAACCACAAAGGTGGTTTTTATTTTTTTTCTAGAAGAAATTTGGATTTAGCAAAGTCTGCGACTAAAGGTGTGAGATTAGTTCTGCTGACAAGAATCTCGGTGTTATAGTCTTGATAAATAAGAAGACTGTTGGGGTCATTCTCAGATCCCTGTGTGTTCTCCTTTCTCTCACCCCTGTACCTTTCTATTAGGTTCTTGTATTTGGCTGTAAGATGTAAGGTGCTTTGTGCTTCTCAGTTTCTAATTAAATCTGCTTCAGAGTAAGTCTTCTTGAGTGCTTCACTACAGCTGGCTCCACTCAAAGTTATTGAAGTACTATTGTTTTATGTTAGTGACATAGAAGTTCTTGTGAGGGAAAAAAGAGTTCTCAGTTCTTGTGAGAAAAGGATTAACTTGCTTATAGAATCGTAGCGGAGTTACCTGGATTGCAGCCCCACAGGTCAGCAAGGCCAACTTGTTATTTGAAGAAAAATTATTATGAGCCAACTGCTAGATGAGGTCAATAGCTTTGTCTAGCAAAGGTTTAGAAACCTCTGTGGCTGGTGGTTTTACTACCTGAAAAGACAACTTTGTCCAAGGCAGCACTGTCCTCCTAGTGAATTAGTGGTGGAGTGGTTTTTGTTGTTTGGGGTTTTTTTTGCTTATTTAACCTGACCCTTCCAAGCCTGAGTTTCTGCTTTTCTGAGTTTTCAATGTGACCAAGAAGAGTTCAGGCCCATTGCAGTGTTCTATAACTAAAACTGTATTTACAGATCCTGGTTATTGTGGTTTTCTGGTATCCTGATTTTCCATCCTCAAACGTTGATTTTTTTTGTCTGTAATCCTTGGATTATGAGTGTCCTGGTTTCAGCTGGGTGCTCATCCCAGAGCACAGGGCACAGCAGTGTGTCCATGTGGCTCTGGAATATTCCCAGGGAGCAGACTGCACAGCCTCTCTGCCCAGGGCAGAAGTTCTGCCTCATGTTCAGGATGGATTCTGAAATTCCAGAAATTTCTGAAATGTTCGTGTTTCCTGCTGTTACTGACTGTGTGATGTTTGTAGCATTTTACTGCAATGGAACTGTGGCTATATAGGGATGTGCTAAACAACTTGAAGATGAAAGTGGGAATGAAGAGCAGGTCTTATGTTAATTATTGCCACAGAACCTTTTCCCTTTGCCCAGTGTGACCACAGTGGCTGCTGCAGCCCAGTGGATGGTTCTGTTAAACAATTTATTTCCTCGTGGTCACAGGACATTGATCTGTACCTCTGCAGGCAGGAACCTTCCTGCTCCTCTGCTTTGTCTCCATGTTCAGCTGCCCAGAAAGTGTAAAAACATTTGTTAATTTTCCAAACAATCCCCTCTCTGGTAGCTCAGTCTCATCTAATTGCATTGCAGTGGATTTTGACATCCAAGCTAGTGTATAAAAAATTTGCTTCAAACTGTGGGCAAGCCCTTTTTTAATTTATGCTGATGTCAAATGAACTTTTACCACTTTGATACCAACACAATGCAGAATGGCACTTCACTGACATTGAAAAGCAAGTTTTGGGTCTTTGAATCCCATACTGGCAAATGGAAACTATGGATTTCATTTGAAAAACCTGGAATGCTTCCAAATGTATGTAATTTTCCTTAAATTTTATTTAATCAGTCCACAACTGAACCAGAAGCCCGTTATATTTTTTAATTTCAGTTTAGTTAGGAGGAGTTTGCTGAAGATTCCATTGTTTGATGCAACAAAATCAATCAACATCTCCTGTCTTTCCCTCCTGTGTTTCTACCTCTCTTTTCCTCAGTGGCATCAGCAGTGCATGATGCTGAAGTGCTGATATCCATGCTGGTGCCAGGTGGTGATTTGCCTTTAATTCAGGTTCCAGATATTGGATCTGGTTGCTTTGCAGTAATTATTAGTTGCTCTTGCTGTTCAAGCTGAGGGCAATTTTAGGGCCCATTACAGGAAAGATTTTTAAACAAGGTAATTAGCTGTTTTCTAGTAATTGTTGCAGTAGAGTAAGAAAGAAATCCACTGTGCTACCTGATGTATTTTCACCCTAATCTGATAGAGATTCTCAGCTGTGTTAGTTGGCATAGCTTGGTGGAAGCCAAATTCAGGCCAGATCCTCAGGTATATAAACCACAACTATCTTTATTTTTTCCCTTTTACAAATTCTACATTGCTGCTCTGTTTCATTATTTCTTTTGACCTCCACTTTTTTCCTCTGTCTGCTTTGATGAACTTGAACCACAAAAAAAAAATAAACATTATTTTTAAAGATGTATATATGTGCATATATCTGAAAGAGATTTTGTTGGGGACTATTAGCTTTGAGAAAACAAGTCTGTAAAATTCAGAGATGTGGTAATTAAACTTGCATACATAAATTCCTTATTTTGTCTCCCCACTTGAGATATCCAGAGCCTGTTGGCTTTCACAGTACTTGACATTTTGATAGCCTTTGCATTTTAAGCCACTTTCATTTCATCTCATTCAACACCTAGTTAAATTTAATTTCATTTTTGGATTAGTGAAACAGAGACTGAATGCAGCAGGAAAAGTTTGATTTCCCTGACTTGGAGAGCCTCAATTAGGAAATCTCTTTTAAAGGCAACAAGACAATCTAATTCTTGGGACAAAATTTAGATGCTTTATGCATAATACAATTCAGATTTTTGTTACCTACCTTTCAGATACTGAGTAAAACAAGAGAATTAACACCCTCGTTAACTTCATAATTTCACTGCATTTGTGGAAAACCAGCTCTCAGAATCTGTAAAAGAGCCTCTCCTGCTCTTGTGCCTTCTGCAGATTTATTTGGACTATTTTAATTTTAACCCATGGTTATGGTGAATCAGTATCAGCATTTCTGGTTCTTCTCCAAAAAGATTATAATATTGATAACAGGAGGTTTCTTCCTTTTCTGAGAGGTAGCTGATTATTGATAGTGCAGAAATGATTGGTCTCATCCTCATACTGGGTTCTTAGTTGTTTAGTACACTGCAGATGCATATCAGTGTGTTCTGAGAGAAGTAATTGCCCAGCATCTGGGATGTAAATGTTGCTGTTTGAGTTCTTACTAATTACTGGCCTGACCAAAACTTAAATGTCCTAAAAAAAGGGGGAAAAAATCTGAAACTATAGAGGACAGGGAAAAAATTAATCGGGTGATGTTGTGAATAGTGTGTGTGTATATATATATATAGATATATATAAATATATATATATATATCTCACATCAAATCTATGGGAATTTGTTTAATTCTATGTTTTGTTTCCACCCTGATTGCCATATTCTTCATCTAATAAAAAGACACAGTTCACGCTCCTCCCTAATTTCTTCTCTGCAAAGCAGTTCCACACCATGAACTCCATCAATATAGAGATCATTTTCTCATGACAGTGTCACTCTGTGTGCTGAGAGGGGCATAGTAGGAAGAGAAATGAGATTATATTGGTGTCATTACTATTTGAGTTCTGATGTTGGAGTTGATTAACACAGAAGGAAACACAGCTCTACAGCCAAGGCCTTCCTATGAAAATTTACATTAAGTGGCCTGCAAGGCACTAAAATCACATTTCAACCAACAAGATGCTATATAGTCTTTTACATTTTACATTAACATACTTGATGAAGAATATACTAGTTATGAGTTCTGTCAATTTACTAAAGAACAACTAAATTTCACAAAAAGATCAGTTAAACACTACCATTTTGGTAACCTTTTACAGTAATGATCTTCAATAGCCAGTTACTGTAATCATAGGCTATAGCAATTTGCATATTTTAATTGATTTGCATATTGTCTGCCTGTTCTAGGTGGAAAATACTTATTTGGTAGCATTCATGGTTTAAAATCAGTGGATTTAGTTACTCTCCTCTTGTGCTATTCCTGACTGAATCAGCAATGTTTGCTGTAACCAAACACAGTGAGTGCCTATGGTTTACAAAATCTGAGAGAAAAAGCAAGAACAGCAAATATTCCCTACAGAATTTGTGGATTCTGTTGTGATGTGTGTCTCTCACTGTTACCAGTTTATGGGAGACTCTGTCCTTTGCAAGTCTTTCCATGAAAAACATGAAACTAAAAGAGCTGAGGCTTTTGATTTTGTGGTTCATCCCAGCTCATCAATTTTCAAAACTTTTGCTTTTGGGTGTTTTCATGGATAAAACACATTCACCATTGTAGTTCTTACACATGAGACACTGTGGGACTGTTCCTATTTATTAGATACATTATCCTGCTATGAGTGGCTAAAAACATCCTGCAAATTGTACAGAGATGTAAAATTCCAATAGAAAGCAGTCTCATGATATTGTGTGATCCAAATCTGTTGGGATTTTATTTAATGCCATGACTGCCCATGTGCTCAAAGGAATTTGCAGACTCCATGGACTAGACCTGATTGTGAATAAAGTTTTCTAATGGATTGTCTTTTGAAAAGAAATAGAAAAATAGTGAATAAATAAAGTAGAGCTGAAGCTTTAGTAAGCTCAGAAGATCACTAGGTGAAATCTGCTGTCTAAGGGACAAAGGGATTCTGAAGGGGTTGACAGTTACTTAAGGAAGAAATACAAAGACTAGCAAAAAAAAGAACAAAAGCTCATCTAAAAAAAGAAGGCCCAGGAAGATTAGTAACACATCAAGCTGGCTAAATAATGAATTCTTCAATGGCTTGATGATGAGAAAGGAACAAACCTAAAGAAAATAGAAAAGAAGTCAAAATATTAAGAGTGTAAGTATTAAAAAGTAGCACAGAAATATAAGCAAAACATCAAAAGACCTGGTAGAGCTCACAAGTCACAGAAAGAATAAAAGGCAGGATTCTGTAAGTACATTAATAGTAAGAGAGAAATGAAGGGAAGAGATAATCTGCTCCTCAGATGAGAAGGAAAATAAGCAACAGCAGATGTTTTTAGAAGGTCAGTGTTAATATCTCTTCTGCATCAGTCTTAACTATAAAGCTGTGCTATGATAATTTTAAAGGAACTAACATTAGTGTCAAAGGAAAAAGGACTTGTAGCAGAAGGAAAGATCAGAGCAGAGACTTCTTTGTAAGTTGGGTGCTTATACCTCAGCTGATCTGGGAGACACTCAGACTGTTTAAAAGAATTGACTGGAGCTGTTGGAGGCATCAGGGGCTGTCTTTGAAACAGGGGATGGCTAAAGGTCAAAAAGTGCAAAATTGGAAGGTATTTGGCTATTTTAAGAAAGAGGAGAAAATGAGAGGCTGTCCTTATGAATGAGATAGGAACAAATAACAAAACTATCTCTTTCTAAACACACACAGTAAGAACACTGATAGAACAGAGTCATGAAAGAAATCATGCCAGAACACCACTATTTCTTTTGTTATATCAGGTCTTTTGTTGCTATGTGTGAGGTATTAGATATTCTATAGATCTCAGCTTTTAAATAAAACATATAACTCCATCTAATAGCAGGATATCCTCATTGGTAAGTTAGAAATATACTCTAGGAGAAACAATTATAAAGTACCCTAGAGAATCATATCCAGAAAGTATTTTTCAGTGGCCCACTATCTAACTGTGAAGATTCAGTGAGAATGATGATGTAGAAAGTTAAGCAGGATATTAGGCAAATAATTGCTCCAGGTACGGTTTGCTGGAGAAATTGTCTTGGACTGTTACAGAATGTCATCACTTCTAGCAAAAAATTAGCCTACTTACCTGAGAAATAGATTCCATGAAGTTTTTTTTTCCCGTGGGACAGAGAATAGTCTAGATTTTTTGTACTCTAAAAATATAGTTCTCATTATTTTCAAGAAGAAAAAAAACCCCACAGCATAGTTTTATTTTCTCCACATAAATTAATAAGATTGTTTAAATTCTTTATGGGTTAGTTATGGTCTGAACTTCCAGAAATTTCTGTTGCTCAAACATACTTCTTATCCCAAATTCAATTTAAAATTGAATTTCCTGTAATTGATTATTCAGAAGGTTTGAAAAACAAATGGTGTCTGTAACCTGATCCATTTGCAGGCTTTCACAGCTTCGAGTCATTGCTTTGTCCTTGGAACTTATTGCTCTGAACCTACAGTAATAATTAAAGAACAGGATTTAAAAATGTATGACTTTATATGACACCTCCCTAACAGTATTATACTTAATATTCTGATATCCAGGGCACTGGTATTTGAGGTCTCCTTGGACTGTTCTTCCTGAAGCAGAGGGGAAGGCCACTGTCCTCTCTCCATCCCCCTTTAAACACAGCCCAGCCTGATGATTATAAACACAGGGCTGATCATGAGATTCCACATCTCAATGTGATTATCTCAACTCGTTTGTGTTGAGTGTGTGTATAGAATTTAATGAGGAAGGACTTCTGTGATCCTCACTAATAACAAAATGGTGCTGGAAAATCCTGCCTCTCTCAGATTTGATTCGGTCCTGTCATAGATTTGTGTATCTCAAAGTATTGATCACTCATAAAATGGATGAGGAACCAGACAAAAAGCAGGTGTGAGTTGTGTGTTTAATATCACTTTCCCTTGCCCTCAAGGTAACAGACATGCTAGAGTGCACCAAGGTGTGACAGTGACTCTCCAGCTGAAGGTAAAGACTCTGAGATAATCGATATTTACCATCTTGGTGTATTTACAGAGTGACATGCTTTAATGGGTAATAATCTCCATGTCCCTTCCAGCTGTTCAGTTTAAGCACAAACTCACACTTCAGTTTTGAAATAAATCATAGAATGACTTGGGTTGAAAGGGACTTTAAAGATCATCTTATCCCCTGTCTACCTTCCCCTACCCAGGTTGCTCCAAGCCCTGCCCAACCTGATCTTGGACAGTTCCAGGGATACAGGGGAAGGCACAGCTTCTCTGGGCAATTGTTTCCTCTCTTTTTAATTTTTTTTTTTTTTTTCTTAAAACATACATTCACCAGATGCAGATTCCACTTCCTTTCCACTGCTACCTGTATTGTTTCCTTTCCACCCTGACCTGCACTCAGCAATTCAACAGGAAGCGTGCTGAATTTCGTTCTTCCCCAAATGGGGGACACATACAGAACCTCCAGGAACCACACTGGCACACGGTGATGCTAAACTGTGTCTGAACGTGATAAGTATAAAAATCATAGCTGTATATTTCTCATATATATTTAAAACCACGATGGTCACAAAAATACAGAATCTTTTTGGTTGGAAAACATATTCAAGAACATTGAGTCCAAACTGACCAATCCCCACCTTATCACCCAGCCCACAGCTGAGTGCCATGTCCAGTCATGTTATGAGGGACAGAAATGTGTCACCCTGCTTTTCTGTAGCAAAAATAGTGTGAGTTCTCTTCCCCACTGGAGATTCTCTCCATGTAGCCAAGAAAGCAAAGCCAGTTCTTTCATTCAAGGGTTAATCTGAGAATTTCCATGAGATGCATTCCAAGTTGTCTTATCAGAAGTGCTCTGGTAAGGCTTTCTTGTGTCGCTGGTGTGACAGGACAGGGAAGGGCAGTGTGACCAGAGTCTCCTGTTCCCTGCAGCCTGAAGCACCTGCAGCTCCAAAGAATAATCTTTATATATCTGTGAAAATCCTGGGGCTATTTCTGTTCCCCCGAGCCAGGAGAGCCCACCCTGAACCCCCTCAGTGTCAGTGTGTGTGGTGTGGGTTTGTGGAGGAGTCTGCTACATCTGCACTGAAATATGTCCTTCTGTGCACTAGGACAGGCAGAATATTTTGGAAGGGTTATTCCTCAGAGGTCAGTGAGCTGGAAATATGGATGAGAGGCATTTCTAGGGAGGCTGCTCTGACAGTGTACACACTCCTGTGGTAATCAGGGTTAGGAAGGCAACAAATAAAAGTGACAGAAAGGTGAAATTAAAGATCTATCATGAAAGAAGGAGGCAAGGGAAGATTTTTAATAAGTGGAGGAGTAAGTTTGCTCCTAATTAATGACATTAATTTGGCTGACTGAGTTGTGATCAGGGACTCTGATTCATCATCTGGTCATCAAAAGTCTTTACAAGCTGTCACCTCCTCATTTCTGCTGCCAATTCACAGAGGTGCAATTCTGCAAACTTGTGCTGCTGATTCGAGTATCCTCCATGCACAACCAAATTAGGAGGAGCTTAAAGTAAATCACTTAAATCCATGGCAATGTGAGAGTGATGGCCAATTAGATTAGAGCTGCAGGATTGGAGAATGGAGTTCAAATTTGGAGAGATCAGATATATGAAAACAAACAAGGATGCTGGTCAAGAACTTCCAAACTCTCTGAGCCTCTGAACTTAAGGCAGTTTTTCATTTTAAAAAATCCTTTTTATTGCAAATTAATTTTTTACAGGAAAAGACATCAAAGTTTTCTATAGGACACTTCTGAAACAGTGTAACTAGATAAAGGAAAAGTGAGTACTATAAAACTGCTTTTCTCAGGAAGGAGATAGATTTCCTTCCAAGGAATACTCTATGGTACAATAATGTAACACATACAAAATGAGAAACCACTTGTCTGTAGGTTTTGGGGGTGGGAGCTTGTGCTGTTGGCCCAAAAGTAGAATATATGTTTCTTAAATGCTGGTGTAGAATGATTTTTAAAAGCCAGGACTTGTTAACGAGTACCAAACCACCTTTGCTAAAGCTGTCAGTTCTCTTCCCTCTATATTTAGAGGAGATAATAGGTGTGATACATGATTCATCATGCACAGCCTCCTTCCTTATGCAAACACGAATAAACTCAGATACCGAGCTGAGGCTTTCTGCCCTTCTTTCTGAATACAAATCTCTTCCCATTGCTGACATTGAGGAATCCCAGAGACGTAACACAAATAAAGACAAACAGATATCAGTAGCACATTGTGAATTATGCATAATTAACAATTTTTCTTCAAAAACAGTGTGACAGGAATGACCTATCACAAATAGTATAAAAAGCTGGGAAAAAAGTTCCTGTTGATTACTGTGCATTATTTAAAATGACATAATCCTTAGACATGAAGATGATATCGTTGCTTGTTAGAGTTGCCAGTTTTTGCATGAAGAATTCTGTTTTCAGTTGCTTTAACTAAAAATCTACAAAGCACCAGCCAGTATTATTTGTATGAAAATTCTGCTACAGTGCAATTCACTACTCTCCCAAATTCCCTTCATAGCAGACAACTGATAACAGGGTGAAATAATTTCCAAAGAGAAAATGGTTATGGAAGGTTTTGTTTTATTGTACCAAAGAGAATGGCAATTTTTTTCTTTAAAAAGTGCCAGTAGTTGATGTTTTAAAACTAGAACATGATCTCTGGCAGATGAAAGTGCTCATTGTTGGCAAAGCTGCGTGGCTTTGAAAAATACCATATTATTCAAGTTACAATTGGGTCAAGTTGGACCATTTCTAGGGCCCAGCGATATCAACACAAAAAGAACTGTTCTCACTCTAATCCTATTTAGAAACTGAGATGGAAACCAAGCCTTTGGCATCTGTTTATTCCCATCTCTTAAAACCCTGGCTAGCCATGACAGATCATGGTAGTCCCCTGCTGCTATCAGTTAACTGCAGTGGCATGCAGGAGAGCTGTGAGGGTTTGTAGCAAATTCTTTGCTAAATTGCTGAAGTCATTGGTGAGACTTCCACTGGACTATTACATGTTATCATTAACATGTTATCAGTCCTCCTCTGGCCTCTGTCCTGCAGCTCCAGGGCTGGGACAGCTCTGCAGGTGGGGAGGGGGCAGAGGGGCAGAATCCTCCCCTTGATTCATGCAGAAAAATGCTCTTAAAGCTCAGTGGCCATGCAGAAACCATCAGCTGTATTTTACAGAATTGACTCTAAGATGATCTTACAATGTTCTTCAATACACAGAATACTTAATTCCTTGCAGTTTCAGCTAAGAATTTTGGCAGCACTATCGACTTTCAGTTTGAATTTTGCCTGCTCACAGCTGAACGTTGTGTGCTTTGTGAACTTTGGTTAATTGCAAATATGGGCATTTCCCTGCCTTCTGCAAGCTCTTGGAATGTGCATTGCCTGCACCTGGATTTGTAAGGCGTTCTCAAAGGTGTCTATTTTAAAGGCTAAGATAAATATCATAACCTGTATTTTCTGATAAATATGCACTATATTCATCTTTCACCATACTGAGGAACATTTATTTTTCAGTCCTTTAGCAGAAAGCTCCATCCATACCACAGGACTGACAGCACAGGATCTTTAGCCTGTCAGCTGCACATGCTTGTCTGGTTTAGAGTATGGCAAATTACTTTGCTCAGGACAGAATGAACAAAAAGTGTCAAACAGTCATTTGGAAGTACAACTAAAAATACTCATAAGCCCGGTTCTTGTAGGCTCAATTCCTCTGCCTGTAAGGATAAGACAGTAAGACAATTACCACTGACAGCTTCAAATAAGTTACCCTGAATGTAGCTATGTCGACATTCATGTATAAATTGAAAGCTTTTGTGCATGTGTGTGTCTGTCTGTGTAAATTGCTTAAGTTTATTCAGAAACCACGGTGGTATTTTTGAGAGAAACTCAGAACATTGGCATGAGAATGATAAAAATTGAACTATTGGAGAGAGCCCAGAGGAGGCTCCAGGATGAGCAGAGCATGGAGCAGCTCTGCTGGGAGGAAAGGCTGGCACAGCTGGCATTGCTCACCTGCAGAGGAGAAGCTTTGGGCTGAGCTCAGGGTGGCCTTGCAGGGCCTGGAGGAGCTGCAGGAAAGATGGAGAGAGACAATTGGCAAGGGCTGGAGGGACAGGACACAGGGAATGGCTCCCAGTGCCAGAGGGCAGGGCTGGATGGGATCTTGGGCATTAGGAATTGTTCCTGGCAGGGTGGGCAGGGCTGGCACAGGGTGCCCAGAGCAGCTGTGGCTGCCCCTGGATCCCTGGCAGTGCCCAAGGCCAGGCTGGACACTGGGACAGGGGGAGGTGTCCCTGTCATGGCTGGGGTGGGATGGGATGAGCTTTAAGGTCCCTCCCAACCCAAACCATTCTGAGTCTGTGTTTGCTGCACTATTCCAGGCCAGGTGAATTTTTGTGTATTTTTAGTCAATGCTCCCTTGCCCTGTTGGTTGCACAGTGTTTTTCTTTTCCCTGTTCAAATTGCTGAAGTGGACTGCAATCTACTTCCTTCTGAAATACTGGAATTGAAATGTTTCCATTGAGATTTCTCAAATACGTATTTCTGAAAAGTCTAAGTTTAAAACACAGAACAAATAATGGTGAGGATTTCTCTCCTCAGAAAAATGCTGGATTATATGCTGCCTTTAAATGGTAATACTTGGAGATTGAGTTGTGCATTTAAAGTGTCCTCAATTTAAACATGTGCTCACATTCACTGCACAGCAAAATTTGGCCAACAAATTTTAAACAAAACACTTCCTTTCTTTTTTAAAAATTATCCTAAGTTTGGGTAGATACTGCTTTTTCTTCTATCTGATCTTCCTCTCTGCCTTTTTAGTACCAATTCCTAAGATGTTTATGCATGTTTAATTTTATGCACTGACACTGTTCCGAGGACGGAGGAGTGCATGCAAAAAATTTTCAAGTGGGGAAAAAGAATAAAGTTCTTGGTGCAGCGGGAGAATTTTATCTTGGCTATGAAAATGGGACAGACACATAAAAATGTCTGAACTTCTCTATTTATCAGCACTTTTCAAAGCATTCAAGCGTTGCAGTCAGAGACAGTTACAGCTACTGGTTGCTGGGTCTACACAGGTATCATATTTGTAACCATTAGTATGCAGACAGCAGATGATTAAATGCACTTGTGATAAAATGTGACACCATATTATAAATGAGAATGGAAAATGAATTTATAACCATAAATCATGTATTAAAATATATGTGACAAGTTCAGACTGATGAAGACAATGCCAAAATAACAAATAGTGGATATGTCAGTTTTATCATAAAAAGAAAAGATGTTTTCTTTGTGTTCCGTTTTGTGTCTTTTTTGTTGTTGTTGCTTAAATTCATGCTGCTTAAATTCATTCTCAGCAAAAAATAACAACAGAAGTGTGGTTATGGCACATCTGTTAACTTTTGGTGGATGTCAGTCAACAGCCCTTTCTAACATTAAATAAGACTGTGAAATTCTTGTCCAGAAAATTTAATATTTTCCCACAGTTTTTCAATAGAAATCTGAAGGTTCCATCCAATTAATATAAAATCATTTACCTGAGAAGCTGTGAGAGGTTTCACTGTCTATGTAGCTTTATTACAGATTCATTGTCAAGGAGCCTGAAGGGAATTTTTCAGATCATCTGTGCACATAGACCATCTTCTCGGTCTTGGGCATAAAAGATGTCCCAAACCTGGTGAATTGTCCTAGTAACACATATTACTTAGAAGATTTATTAACATTCTCACTGAACTTGGGTGTTTGTTCAGAAGATCCTGTGTTAGGCAGACCCACAACTTCAGTGTATAAATTATTTTGTGTGTAAACTCAAATAGAGACTTCTTATTTTTTCCTGGATTAGAGATTTTTGTCACTCCACACTTAAAATCCTGAAGTATTTCTCTCATTTCTTGCTTTAAACAGTCTGTTTCAGCTGTTTATTAATCCTGCACAATCACAATTAGTCCAGTGGGCTTAAGAGGGTATCACATTGATAACAGAAAAGTTATTGAGATGTATATTCTTAACTGAGGTTTCATGGACAGAAAGCTTTTTAGAGACTCCAAAAAACATCTGTTGTTGAAATCTCAGGCAAAAATATGTTGCTCTTAAATGTTGTATAGAAGGGGGAAATACTTAAAAAACCCAAAACCTGCAAACCTACATCAGTTTTATGTGAATGTATATGAATTTAGCCTTTAAATAACTTACAACTTTTCTTTAGAAAAATATTTACTAGTTGCATTTAAACCCACAGCATGCAAAGTTTGATTACATAATGATATGTATTGTGCATAATACAGTAGACTACTGTAAAGAATAATTCTGTACACAACATGAAAATGAATTCTATTCATGTTTTTAATCTTAATTTTTTTTCGATTTACTTGTATTTCCTTCCTGTTTAAAGGCACTAATCAAGGATGGCAGGAATGTTTTAGGTGCTTGTATGAACATGCAGGAAAAGACAATGTTTTAGCTGAAGTATTTTAAATCAGGACACAAAAACCCCCATGGAACAGGCACAAGCAGATAAATCTGTTTTTCTAAGGTCACACAGAAGGTTGGTGGTAGAACTTGGAGGAGAACTCCTGATATCTGACTTCCAATATGAGAGTCCTAATAAATAATTCATTTAATTTCTCTGTTTTTATCTCCTTGCAAAATTGTCATGAGTGTGCTCTGAGACATTCTGTATTCATCCCAGAACCATTTTTTGTAAAAAGCTCAACTATTGTTTGGTTATGGCTGTCTGATGTTCTCAATCCCAATTCCTGTTTTGTGGATGGTTATTTGGGAATGTAAAGCCTTTTTTCCCCAACATACAAACCTCAGTCATAGTATCAGACCATCCCAAATTCACTGAGGCTGAGGTGGGGTTGTGCAGAGGAGGAAATGCTTTGGGTTACTTAGAAACTAAAACAAAAAGGTTATTAGTGCTGGCAACATGAAAGACATCTCATTGTTCCTCTCTTCTGGATAGCGTTGATTTTAAATAAATTAATCAGAATTTAGGTAACAAGAATTTTAAGTATCTAAACATATGAAATTTGGTTGAATAGAAAGTTTTACAGTATTGCTTTTTGAAACTAATTTTCCTAGAAATGTTCAGTCACTCAGTAATGAAAAAATTGAGATAGAAGTAAAATTTCTATTAAAATTCAAATGACTATTCATGGAAAATACTTTATTCATTCTACTCTGATATTTTTATATTATACAGAAATATCTACATGCCCAGACAGTCTGGACTACATTTCCTAAGTGCATGACTGTAAATCTAGGAGAAAAATATGGTAAAATTTGGAAATTACTTTCTCAATCTATAGCTTTGGTCTCATTTACATTATGTCCTCCACCATTCTTAGTTTTATTTTAGGAGAGAAAATATTCTGGTGGTTGCATAATTAAGCTTAGGGAAAGACTCTGTTTTAGAAAATGTAAGACAACGCCTAATTACCTAGATAATGTTTAATATAATTTCTGAAATAAGAATGAAAAGCAGATACTCAGGAATGTATATTTTGTTTTCTGCCTTAGTTTGTTTCCACATCATAAGGATCTGGCTTTGGAAGTGCTTTCTTAGCCAAGAGGTGGCCACTACTTTCTGCACTTGTCATCTTTCACTCAGTTAGGAAAAGAGAGTTTTCCTTCAGGGAGAGTTTTTTCAGGGAAAGAAAGCCCAAACTACCTGAGCAAGGTCTAGCCAGGTGGAGCGGGGCTCTGCTCCAGGGAACAGGGACAGGAGGAGAGGGAACGGCCTCAGGCTGGGCAGGGGAGGGCAGGGTGGGCAGCAGCAGGAATTTCCCCATGGAAAGGCTGGGCAGGGATTGGCAGGGGCTGCCCAGGGAGGTTTGCAGTGCCCATCCCTGGAGGTGTCCCAGGAAGGGCTGGAGGTGGCACTCAGAGCTCTGGGCTGGGGACGAGGTGGGCATGGGGCACAGCTGGGACCCCATGGCCTGGGAGGGCTTTTCCAGCCTCGATGGTTCTGCAATTGGAATAATTCATTCCAATATTTAACAAGCCTGAGATGACTCAGTTACTTCAGGCATGGTGTTGATGACACCAAGGGTGTGGTTGTGATCCCCACATGGGCCATTTTATTAAAGAGTTGGATGTGATGGTCCTTTTGGGTCCCTTCCAACTCAGAAAATTCTGTGATACTATCAACCCTTTGTAAGAACCCATCACATCACTTCCATGGGGAAATTCCTGCTGCTGCCCACCCTGCCCTCCCCTGCCCAGCCTGAGGCCGTTCCCTCTCCTCCTGTCCCTGTTCCCTGGAGCAGATCCCAACCCCCCCCCCCGGCTGTCCCCTCCTGTCAGGGAGTTGTGCAGAGCCACAAGGGCCCCTGAGCCTCCTTTTCTCCAGGCTGAGCCCCTTGCCAGCTCCCTCAGCCCCTCCAGGGCTCCATTCCCTTCCCTGGACACGCTCCAGCCCCTCCAGGGCTCCATTCCCTTCCCTGGACAAGTTCCAGCCCCTCCATGTCCTTCCTGGATTGCACAAACACACACTGCTCTGACCTCCAGATTTTTTGTGTGTTACCAAAAATGCAGCAGCATTCTCTGTTGGTGAGGCTGGGTTTTAATACCTGATGAATATATTCAATATTACAGAGAAGTATTTCTTTGGAAGGTAGTCTTGGTAACCACAGCAAAAGTGTCACATCAGATAACTGTCATGCTTAATTGTTCAAATTATACTGTGACTGTTATTTGCAAAAAAAAAAAAAACCTAAATACATTAAAAATATTATAGATATAATTGCTAAAGAAATTGAAATAGAAATTTCTACAAATAGAGAGCAGGAATTCTGTTAAGTGAACTATTCTTACTTGTTATCTGCAGTACCATCATTCTGTGGTCAACATTATACATTAGCTCTGATGAGAGTGTGATGTTTCCAGGAAAATATTATTGTGCTATTAATAAGACAAATTGTTTCAGAATAGTCTCTAAGACACCTTGATGCTGTGTCACATTTTAGAATATCCCTATCTTATTTTCCACAGTAAATGAATTAGCTGTCATTTTATCCCCATTTGTATATTTTATCTCCTCTTCCCATGTTTTGCTTCAATAAACATCAAGAGCAAATCAAACGGAGAACATAAATATCTACATGAGGTGGGAATGGCTGAATACATAGTGCCACAATAGAAAAATGATTTCCTTCATCAGCAGTTGTTCAGATCCCTAATTCTGAGGACAGAACCTTGACTATTGTGGTAATATTTATTATCTCCTTCAACCTTCCTTCCTCTGTTTATTTTGTTATCTGTGTATGGAACCTGTGTAAGGATGACACAGGAATTTGGGAAGTGTTCCATATTTTTTATGGGTGTTGGTCTCTTCTCCCAAGTAACAATGTTTTTTCAAATGTAATTTAGCTGCTTTCAAACATTTGAATATATGAGACTTTTCCAGTACAAATATGTAATTTGGATGCCAGTATGGTAATCAGAGATTAATATTAATATAATGAATAATAATGGATAAACAATGGATAGAATATGAAGTGAAATACTACAAGGATTGACTCCCCAGTTTAACACAGAATAAGATACACATTTTGAGTGTAGCTTTGTTTCTTTTTCAGCTAAATAAATTTTTAACTTGGGTTAAATCAATATAGCTAAGGATAATTTAATGAAAACACACAAATTGTATTTTCTTTTCTCCTCAAAATAAATTAATTCACAAGGTACTTTATCTTGTTTAAAACTCAGCCCCAGAGATACCAAATAAGGTTACTTTAATGTGGAAAAATAAACTCAGTGCAGTGGAGAGGAGTTTAACAACATTGATAAATAAAATCTAAACATCAATACTTGTTAGCATTCCTTTAACCGCACTTTTCTCTGATTTAATGAAAACCTTGCAGTATTTCTTAACCCTAGAGCACTATTGATTATAAAATATTATCATTTGCTACCTGAAATCCCAGTTTATTCAAATATGTAAACACATAATCTAGGAAAAAACAATGAACTAAAAAAGTAAACCATCTAAATGAATTTTAGCCAAGGCAATAATTTCGCAGTACTTAATAAAAACAATAACTTGCAATGAAGCTGGAGAATGTCTTGAAAATTTGACTAGCAACTGGTTGTAGTGTCAAAATGATTCAATATGGAAAGTACATTTCAACAGATTTAGTTGTTGCTCTATCTCCTTCTAAACCCCTCCCTTTGAGATTGTGCTAGAAGAAATGTGGACTCTGTACACAGCTAAAAGCTGGAATTGTGTCAGAGCTAAGGAATAAATTCTGTAAGATAGACAATATCCTTACTTGTGCTCCTCTGGAATAAGCACTGTGAGACCACAGGACATTTATTACACATTTTCACTTTGGTAGGTGCAGTTTGATGTGCAGGCTGCACCTACTGCCCCAAAGGAGAGAATTATTTTGGTTATCATATTTTGGTCTCTTGGTTCTCAGAGCCTGAGTTTGATCATGTCCTGTTTGGTGCAACTCATTAAACATTTTTGTTGATGGATGAAGTTTGTAATAATTTTAAGGGAAATATGTTTTGAAAACACTATTCAAAAGTGTAAGATTTTACAGATAAGGTGAGGGCTGTATTACAATCCACTTATGCAGAAAGATTAGCCAAAAAGGTTTCTGACTGTCTGATTTTCATATGACCTACAGAGGACACAATGAGCCTCTTAAACTCCAGCTGCATCCCAGGAAACCTGCCCCCAGCAGAACTGGAAGGAAAACCTGAAGATGTGATGTTAAAAAAGGCAAACAGCTTTACTACTCATCTGCAGAAATCAAGTGTCAAACTATGTCAAAAATTCAGGCTAGACAAAATGTCCCCCACATATGTACTAGGAAAAAAAATCCCAGCAATGATAAAAAAAA
>VXBI01012580.1:426176-458714 GCA_013397375.1 Toxostoma redivivum | reverse complement strand
GGGAATAAACTCTGTTTGGAGAAAGATAGGAGGGGAGAGAAGGGATTTGACTGAGATCACTGGAGGAGGATGATGAGTTGTTGGTGATACCATCAGAGCTTCTCTCTGTGGTTGTCAGTAACACACAATATCTGTAGAAAACCTAAAAATGATGGCAGGGTGCCAGATCATTGCCTGGACATATTCACAGGCCATTTCTTTCTTACTGATGGAGTAGGAGGATTGAAAAGGGAAACATGCATAGCCTTGGAATCAATTTGCCACTTCTTCCCCCTGATTCTCATACCTTTACCAAAAAGTATTCTAGAACACCTCAGCTTTTAGGATGTGGTCCAAATGTGTCTTGTTACTGTTAAAATATTTTATGAATCATAGAAGGTTATTCCAGGCCTCGGGCTGCCTAATGGAAGAGAGAGAGCTTTGGCTAAAGCAGTGTTTTTATTCCTCTGATTAATGTTCTACTTAAAGAATTGCACTAAAGTTTCTGGACCCGCCCAAACTTTCCAAGTTATATGCAGATAACTTCTCATGCCTTATGTCACAAGAAACTGTGGAAAAGCAGGTTGTATCCTGTATTCCTGCTGAGCACTGGGATAGAGAAGCATGGTGAAATGTATGAAATATTGACTTAATTCCCTGAAAATTTGTCCTTTCCATCATTTCTACAGGTCTTAGATAAAGAATAGCATTGTTGGAATAGTGCATTTGCATTTTGTGCCTGCCTTGCTTTATATCACTTAGGAAAATATCCCAATGAATCCTATGTAAACATTATTAGAAAACAATGCTTTATTAAGACTCCATGGTCTGTATGGTTAAACAGCTTCTATATCTCCTAGCAGTGAGTATCAATCCCATTTTTTATGTATTTTACATTGCATTTTTGACATTGCAAAAGTAACTTCACAAATTAAGCCATTATTTTAAAATTTGCATGGGAATGTCTGTTTTCTGGGGACTTTCATAAAGGTTTAATGAAACTAAAGCTATTAGGTTCAGATTTTTTTCTTCTGGAAAGCACTCTTGCTTTTGGAACACACAGTATGTTTACATCTTAAGTTGCCCTAGCATATCAATTAGTAAACAGGCTTATGAGATTGTCCATTTAAAACAACATTTTTACACTACATATAGCCTTGTAAATCACAGGATGCTGACAACATGAAATGCCAGCTGTGAAATGAGAAACTGATGAAAACGCAGTAATTCTGAATTTTAATATAATATAAATCATGTCAGCAATATTTGTGAATAGCAGCTGTCAAGATTTCATTTGAACTGCATGTATTATGGTATTTTTATATTCTTTTCTGATAAATTAGACCTCCCTCTGCCCCCTCCCAACCTTGCTGTATGATAACCTTTGCAAGGATTGGAAATCAGTATAAAAATTTTGACTGAATGACATGAAATGTATTGTCACAATAATCAAACAGAGAAAATAATGGCTTCAAACTGACAGAAAGCAGATTTAGATGGGATATTGGGTATGAATTGTTCCCTGGCAGGGTGGGCAGGGCTGGCACAGGGTGCCCAGAGCAGCTGTGGCTGCCCCTGGATCCCTGGCAGTGCCCAAGGCCAGGCTGGACACTGGGACAGGGGGAGGTGTCCCTGCCATGGCTGGGGTTGGAATAGGATGAGCTTTATGGTCCCTTCCAGCCTAGGAATTCTTGAATTAATGTATGTTTAAAAACATCACATACATTATAGTGGTGCTATTTATTTTTAAATCTTGGTATTTAAAATTTTCCAAAGTGAGTTTTATTTAAAGATGTGATGGAGGCTGGAGAATTCTATTGAGCAGATTGTCATCTTCATAGTCTTATCCTGCAAAGAAATCCAATAGATCAGAATGCTCCTTTATTGTGGAGGTTTAGATATGGAAGTAGCTGCAGAATCAGATCCCCAGTGTTGGGAGCCTGTATCTCTGCACTGCCTGGCAGCGCTGTGTGCAAGGCAAGAAAATCAAGCTCAGGCTGGAATGCCTAAAAGGAACAATTATTTTCTGAGATTTTTGTTACTATGTATTCATCTAAAGCAAAGGAATTTGTTCATGACTGCAGAACTCCCTCTGTTTTCTTGTCTGCTCTCTGAACGCTGGTTTTTGTTCCCATCATCTCCTAAGGTGTCAAGAAAAATCAGGAAATGCTGCTGGTTTTGAATGTGCTCTGAAATGCTGGTGTTTCAGTGAGTGATACAATCACAACTAAATGAGTTGCCTGTAGGATAAAGAATTCAGATGTCTGTCAGTGAAGTGACCCAATTTGTATTGAGCTTTAGGAAGATAAAATTGAATTGCTGGCATAATTTAATATGATTTGCTTCAAAAATCAATGTATAAAATCATTTAAGCCTATTGTTTGAACAGCAGCAAACAAACAACATTAAACAGTTGTACCAGCAAGGTGTGAAGTGCAGATTTTCCTACAGACAGCTCCCACTTTGGGGCTGAGGCTGAATGTGAGATACAGGGAATTCCTAAAGCTGGGAAAAGCAATCATGGGGAAGCTGAGTGCCTTCAGAGGAGGAACAGGTAACAATCAGTGTCACTTGGCCTTTCCATAGTTGTGAAAAACGAGGTTCACTTTCCTGGGAGATTTTAAAAGGTTTAATAAAAGAAAATAAGAGACAAACCGTAAAACAAAAGGTTCTATTGGCTGGGTGCTCAGCATTCAGCCAAGAGCAGCCCTGCTGTTCTGGAGACAGCCCTTAAATTCATCAGCCCCTTGCATACTCATAGACCTATCATACATTTCCAAACTTTTCTATAAACTATTTCCCATATTCCAGGAACTGTTTTACATGGCCACTCCTTGAGTCTGCCTTTTTAGAGCATGTGTGATTTTTGGCTGTGGTTTTAATTTATTGTCCTTATCAGTCTTAATTTGGGCTGTGGTGTTCAATTTCCACAGACAGTGGGTGCTGGTAGCTGTGTATCAGCAGCAGTGTCTTCACTGGGTGTCACCAACCAAGGCAGTTCACTTACTACAGACACTGGATCAGCCTGTGTTACTCCTAAAGAAAACTGTATCTTAAAATCCATTTCAACAGCACACATATGGTATCACCCTAATATTTGTGAAAAGCCAATACCATAATATGGATTTATAACAATAGTTTAGATTGGGTAATTAATTTTCATGGAAGGTTTGCTGTAAATGTTGCGTAGGCTGCTGCTCATGGCATGGGGATGTCACTTGCTGGTCAGAATGAGCCACCCTAGTGGCATCCCAGTCCTCCTATCTAATGCTGAAATAAATGTGTAAAAACTACGTAATCAAGACTTATTTCACAAGGAAGCCACCATATTTCAGCAGCATGATTTCATGCTCAGCTGGCAGTGATTGTAGTGAAACCCAGAGGGCAATCACAGGAGTTACAGAACTGTCATTTGAAGGAAAAATCTTGTCCCTTTACCAATATACAAACTAGACAGAGCAAAAAGGAAGAGAACTTCAGCAAAAACAAATGTCAGTTGAAGGTAATGAGGCATGAATACACTTTATAGTGGGAAGAAACTCATAGAGAAATTATTAAATAGCATTTCAAAACATAAATATCTACAGAAACTACTCCTGGAGTTAAAAAGGGCAAAATTTACAAACACAAGAATGTTGGCCCAAAAGAAATTAGCAAAACCCCAGTGCCTTTTCCTGCAGGGGTATGCTGTGCCCTAACTGCAGCTCAAGGATTCTAGAGGGAGGATTCATATCCGGAATGGAACACCCAGGTAGTTTGCAAACATGTGCTCTGTAATTCCGGCAGCTCACACTTTGGTTTTGAGGAAACTTAGGACTTTCTATTCAATACAAAAATTGGTGACCATCATAAGAAAGTTTTGATAACTTTGATTTTCTGATTTGCAGCTCCCTTTTCTGGAATACAGCACTGAGTACAGTGACTTCCTCTGCTCCACCACTATCAAATGACTGAAAAATGCAAACAAAATGAAGTGCTTCAATCCACCTCCAATTAAATAATATTTCCCCCCAGCGTAATGGTGGCTACTGCAATATTCTGCCAGCAGTCTGGATGTTTGGAGTCCTTTTTCTGGATGAAAATATAGAGCATGTCTTTCCACTCAGAAAATAGAAAATTAATAGTTTGTTAGGAACTTTTAATAATGAGAAAATAGGCTGGGGCAGAAAAATCCTGTAACCCACAAAGAGCATGAGAGGAAACATTTGCTGAATAAGACAAGAAGCAATCGGAGTTGGATTTTTAACATTTTAAAGTTTGTTAGTCCTAGAAGACAATCACTAAACATTTAATACAAATTAAATAAATATATAAATATATATATATATATAAATGAACTTCAGAAGTGGTATTATTTGTTGGCTTTTGGGAGCTTAAATATTAATCCAACTCAAATCAAAAGTCTTTTTTCATGTTTGCAGCTCTGGCTAGTAATACATCCATGCCATAGGGCAGATGAAATATGATCTTTGCTTTTATACTGGCCTGTAATTTCTAAAAGTCTAGGTTTGAAAACTTTTAGAAATGGTTGCACCTTCAAAACCGTTGTGCTTCTTACCAGATGAATGATTCTGATTTTAATTTTGTTGTGATGTATATTTTCTCTCCTTGAGAATTTAGTGATTACTCCTGCTATCCTTTGTGTTATAATAGATTTTTTAAAAAACCCAAGTTTGATAAATATTTAACATGGACCCTTTAGGGGATTTCTGCTCCCATCTGAAGAGGTTTAGTCTCACTTCTCTATTTAATTTCTTGTGCAAATCCTGTCTCATAGCTCTTACCAGTGGTGTCAGCCTCTTTAAATCTTTTTTGGTTCTACTTTATATTTTAAGCTGAAGTGATCAAAATTGTTGGATTGTGACTAATTAATGTAGTGACATAGTCATGTTTTTTCTCTTCAGTAATTTTTAATGCTCTACTTCCCTTTTTGAACAGTTCTGTTCTCATTTGAACATATCCAAAGAACAATCTGAAGTGAGATGAAGTTCTGTCTCCCAAGTGAAAATAGTAGCAAAAATATATATCCTGATGCTGATTCTTTTCCATTGGCATTTCTTTGCATTTAGCATTTTTTAATTTCATTTGCTATTTTATTACCCTTAGTATTGTGAAGTCCTTAAACAGCTTTTTACATAACTGTTTTCTTTCATTTTCCAGAATAATTCTGTATAATCAACAAAATTTTACCTCAGCATTCTTTTGTTCTTCTGGATCCCCTATGTTGAATAACCTATGTCTTAATATAAATCCTTCCCTAATTCCCTTGGTACCTTTCCTATTATGGCAACAAGTCTTTCTTCTTATCCATTATATCCAATCTTTTAAACTGTCAATAGTCTTTAAGAGAAGCTTCTCCTTTATCTATTGCCATGTCTGTTCTCTGCTGAGCCTTTGGAAATAGATCACGTGAAAGAAAATTTTTAAATAATCCTGTGGATCTGCCTGGCCCTGCAGTTCCTTAACAAATGGATCCATAAGGTTCGGTTCCCTCCATGCAGATTAATTTAATTTATCAATTTGTTTATTATTTTTTGTCCTTTATTTAAATGTCCACAAATTTATTTAGTATAGAGGTGAAAATTTCTCGTTTGTGCTCATGAAATCAACCCTGGGTCGCATTTTAAACACAGATGTTGCACTTACCCCCCTCTGGTCAGTGGCTGAAGATTATCCAATAGATAACTCATCATCCTCAGGGTCCAGCAAGTTCATATTTAATTACATTAGAACTTTTAGGTGAGTAGTTTCTTCAATTGTCAACTTGTGATGACTGGTTTTTACTTCCTGAAACCTTATTTTTTTATTAACACTTAAAACAGAGGCAGATCCAGAACACGTAATTTTTAAAGAATTAATTAATTGTTGCATATAGGTAACACCTTACAAAGCAAGGCCAGGTACAATCACAGCTCAGGCCTGTTACTTCAGCTGAGCACAAAAGGGTGTGGGAGAGGGACTCAGCTGAATTAGGGGTAGAAAAAGAAGTTATGTCACCATGGCCTGCTCCCATCCTAGTGTGTGGTGGCTGGTTGAATTATGTTTGTCATGATTTAAAACTATAATGGGCTAACTGCTGAAAACGGGCTGGTTTTTGCAATAAGGGGTCTCTCCTTTGCACCTGCCTGGGACTCTACATTGCTCTGCATCGCTTTGCTTCGTGCATTTAATGAATCTCCCAAATCTCCCAAACCTTCACATAAGCACTGGTGGAAACAGTTTAGTTTTTTTTTTGTTGTGGTCTGAATCTCCTCGAGTTCTCTTTTCCTTCCTTGATAATCTGTCCACCCTACCAGCTCTGGCATGGCTTTAAGGTCCCTTCCAACCCAAAACACTCCAGGATTCTGATTCTCTGGTGGGTTATAGGATCTTTTCCAGTTTATGGCTGCTGAGACATAGTCACTTCTTTTTATTCTGCTTGCAGATGTTCTATTGGGACTGGAAAGCATTCATATGATAATTAAGTAAGCTGAGATTGTTGGAATATGAATAAACAAGTTTGTAAATACCAATTAGATGCATTTATTGAGCGTGAGCCGAACAAATGTTTCTAAATGCTGTATTTGAGAAAGGAAGTTCAGTTACAAACCAAGTCTTAAAAACCTCTGCCTTGGGACTTCATAAGTAAAAGAGAAAGAAATAATTCATACATTGCATCCACACAATCTCCTTTTCTCATAGCTTTCTGTATCCCAGAAATCATATTTGGAGTGCCACTATTGCAGAGATACAGCTCTTTTTGGCTGGAATAAGCTTTCATGCATCAGAGCAGCAACAAAACTAAAATTTGATTTTTCCAGATACATTTTTTATGATATGTCAAGCACTGCTGAAAACTTTGGGGATGTTTCATGTGACAAGGTGAACTGTAACATCAAAATATTCTGAGCTTTCAAGTTGAACCTCGCAGTCCTTTGTTGAGTGCTCAGTTCTGAGCTGCACATCTGTGCACGTTGTCACTCTGAGCAGCTGGTAGGACTTGGGGAAATGGAAGTGCCCAGGCTGCCAAACTGATCCTTCCTCCACAGGGAAGGGTCTCCATCACTCATTCATCACTTCATTTCTCCCAGTTTTTCATGTGGTTCCAAATCCATTTGCATTCATCCACGAGGAGGAGTCAGGAAATGTTTGGCGCTGTCAGATTCGTGTGCAGCTCCCCTTTGGTCCTTTTCATGTCCTGGTGTGTTTCATTGAAGTTCTTCATCATGAAACAAGCAGCTGTTATCTTCTGCAGGTGGATTTTTTCAGATTCTTAGAACTGATCCATGGGTCTGACAAGTATGGGAATTTCTTGGGGAAATGCTGGGAAAGAACGTATCCCAAAAAAAGTAGTTGCATCACAAATTTTCTGCATTTAGAACAGGCATCAAATTTATTTCTGACTAAAAAGTTAATATAAAAGAATCCCTGACATCTAGAAATAATTAAGGAAATAATACCAAGCACTTTCTTATTCAGACAGTTCCAGTGTGAAATATTTTAATTTTGGACTCTTACTATCTCATATGTATAAATGCCAATCCCTCAAATGTAGCTGAAGCATTCACAGACCCTTTTCCTTACAGGGATTCCCACACTGGTATCCCACATCTTCTGAGTATTTCAGGAGTCATTGTGCTTCACTGCTTTTCACTGGAAGTTGGAAGAGAATAATTAGTACTGAGTAAGTGGTTAAGACATCTACACAGTGAAGCTGAACACTTGATCCTCACGTTCTAGACTGAATCTTTTTATTCATGAGAAAGAAACTTAACATTAAAAAATAAAATAAAACCCTCAAAGCCAAACAAACATAAGCAAAAAACTCCAACCTGAAAGTTGTGCAGATGACCCTGCAGTTTTCTAATCATCTGCTGAAGAAAGGAGTGCAAAAAGTACACAAATTTCAGATTATGTTTTATTTGTATGGTTTAAGGCTTTAACTGTCAGGTCACAAAGTTTAAGAGAAGTTTAAAAATCATCTTTTTGGATGATTCAAAAGCGTCTTGAGTTAATCATCTTTATCTTACAGTTTTTGAAGAAATATGCAGACATAGATGATTATTAATAGAGAGGATTTGATTATTATCAAAAAGGTGATTATTAATGAAGAGGATACTGAGTTTCTGTGAAAAACAAGTAAATCCACATAAATTCTTTTACTGCAATCTGAGTATGTACAGGCTGCCAATAGCATCTAACATAAAGAAAAAGCTGGGTTTTTTCCTGTGCTTATGAACGCTTTAAATGTTGCCATTTTAGGACACTTTTTGCTTCAAAAGTGGCAGAAAAGCTATTTCAAAATTTGGAAGTGAGCACATAGATTTCTAGGGGGAAAAAACCAACATCTTATAAGACATTGCAAAAGTTTAATTTCTGAACCAGTATATATAAAATCCCAAATTGTTTGAGTTTTTTTTTTTTCTTCCCCTCCCTCTTTCCCCATTTCAAGACAGTTTGGCAACATGTGCTTAGATCATAGAATAAGTCCTTAAAAAAATCTAAACTTACTGCAGCCTGTCATTCCAGCAAGTCTGGCATCTTCCAATCTTGCAGAAAGAAGGTGACATTAATCTGCCAGTCCTCCTTCCCAAGTTTGTGACTTTTTCGAGGGCCTGAGGCAAACACATGTGCCCAGCCACTCCAGGATTTGCTAATGCTCCTGCAGTGCCGTGGTTCTCTACCCCAGCAGCTGTTGTTTAGTGATAGATCACTGAAGCAAAAAATTATGCTGGTATAAAAAATAGATCTTGAAGCACAGCTCTCATTCTTATGCCTTTGTTGTGCATTAGAGGCAAACCTCTGGGATTCATTTTGCTGTAATCATTCGTTACTGAGGGGCAGAGTGTCTTTGAGACACTGGTGATGGAGTCACCTTTGGAACAAGTGCAAATGAGTCCAAATCATTCAGCAATCCCTGCTCCCCGGGTTACTGCAGAGCTGGCACATCCTTCAGGAGCTGTTCAGCATGTACAACACAAACAGCAATAGAAAGAAAGACATTTTACTTTTTTATCCTATATTTCTGAGACAGTTTAATTAGTTTACCGTCTGGATTTGCACTCCTTTATTGAACAGAGACAGCAATACAAAGGAAGCACCAGGAGGAAAATGCTCCTGTTTACACTGAGGGTGAAAAAGACCTGTGGGGGGTCAGATTAAATCTCAGTGGAGCCGAGAATAGTGGTCAGTGATTTGGGATCAACAGCAGAACATCACCAGAGGACACTCAGAGCTGTTTGGGGTGGGATTGTTACTCCAACTGCCTTTTCATGCTCATTCATGTCTAAAATCAAGGGGGGAAATGTAAGTTTTAACATAGAATTTAGTTTGCAGTTCCGAGATGAAGATGAAAAAGCTCCTAAGACAGCTGTGAGAGCCCTTGAGGCACTACCTGTCCCCAATATCTGATCAGAGTGGGAATTGAGTGCATAGGTCTTGAAGTTTTCATACTGAATAAAAACATTTCCACTTGTGTATAAAAAATTGCACCATCCCCAAAAAGTTGTTTGTTTTAGGTTTTTGTTCTGATTTGTTTTCAGAAAGCTGTTTGACACTGAATAATTCAGATAATGGCTATGGTTTGGGAATGATAGCTAATATATGGATCCTTGCAATAACCAATCTCATACTATAGTTATTGATTTAAAAAAACAAAACCAAAAATAAAACAAGGATAAGCTACAGATTCAAGGAGAGCTTCTGAAATTTTCAATTTTAATCCCTCTATGTCCTATTTTTTCCCCTTTTGGTCATTGATTCTCAGCTTTCTCTCTCAAGTCCAAAGTGTTGTCACTGTGCACTGGCCTGAAAACACCCTGGACAGGAAGAGCTCATGTCTGAATTAAGCTGAGGGCTGAGCAGAATCACAGCTTTTCCCCTCTGGTTTTACTGGGGAGGCTTGATCCTGCCTCATTTTGTGAGCAGTTTTCTAAATAATATTTATGAGTGAAGAAGTTTTTCTCTTAAATTAAAAGAGTGAAGAAGAAAAGATAAGAATGCTTTCATTTAGCAGTTGAATAATTAAAACAGAGCCAGGACAGTTTTTACTTCTTTGTTTCCACCTGAAGTAAATCATGGCCAGTTCTCACAAAGCAGGTTTGACTATTCCAGGGCAGGAATTCTCAATTCCTTCACCTTGGATGGAAAGGAGCTGACTGCTCCAGTCACCCAGGAATTTCTGGTTCCATTTTTCCTACTTGGATCATTTTTCCCCAGTAATAGTTACAAATTAAATCCAGTCAGTAGTAAGTGGGAAAGCATCTTCTATATTCTCACTTAGCTAACATTGAACTTAACCAAACTGAGCTTAACAATTATACCTCTGTCACTCTCCCTCAAATATATATATATGTATATGATTGATATATATATATAGTACCTTCCTCAAGCTTAAATATATCAGCACTTTGCATAATTATCATAATAGACAACTCACATTTAGTCTATCATTTAACTCAGAATAACCTAACAAAATTTGTGAACACTGAGTTATATTTATTATCAATAATTCCCACAGAGCTGCTGCATTTGAAAAACCAGAGCTGCTTGATTATGTCTAAATACCAAAGTCCAAGCCAACTTTTTCTGTGATTTTAAGGATCAGTGAAAGGCAGGTGTGTGTCCTACACCATGGGAATGCTCATCCAGTGTCATTCCAAGCACTGATGGAGACACTTTCATTATGTGAATGAGCTGGGATTGCCTGGGGTGGAGACACTTTTCTTCTTTGCAGTGGCTGGGACAGGCTGTGTTTGGGGTTTTTCCTGAATGCAGGGTTGGTAACTCAGGCATGTTTTTGTTATTGCTGAGCAGGAATTACAGACAGCCCAGGCCTTTCCTGCTTCTCAGCTCACCCCACTGTTGGAACCCTGGGAGTCTGGAGCTTTCTGTGCTTTCTGGCACTGACCCCCTGGAGAACACTGCTTTTGATTTGAGACCTTGGAGAAGGCTTCCAAATTTGAGTGATGGAGTTAAAGTCAGTGGTGTGTATTTAGAATGGAAGTGTATAATTTGACATGATGAAAGGTTTTAAATTTGGGGTTTTAGAATATAGTAATAGCTATGGGACAAGATGGAGGATTTTGGGTGTTGTCTCTTTCTTCCTTCTTGTTCCTTCTGTTGATTTCAGGTAGTTTTTGGCTGGACAGTTAGTGCTGCACTGCAGGTCACAGGTGTTTGCTCATTGGTCAAAAGTATAAATTATATAGATGTTAGCTTTGAATTGGATAGTTTGCCTTTAAAAGACCTTGTAACCAGTGAGATCCACCAACATTTTCTCACTTTTAACTTGTTATCTGGAAGTGTTGCAGAACTCTCTGTACTTTAGATAAGAATTAATAAACAGCTGAGTCCAAACATAAAAATCCATCTCTCGTGCTTCAATCCTGACTCTGAGTGAAGGCAGAGGAAAAAATCAGATAGCCACTAATGTGTGGAGCCATTAATACCCCAGCAGTGAGGAGGCTGAGGGGTCACAAGCAGCTGGGAGGAGACAGAGCCTGGACAGCTGACCCCAGCTGACCCCAGGGATGTCCCATACCATGTAAGGTCGGGGTCAAGGTTTACTAGTGGGGAAAGAAGGAGGAAGAGGGGGACATTTGGAGTGATGATGTGTGTCTTCCGAAGTCACAGTTCTGAGTGACAGTGCTGTTCTCCTGGAGATGGTGAACACCTGCTTGCTCATGGGAAGTGTGCCATGAATTCCTTCTTTTGCTTTGCTTGACTGTGAGAATTTTGCTTTACCAATTAAACTCTCTTTTTCTCAACTCACAAGTTTTAGAATAATGGAACCATAGAATGCTTTGGGTTGAAAGGGATGTTAAAGCTCATCCAGTGCCACCCCCTGCCATGGCCATGACAGCCTCCACTGTCCCAGGTGCTCCCAGCCCTGTCCAGCGTGGCCTTGGGCACTGCCAGGGATGGAGTTTTTCCCACTTTTACATTTCAATTCTCTCCCCCATGTTGGTGGCAGGGAGTGAGTGGCTCTGTGGGGCTTAGTTCCCATCTGGGGTTAAACCATAACACCAAGTCATGAGCTTTTAACCCATTTTTCTTTTTCTACTTGTCTCTTAAATTCAGTCTTGGGCAGTTTGTACCAGGTGGTTATTGTGAAAACTGCAAACTTACCAAGGCAATGGTTTAAAATGATTTTTTTTTTCTTTTGGATGTAGACTAACAGATTTTTAATGAGTTGCTAGTGATTTTAACTTAAGTGTTTAGCACTGCATTTATGAAGCTGCCTCCTTTATAAACATGACTGATAATGAACCAGATAGGGTAGGAAACAACAAACTTTAACATACAGTGGAATCAAGCTTTGTTTATGGACTGTATTATTCCTCCCAGAAAGAAACACACTTCTCATCTCTTAAAAATATTATTACAGAGAGAGAAAAATTAATTCTACCAAGAACATGAAAAGAAACTGAGAATAGCATTAATACTTTATAGGAAACTTACTATTATTCATCATGTAGTACCCCAAAAAGATGGCTAATAATCAAATTACAGACAAATACACACCAGCAACAGTAACTGTTACTGTATGAATAAAGATAATCCTCTAATTCCTGGGGTTTTTTTGTCCCTGAGCTAAACTAAATAATGACTTACAGAATTCTAACTTCTCTTCTCCTGTAGTATAGAGCATAATCTTTCAGCTGAATCTCAGTTGGCCATAGTCAAGTGAGAAATATTGTTTTACTAGGAAGCACTGAACCTTGGGAAAAGGTGTGACCTGGTTCCTTCCTCCAATTTATCTCTTGTATCATGGGACAAAATGTTGTCTTAAAAATTCTCTTTCAAAACTTAGAGAGGTGGGGGAAAATCTTGAATGTATTCCAGGCACTTTCCATCTTCTGCTTAAAAGCAGTGAAAGAAGGAGAGAGCACAAGGCATTTGTGTACTTCAGTGTTAGTGTGAAACACCAAGAATAACACATTTTTCACTGTACTGAGCATGATTTTCCTGTGCTTGAGCAAACCTCTAGCAGCTGCCTCAGCTGCCTGTTGGGGAGTGCATGTCCCATTTACTCTTTGAAGCTTTCCTACTTCAGAAGGAAGTGAATGCCCATCCTGCTGCTTGGAGGAGAAGGGCTGAGGTGAGGGGGCTTGACTTGTGAAATGTTTGTTAGTTTGGGGTCTGCTGTAATTGTTAGCCAGGCCTGCTTTCATTTGGAATAGTCAAAAATCTTTGTTGTCAGGAGAGGTTGAATGAATCTGCAGGAGTACCTGCACAAGGAAAAAAGTTATAGATTTTGTGAGGGAGAAGGATCTTGAAACCACAGCTCTGTGTGGAAACAACAAATGGAGAGTTCTGGTATTAGATTGGTTCAGTGGTCATGTAAAAGTCAAACAAAGGGGGGAATTTTCCATTCCAGCCCTGGAGTGCACAGATCAGTGGTTTCCAGGAGCACTGGTAGAGTAAAAGCAGCTTTTATACCAGACATGCAAACCCTTCAGACATGGGAAACAGTACATTTTATATAGCATTAGATGTTATATATCTAGAACATTAAAAGATCACATTTCACTGAACATTTATAATAGTCAATGTATGTCTTCTCAGCTTTGTAATTCATAATACTCATCAACATTTTCAAGTGTGCAGAATCCATGGAAATTTTATTTCCTAAGAGTATCAATTGCTATCTATATTTTGTTGTTGGAATATAAAGAAAAATAGTGAATACAATTCCTTGTTTTTATTTTTTTATTAGTCCAAGTAAGAAAATTCATCCATGTTCAATTAATCTTATTTGATTTTTTTTACTCTTTGCATTAATGCTCAATTATAATAACATTTTGTATTTCATTTGACTCTTTGCTATCTAGTACAAATTAAAAAAACACTAGTAATAGTGGGTTCAATCAATTTCTAAGTGCATACATTTCCTCTAGGTACTGATCTAATTGCAATCATAGGAGACATTAAAGAAACATGCTCTAAAATGGGAAAATTGTCTAAGTACAAGTGCTGTATACAATGAGTAAACATGTATCTGATTCTTCTAAGTGCTCCTGGAGTGAAACTTTATTAATTCACATAAATAATCAAATACATAATTCAAGCTGCCTCCCAAAATGTGATTTATACACTTGACCTAAAAGACAGCAAAACTTGAGTATCCATTTCTGTATCACAGAGAGCATGGCTCAGTTTGACCCCAGCTCTGCCTCTTGGCAGGTGGATTTTATGTGTCAGGACCTCGAGTGCTCCAGTGTGACCCTGAACAGCTGCCCTGGGGCTCTCACCCTCATGGGCCCTGTGGATTTTGGGCTCCTGTAAGCTCACCCTCACTCTTTAGTCCTCATCTGAGGCCCCTCACAGTGTCCTTGTCCTGTCCCTGTGGTGTCCATGTGGCACCTCTGATGTCCCGTCTGCTGGAGGGTGACTCAATGACCCCTGGGATGCACATCTGGACCTGGAGCTGTCCTTGGCCACCTCTGCCCAGCTGGGCTTGGACCTGTGCAGGACCTGTGTCACAGCCCTGCTGGCATTTGTCTCACACCCCAACTCCTCGTGCTTCTGTCTGGACTTGGTTTGGGCTCTGGACCTGTTCCACACTTGTCCTGCTCGAGGTGGCCACTGTGCCTGGCCACCAGCACAGTCCCTGTGTGCCGTGCTCAGATCCAGCACCTCTCCTGCTGAGGATGCTCCCTGGCTCCCTGGCTGCTTCCTGACATGCAAAACACTCTGTCTGTCTCTCTTAGATGCTGTGGTTTTCATCCTGGGAAAACCATTGCATCTCCCCAAATGCAATCTCAGCAGGGCAATAACAGAAACACAAGGCAAGTACAGAGCACCCAAATTACAGCTCCTGAGGGTGGAATGGCAGGTGAGTACTACTGAATGTCAAGCTAAAACAAAGGGACTTGAACTTCTGAGCTGGAAACTCTGCATTTCCCCCTATCACACAAGAGCTGTGCATTTCAGTTTCAATTCTTGTGCAGGAGGAAAGCAATACATCATTTTCTACTGAAAAGAAATATAATGTGAAATAGTTTGAGGTTTTTTTTTCCCTATCAGCCTAGATCTCTGAATGATGAACTATATTCCAACCAAACAACTGGGTATTGAAGCGGTCTAATTTCTTGCAATTTGAAATCACTATCTGATTCATATGCCCAGTGCTAATTAAAATTGGGAACATGATACCCTCTCCTTGCCACCTGTCTTCTCTCCAGGCTGGGAGAAATATTCCACTAAAAACCAGAACAGTGATTTTTGCTGGAAAAATAAGTAATATTTAGATGAAATAGTATTCTTTAGCCCTGGCACTATTTTCTAGATCACAGTATTTATGTAGAGTTCCATTAGCAACAGTTATATTAGAAAGGATTACTTTAGTGCTGAAAATATTATTTTGTGCAAAATAAAGAAATTTAGGGAGAGGAAATTTGCCTTCTATCTTCCCAGATTTTAGTGATCTAATTAAAAAGATCCAACCGCATTTCTAAATAAATATAAAATGGAATTGTCCTAATGCTTACTTTTAAACTGGTAGAAAAGAGCTTTGGTGTTTGACGGGATCTGATGAATGCAGCTAAAGTGGAAATAGCAAATTTTCATAGAGGATATTTCTTCCTGTGAGCTGTTTTCCATGGTTTTAACCTCAATCAAAGTACTCTGATGTTCACTTTCAAGGTCTATGTAGTAGTTGTTGAATGTATTATTCTCCTAAATGATACCTGGGTTTGTACTGAAGTTATCAAATGTATTATTAGACATTTGGGCATGTATTTCAGTTTTGCTCTTTTAAGCTTGCTAAGGGCAAAATATTTTTCCAAGCCAGGAGTGAACTGCAGCTTCTAGTCTGGGAAGAGATCCATGTGTAGCACAGAGAGGTGTTCATGTGTTGTTCTGCAAAGTAAATGCTGAGGAGGCAGTGTCAGTGCTGGCTGAAGTCACAAACACAGTGCAGAAAGAAAAAAGGTCCACATTCACAGAATCACAAAACTGTCAGGGTTGGAAGGGACCTTTGGAGATCACCCAGTTCCACTCCCTTGCCAAGGCAGGGTCACCCAGGTGACACAGGGACATGCCCAGGTGGGTTTGGAATATCTCCAGAGAGGGAGAGTCCATGCCCTCCCTGGGCAGCTGCTCCAGGGCTCTGGCACCCTCAGGGTAAAATTCTTCCTCAGGCTGATGTTTTTGTTATGTCCACTGCTCCCTGTCCTGTCACTGGGCACCACTGGGAAGAGTCTGGCACCATCCCCTGCCAGCCCCTGGAGACATTGGTGAGGATTTGTGACATCCCCTCTCAGGCTTTTCTCCAGAGTGAGCAGCTCAGCTCCCACAGCCTCTCCTCAGCACAGAGATGCTCCAGACCCCAAATCATCCTTGTGGGGATCCTCTCCAGCAGCTCCTTGTCCTTCTTGGACTGAGGAGCCCAGAGCTGGGCACAGCACTGCAGCTGTGCCTCAATGGGTGAGCAGAGGGGCAGGATCCCCTCCTGACCTGCTGGAAATGCTCTCCCTGATGCCCCCCAGGACCCCACTGGCTCTCCTGGCTGCAAGGACCATGAGTGACCTTGTGACCCAGCAGGACCCCAGGTCTTTGTCCCCAGAGCTGCTCCAGCAGGTTCCTGCCAGGCTCACTCGTGTCTCTGCTTTAGCTGCCACTGACTGTGGGGTCTGCAGCTCTGAGCTGGGATTTCCTTGCTTTCAGATCCCCTGCTCAGGAGGATTGATGGAGAGGAGGTGGATAATTCAGTCCTCACACGTAACACAGTTTAATCCCATAAGCACTCACATGAAAGCCAAGGCTGCTGGGTTCCAGTTGTGTGAATTTATCAGAGCAGGGAGCCCTTGGGCAAAGTTTGACTAAGCAACTCTTTCCAACATGTGATATGGCTGACCTTGAAATCCCTGTCAGTCTTTATCTATGTGGAACAACTGCTCATTGGGGAACAATATGCATGACACAGGCCTGGAAATAATTTTAAATCTTAAAATATTATTCTTCAATTGACATACCTTCATTTTTTTTCCCCACAAAAAAAACCTCTTTAAACGTTTGATTACTTGGTGTATTTATTGACTATCAGTTATACCAAAATTATGAGGTTTAAGCAAAGCAGTTCTTCATTGTAGTTGTCAGTATTTTATATAAAATCTGAGCAGGATTAGTCAGCAACAGGATGAAACAAGCCTCTGGTATCAGAACTGTGTTAGTGTTCATGGTGTTGCTACTGTTGACTAAATGCTGGAAAGTGTTTAGCAGACCAACAGTAACCATTTGATATCTTCAGAATGATAGTGCAAAACCAAACTAAAATTAAAATGGTTTAAGATAGTTTTAAAGACCATTTTATATAATAATAATCTTCTTGTGTACAAATAGAATTTATCAATGTAAAAGTTCTGCCTTTGCTTATTCCTTTAAAAAGATGGTACTACTAAAAACAAACAAAAAAATTGCTTATTATACATTTGAATGCATATCTAACTCTCTACTAGCTAGGAACAAGTTTACAGAAACCCACACAAAATATTCTGAAATGACCTTTCTGAATAATTGAGGATGGCTTTGCATTTTTACCAGCATCTCCATAAACTCAGTATGGCATCAATGACAGTTCACCACAACCTCAGCCATAGAGTAGCATTTACAAACATATTTAGAGAGCTTTACTGTAAGTAATGAAATTATTAGAGAGCAACCAGGACAAATATATCTGAATGTTAAAATGTGCTTTATGAGCTCAATAATTCTCATGGTAAACATATTTTTTCCTGAAGGTCTGGTGGCTAAGAGCTAGACTTTGTGCAATTGTGAAGTGGGTGGGTGATGAAATTGCTGTTTTTCTGTTTTCTTCCTGCATGAGATTGTAGTCTACAGTACAGAAAAACTGATACTATATTTCTGGGAAATGTTCTAGTTGTGGCTATTTTCTTTTTTTTTTAACAGAATCATTGTTGTTCCAATTAATATTGAAAAGCATTTTCATTGTCTGAACCTGATCTTGTAGAGGAGGATTGCTCTCAGAACTGGAAATATGTGACTCAATGGAGAACATCCATTTTTATGAGTTACTTTGGGGCTGAGGCAGGTCTAAGGCAAAACTGCTACAAGATTTTAATTTGTGAGTCAACCCTTCTGATTTTTCATTAATTTCTTCTTCTCACACTCATCCTCCAAAAAAACCCCTAAAAAATACCAAAACCCCAGATACACTTCTAAATTTAGATTTATTGTTATCAGAGGAAAAATAACTACAAAATCTTCCCTTCCACCTCTTCAGCTGGAAGGCAGGTAGTCACCTTTCCTCTTGGAAGAGAACCTAAGTTTTATGTGTGAAAAAGCATTTGTGATGTTGAAAATTGTTAGTGAATCACAGCCCTTTTTGGGGACAGGACTAACATGATGAGAATATCAATAAGGGTCAAGCTAAAAAAGGAATGTTAAAAATCAATACAAACAGCTGAACTGTTCCTGGGCTAGAGCAATTAGCATCTAAGTTAGTTGTCTCCAAGTACTCCTAAGTGCTTCATTTGGAATATTAAACCACACTCCTTGTGGTTTAGACTCTTTTATATTCATATGTAATCCTCATTTTTTCAGCACTCAGATGCCTAGGCTCCTGAAATTTTATATTCATCAACATAGGATGAGCTGCTTGGAAATCCCTGCAATATCTGAATACTCTGACAAGAGGTGTCTGTATGTCACAGAACCTAAAAGGCTTCACACTGGTCTCAAGACTGGGGCACTGTTGCAGTTGGATTGAAATGAACTCTGCACTTCTGCACTTCCAGCAGCCCTCTGTGAGTGGATATTTATATGGATGCTGGTTATGACCATTTTCATCCATTCTTTATCATAACTCTGTGATGCAAGAGAGTGTTCTCATTCTCATGGAAGTGTCAGCACCTGTCTAGTTCCTGTATGTGGAGAAATAATTATTGACTTAGACAATTGACAAAATAATTGAGATACTTTCCTTGCTGCCAGTGCAGTGGCACAAGACTGGGAAACAGGAGATATTGTGCCCAAGATTGCTCTTCAAGTACCTGATTATCCTGCCTCTATAAACACATCAGTTGTTTAAAGTCAGCAAATACATTTCCCCCTCTTGTTTTCTCATTCTTCTCCCACATCACTGACAAAACATTCTCTCACTTAACACACTGAGGACAGAAAATGCCTGGGGCACACAAATAAGTCTTCAAGAGTTGTGTTGGTTTTGTATTAGGAGTGGAGGAGTGTCAGGATAAGGTTATTTAAGCATCCACTGTCCTTGATTTCTTCAATGGTCAGTATTTAAACGATCCAAGTGGAATTGCTAAATTATATTCAAAATCTTAAATTACTTAAATGTTTAGGCAACTGCTTTATATTTTTTGATTCTGGTTGTTATATCACAGCAAGGCTGGACCAGTACAGACCACGTGCAGATGTGGGAGGCTGTACTTTATTCAGGAAGGGTAAACTGTTTCCAAAATAGAGAAAAATGAATTCTTTCAAGTTTTATCTCTTTTTGTATTCATTGAGAAATTGTATCAATTCAAGGTACCATTGATTTCTGATTCTTACTGCAAAAATTTAATTTTTACTTTTATTTTTCATATCGATAGAAGTAAAAAAAAAATTGCCATTTACATTTATGATGTCAGATGAAACAGTTTTAGTCTGGAAACTTTTCTACTTTAAATTTAGTTTGAATTTGAGAGTGAAAAATTCTTTTACTATTGTTACACTGCAAAGCAGGCAATACCTTTCTGATTAAGCCCTTTGAAATGAGCACATGGAGATGAATCCCTGTGGTTTGTCTCAGTGTAAAGTGCTCTTTATTCTATATGGAATGGCTTCCAATAATCATTCCTCTGGAACACAGAAATCCTTTTGTTCCCCTTTCAAATGTGCTTATCCTTCTTTCTTAGAAAACTGTGAAACAGAAGTGATCAAGAGAGAGTATTGATTCCAGAGAGAGTGATTTGAACCAAACTGGGACACCATAAAGGGATAGGAGGATTTTTATGCCTGTTTCCATGAGCCATGGGAGTAGATTGTGAGTTTTGTGTCATATTGCCAACAGGTGGGTGGAGAGAACATTGTTCTAGCAATGGAACTAGTGAGAGCCAAAAGAGTGATGTTTCCTTTGATGGAATGATGCCTTCATGGGATACAGTCTGCTGCAAATATCAACAGAACAGGAACCCACTGCATGTAACATATTTACATGAATTCAGCTATAGAATAGATGGTTGTGCCTCCCTGCAGGTGAACTTTGTCCTGTTGCCAAAGGAGGTGCCACTGCAGAAATGTCTCCTGTTAGTCAAGGGCATGGCAACAAATCTGTAGGAAAAAAGGGTCACTCATTTTCCATGCTGGGATATGGCCTTACTCTTAAGCACATTCTTTATAACTTCCAGTGGCCTTCCAGCAACTGAGGGAGCTGCAGGAAAGATGGAGAGAAATTCCCAAAGGATGGAAGGACAGGACACAGGGAATGGCTCCCAGTGCCAGAGGGCAGGGCTGGATGGGATCTTGGGCATTAGGAATTGTTCCTGGCAGGGTGGGCAGGGCTGGCACAGGGTGCCCAGAGCAGCTGTGGCTGCCCCTGGATCCCTGGCAGCGCCCAAGGCCAGGCTGGACACTGGGACAGGGGGAGGTGACCCTGCCATGACTGGGGCTGGATGGGATGAGCTTTGTGTTCCCTCCCAACCCAAACCATTCATGATTTTACAGTGTAGAACGGCTTGGAAACACAGGAACCCTTTTCCAAGGCCTGGGAATAAGTGTTCTACTGCAACTGCAAAGTGTGGAGAAAAAAAAAGGCACTCAAATACTCTGTGCCATTTTTTGTATCACATGACTTGGCTGCAGCCTGTATTCCTAAACCTTTCAAGACAGAAAAATTTAGTTAAGTCCTGTCTTTCTAAAATGATATAGGCACCCCCAAATAATTGTTTTTATAGATCCCCTGCACTGTTTCATTTGCTTTTAAGGCTCTGCATTATTGTTGATGCTGTGAGGACATATTTCCTTGTATACTCAGTAGCCAGAATCTGTGAAGTCTTGCAGAATTTCCTTGGTGAGCTCTGCCATCTGCTGTGGATCAAAGGTCAGCAAGTCTCTGAACAGTAAATACCACACAGCAAAATTTCTTAGGAAGAAGCTTCAAATTAAATTAGTTTGAAGATTTAATTTAAATACATTAATGAAATAAGCAAAAATATGTTTGTCACAATGGTTCTGAATGCCAACTCTGCTGCCTACAAAGAGTTCCTTATTACCCAGCTTGAAAGAAAATGTTATCTCTTAGTTATTCCATTGTTAAAAAGTTAAATGTTCACACAGTTAGAATGCTCAGGTCAGATTTCTATCATCTTCCTTCCACATTCATGAATTCAGCAGTAATTTGATAAACAGCTTAATTTTTTGCTCATAAGCTGAGATTCCAGTTAGAAGATTTAATTACAAAGCCTATTTTGGGCACTTTGTTTTTTAAATACTGTGGTGTGGTGGCAGCACACTAATGTGATGTTTTGTGATTCAACATGTGCAAAATAAAGTGTGCCTAGTATGCAGGAGTAGGATACTAATCACAAGAAATGAGGAAAAAATACATAATTCTTTTATACATTGTTTTAATGAAAAACTGTGCTGCATTACAAAAATGTAGAAAGGCAGGATGCAAACTTGTTTAATGCATTTTGCACACTCTTTTCACCTTTCTAAACAGGAAATTAAAATTTTCAGGAATGTGATTTCTCTGTTTTGAAATGCATTCTTTCTAAAGGAAAGCAGACTGTCAGCACATGTAGCTGTATATTGCTTTTTAGGTTTTGGTTGAGAAGTCAATCTAAGAACATAAAAGGTATAACTTGGTATTATGATAAAGAAAAGTGAATTCTGCATCCTATGCAGAACAGACCAGGAGTGTCTGTCAGTTCAGTGCCTCCTGTGCTGAAATCTCATAACTAAGCAAAGATTTCAATTGGAGAAACATTTTCAAAGTGTGTTCTAATTTACCAGGCTTTACTTCAACTGATGTTATTGAACATCCTGGGAGTTCCTAGGAAAATTGGAAACACTTGGTTCCAACTCTTCTCATGGTCAGCTGGAAGATGGAAAGCCATTTCTTGCTCTGATTGAAAAAATAGCTGCAGTCTGTATATTTAGTCTTACAAAACTGGTTTTCCTGATGCAGAAGATTGAGTTAAGATCATTTTGTTTCCTTGTAGAGTTTCCCTGGGTTCCTAATGAATTCCTAATGAACACAACATGTGCAGGTTAAGTCCATGGCAAGGGTGTGTCAGACCCAGGGGCTGAATTTAATAAATGGAGTAGTAATTAAGCAAGTTATTATTTTTAATCTAAGTGTGGGTTGGTGGTTTGCCACTTTAAAATCTTTGTTTTGTGTATAAAAGGATCCTTTTTCCTCCTCTGTCAAAAATATTATTGTAAGGATTATATGGCATTGACAATTCTGATCATAAGAACTTCCTTCCTGCTTCAGAAATCAGTAAAATAACAGTACTATGACAGCTGTCAAAGAGAGCTTTCCTTTCAAAATTATGATAAGTCCTGTTATAATCATCAAGGCTACCCTATATTCACTGCCCTCTGAACATTCCTTCTAACTTTTTACTTTGGGCTGGGAAGATGTCAGAGAAATGAGTCAATGAATGTGAAAGATCATCAGGGTAGATGGAATAATATTGTATTTACTTGTATTTCCTTTTCACCATCCAGTGAACCTTTTCATAGTTTCATGCAGAAAAACAAACCCCACCTCCCCCAGTGAGGATCTGAATTCATTGTCACCTGCTGGAGCGTGGAGCTGGGATCAGATCATCCACTGCTGTCCCTCCCAGCCTGACCCATTCTGGGATTCTGATTCCTCTGCATCCCCGTTGTTCCATTTTTTTGTTCTGCTTTTGTGTTCTGCTCCTGCTCCAGGCAAGTGCTGTGATTCTTGTCCTACTCAAGCTATTGACTTCATTGAAGAAAGTTGTGAACAGGGTGTTTCTCATTGGACAAATTTGGGTCAATAGTTGCTGTGGTGCAGGAAATGCTGAATTAAGAGAATGCTGCAAAATGTTCATTTCTATTTAAAAATAGTTTCAAAGATGCTGTACTTATTTTCACATTAAAATAGGATTTTCCTTAATTTAAGTGAATATATTTGTCCTCTCATATTTGATCTCTGCAATAACTATAGTGATTTCTCTGGGATTTTTCTGTTCCACCTTTTTGAACTCTTTCACTAAATGAGCTCTTTTAGTTCATTTTTCCACATAGTCTTGCTGTCCTTGGGAATTTATGTCCAGGCAGCAAGAAACTTCCAGATATCAAACTCTTTTTTTACCATTTTTCCCTGTCCTTCTGCTTTAAGAGAATGTATCACTCAACTTTATTAGTGATTTGTTTTTGCTTTTTAATTTTCAAATTTATCAGAGTAAATCTGTCTTTATCTACATGATTCTTCTCATTCAGGTAGTAGTGCCATTTTCAAAATAAATGGAATTTGAAAGCAAAAAATCCCCAGTTTTAAAACAGATGCTTTCAAAATTTTATCTCAATGGATTTTCAGAAAAAGCAGTTTAGGGGTTTTCTGGTTTTCCTTTCAGAATTTATCTCTGTTTCATCTCTACAACTTTGTATAATCCACTTCTGACTAAGCAGGTAAAGACAGAGGATATTCTTGCAATTCCTAACACAATGGGCCTGGTGCTGAAACTTAAATTTAAAATGTTGCTTGTTTCAATATTTGATCTCAGATTTTCATGACTACTTGTTAAAAAAAACCCCAAAACAACAAAAAAATATTTTCACAGCTACAGATCATTGGATATTCACTGCAAAATGTGCAGCAATTATTTATGGAAGCAAAAGTTTTCATTATTTATGTTCATTTGTTGTGTGAACTAAAGAGTTCACAGAAGAACACAGAGCTGGAAAAGCCATTTCTAGAGTCTGTTTCAGGAAAATACCATTTCAGTGCTCTTAATTCATATAATTCAGCTTGAACACTGTGTTCTGATACTTGGAGGGGAAGGAAATGTAAGAGCCACGTTCAGAATGAGTGTTGGGATATTTCCACGTGTTCTGTTTGAGAGATTCACCACTGCTGGCTCTTGTGATTCCTCTTAAATTACTGTACATGCATTTCAAACACAGATTGCATTCTCTGATGCTGGATATCTTTGCTTATAATTAAAATCAGTTCAACAATGGGTATAAAACTAATGTTGCACCAACAATGCAATGTTGTCTCCTAGATTTTTTTAGTGCTTCATTTGTAGGCATTTCATTTTCCCACTAAAATGATTTTGTTCAGTGCTTCCTATACCCTTTTAAACTGAAATTATCAGCTATTATTCTCAACTAGAAAACAGTACTTTAAAAAAAAAAATTATGGGAAGATCAGAGAAAAATAAGTGAAGCAGAGCAGCTAGAGATGACAGTAGAAGCAATATAGGAATAGCTGGGCTGATTAATTCTTCTTTGAGTAACACTGAGAAGATTAAGAGCCACTTCTAGAAGAGGGATGAGTTTGGATTCAGAGGAGAGAATGTGTGATAACCCCCACCTCTCTCTTGGATTTGAATCAGTAGAGATTACATGAAATTCCATGCAGAGTGGCTGTGCTCACTTTACCCAGACTGAAAAGGTGAATGCAAAAAAAGTAATATCCAACTTTATGAGCAGAATTAGGAGCAGGTAGAAACAGCAGAGCTCCTAAAAAATACAAGATGCCATGAACCTGCAGGATTTTTCATTCAACTGTTTCTAGAGTTTGTCTAATATGTGTATATATATACACATATATATATTTAATTGGTTCTTTTCAGAGATTAATACAAGATTTAAGCAAAATCCTTGCTTTCTTCTCAGTGCTGCCTGAAAGAACTTTTAGCCTTCAAAAACACATGCAATATCACAGCAACTATGGGAAAAATAAAGTTCAGTGATCAACATGGTGGAAGAGGATGATTTAAATTGGTAACTGAAGAAGTGCAAAACAAACATAGAACTTGGGAGCAAGAATCCAAACTAATAAAGTTTGAAAAGACATGAGGAAAAGAATGGAAATTAATGTAAAAGGAAAGAATGAGTAGCTGGGTTTATACTGTCTTTGTCTTCTCTCCATTCTTTTAATACCATTAATTTAGCTCATTTTAGTATACATATATTTTTATAGAATTACAAGTCAAGGTCAATGAGCAGGTCTGCATGGAGAAGTGTCTCTGAATGCTAACTTGGATGGTAAGGCTTTGCTAAACTTGAGAAAGGGCTACAAAAGTTTTTGAAGCTTCCACTAGGATAGGGCAATTCAGTTCCCCCAGCAGTGCTTTCTGAGCCTTGGTTACAAGGAAGCCGAGTTGAATTTGGTGGCAAAATAAATAAAAACTTTTTGGATAAAACATTTCATGGCTTCAGGGCTCTCCTCTTGTTTCCTCTGTCTACCTTTTTAGGCTTGGTTTTGGAGCAGGGTTAAATTATTGGAATTCCAGGCTCCAAACCCAGGCATTTCATATTTCTTTTATCACAAGAGAAATTACTGTTTTATGGACAATTGCACAGGTGAGAACAACTCAGGCACTGCAGGCTGGGAACTGAGGAACAAAGAAGCACTAAGGGCTGTGGTGCCCAAAGCAGGACAGCAGGTTTCACAAACAGCAGCTCTGCAGCCCTGGATTGCTCCTTAAAGAAAACTCGAGGCATAACATTCCTTTTGGGGTCTGAAGGACTTGCAGTGACTGGAAGGAGGTAATGAAGGACAGGAGGTGAAGAATTATTCACACACAGCTTCAGCTGAGTGCAAAGGACAAAGCAGAGGGAAAGAGGAGACAGATCAAAGCTTAACATGTGAAGCACTTCTTAATTAAATTTTAAAAAAACTCCAAAACATTGGACATCTGAATTGTTTGTAAAAGTGCCAGGACAAAAGTGGCTGTTATAGCCACAAAATGGATGGTATTTTAACATTTTTGTTTATCTTCAGAATATTACTTAGGAGCATCATAAGTTATGGGAATGGAGATTGTTTAGTGCTGCTGACATCTGTTCCAAACCAGCAATGAATTTCCCTGTGAGAGAGATGAATGAAAGAAATGGAGAGGGAATATGAGACAGGGCATTAGCAATCAGGATCAGGCTGCTCACATTGATTTTTACTTACAATTTACTTTGTTATGAAGGGAAGTTTGGAAATTTCTTCCACATGAGAAATTATTTAATTCACTGTAAAGTCAGTAAAACAAACCATTGATTTCCATATGACAAATATTAAAATAATCTCTAGCAGTGTATTTAGTGTGAAGATATTCCAACCAATATTACCTAAAGTGCTTTACTTTAGCAGATACTAGAGCTGCTTCCTAGAAGAAAAGATATGCTGATATTCCTTTAGTTTGCATTATGATAATCATTAACATTCTTAAAAATTATTTATATTCCAGTGCTTGGTATTTACACAATGCTCTTCCTATATATATGTTTTAAAAGCATTAACTAATGGATATTTAAATCCGAGGCAAATGCTGTAAAGTTTCAGATACAGCTGCAGGGATTCCCTTAAATTAGAGATTCCAAAATATTCACTGCATTTGACAGTTTTATGTCCTTGGCTGATAGCTGCTTGGACTGGAACTGTAGTGAGTTAATCAAATTCTCCTTCACTAGTGCACATTTGCTTTAATTACAGTGCCAGCCGAGGCCTGGGTAGATAATGTACAGATTATATAGATATGTACAACCCAATGAGGTGTTACAGAGCAAACCCTGCACTCTGCAGTCCTGGAAACTCATTCATTTGGGAGGAAATTAATCTCTGATTTCAGTCAGGCACTTGGAGGATTCCCCCTCTCCTCCAGCTCCTGTGCTTGCAGCTTTTGAAATACACAGCAGAGGGATTAAAAAGCCCCACAATATGAACAGTGGTGAGATTTTTCTGACCAAAAAGATCTTCTCAGCATTTTGCCTTTCCCTGCTGGCACAGTCCCAGCTGGCAGAGATTGCCTGCTCAGTTTGTCTCAGCCCAGTCTGCTGGGAGCCACAGGGAGAAACATCACCCCTTGCCTTGAAAACATTTCAGCAATTCCACATATCCCCGTGTATTTATTTCTGCAGGAAAATCCCCTATCCCAGAAGCACCATGAGTGCTATGGTTTGCAGAGATAGCCACATGAAATACAGTTTTCAGAGAACAAATGAATCAGCAGCTGCTTCTAGCAAAGGATTGTTATATTTTTGCTGCTACACTTCTGCCTTAGGACTTCTATTTACATATATATTAATACATATATATATAAATATATATACACAAACTATATCAATATATTTTCATATATACATGCATAAAATATCTTTTAATAAACATTTCAAACAAAATACGTATAAATATGTACGCACTTATATGCATGCATATTTATATGCATATTATCTAGTGGTTAAACCAGCTGTAGAAAATACAAAATAACTGCTTTTTTTTTTTCTTCTTTTTTTAAGTGTCTTCAGGCCTGCCTGTTCCATCTCTGAAAGTCTGAGTTCCCTATTTGTGAACATAAAGGCAATATTGGAAATATTGGATCCCCTGAATCACACAAAGTCATGTTTGAAGTTCAAATTCTATCTCATAAGTGAGCCTGAGGAGGGCTTGCCCAAGTTTGGTGGAAGTGTGAGAAGGCTGTGTTGGCGGAGCACTGCAGTAACTCCAGCTGAGGGGGATAATCTCTGTACAGCTGGAGGGGATGGTTAGCCTGGTGTGCACCTCAGGGAGAATTATTCATGCAAGAACAAAGAGAATTTGAACCTACTCATGTCTTACTCATGGTAGGGAGATCATGAATATTCGAGCTCGACATTCATAGCCACGATAAAATTAATAGAACAATAATTACAGCAACCACAGCAGGAATTCAAACCACAGGGATGATATATTTCCAATACCCCCAAAGAAAGCTTCTTTTTCTTTAGGAATATGAGGAATTGGATTGCAGCTGGCTTGGCAAAGCCTTAGATGTTCCTACCAGCCATAAACATACCCACCACTGCTATCCTACAGAAATGAGTGCTTTGCTCTGCTCCCTCTGCCATTAACTGAGCACTTGAATACAATTTTCTGTCACTGCTCAGTCAAGCTCGTGCTAGCAAAATGTCACTATTTGCAATAACTCTCATTTTGCTAATTAATCTTAATCTGGTGAGGAAATTAAGACAAAGATTCAAGTTAAAATTATGTGACATTTTTATTTGCAGTCTCGTTGTCCACTTCACGGTTTTTCTACAGTTTAAGACCCTCAGACTGGTTTCTTTTCCCAAAAACCTCAGAATCCAATTTCACCAACATGACAACAAGTTTTACTCATGAAAAGAAATACTCAGCAGCAAATCTGCCTGTTCCTAAAAATTCTTCTATGCAAAAGCATCAAATATTTTACAAACCTCTGGGCTTTTGATATATTTATAATCCTGGATCATTTTTTTTTTGCTTTATTTCTTTTGCCTGTGACTTTGTTACCTGAATAACAAGATATTATGTTACTGGTTTTTCTAGTGTGATTGAATAGGTCAGTCTATTTTTCCACCAAATCATATTTAGAAAGGATTTAGCTGTGCTAAAACAAAAGAAGTGGCATTCTCTCACCCTGTTTAAAACTTGATTATTGAGGGAAAGTGGAAACAAAAAAATTGAATTTTGGTTGATATCATATCTGATTCCAATTTATTAATTTCAGGAGGGTTTAATACAGGAAAAAAGTGACTGATGGCTGCTTTTGCTGTCACTTTATACTCTGGGCTGCATAATGATGAGTCTAACTGTGAATAATTATGCTTAGGTATAATAGGTATTAAGTGTAATATTGTACTGTTCAGTAGAATTCATGATACTTAAGAAAAACATGATACTTAAGGAATTACTGTTTTTCATAGGGACTATCATATTTTTTCCTGTTACTGGCATAGAATTAGAACAAAAAGTTCTAAATTGCAATTGCAGCTTTTAACTAGATTTTTTAAGACCACAATTTTATCATACCCCCTTTGCAGAAGAAAATATTTAGTAAGGAGAAAAAGTAGAATTAATTTTCGCTTCTGCTAATATCTGCTCTGTGCTTTCAGCACTTTACACTGAAAGGACATGATCATTGAAAAAGAAGCAGAGGGGAGACCTAGGAAAACAGAGAAATGGTGTTTGGAGCATATTTTGCTACAGAAGACAAAACAGACAAAAACAGAGGTTTAATGTCCAACAATTGAACAGTTTGTTACCCATACTCTGTGTTGAACAATTATCTCCACTACTCTCAGCTCTGCAGTACTCTTGGATCTTATTTATTCAGAGGGGTAACTTCAACAACAGGTGTCCTTCTTCATTTCTTCTCTGGGGAATATCTCTGCTTTGGAACAGTTTCTGAAGGGATTAGACAAAGATTATTTGAACACAACAAGTACAAAGATTGCTGCTTTCCTTGCAGTCAGGAGCTGCTGGAGGTTGTTAAATACCTGTGTAAACCAAAGTGTTTATGACCAAGATGTTGCTTGATATGTTTATAGAAATTGTGTCAGCTGTACTGCAGCTTCCCTGGCACTAATAAATTAGCCTGGGAGTGGAGATTTATCTGTTACATCATTTTCAATAAAAAGAACTAAAGAGTTTTTTTCATTTGCTAGCAAAGCAGGTGAAGCCAGGGGAAGGTGAACTATTTACTCCCCAAGAAATGGAGTTTTAGGGTATCTGGGACTCCTCTCATTTTTGTAAAAGTGTCACACCAGGGTGCTTGGGAATTTTCTGTTCACCTGCCAACTTACAGATGCAAGAAATTCCACTTGTGTCTTTTGAACTTCCCTTTCCTCTTGGCAACGTGTCCCCACCATCTGCTAATTATGCTGTCACAGGCCTTTGGGTGAATCATTTCTGCTCATTCCAATGTCAAAGTGAGACATTGGCTCCATCCCCTGGTGGTTGGGACAACTTCCTTAGAACTGGCACCAAGGTGAAAGGGTTTGGCTCCCAATCTGCTTTTTTCCTGATACAAAACAGAATTTTCAGAGGGGTGTTTTATATACACATGACCTCTGTTAGAGTAAATACTCTTTAGAGGTGATAGGGAAGAAAAATATTATTGCAGAATTTTATCTAAAAGTTTTTTGTCCCAAAACAAAGCACACCCTTTCAAGCCCATGTTTATTAGACATGAAACAAATGTACCGATGGAAAATAACCCAGGATTTATTGGTCTAATTTGGACCAACTAATTTCCTTTATGTTCCCTTTGTTCAGTTATCAAACTAAAGAGCAGTCTTCACTCAGCAATGGAAACTACTGTGTTTTGACAAAGTCCAAAATTTTCTTTTATTCTTCAGATTGACTACAGTTTCTTCTTTTGCAACAGCTGGAAGTAATTATGTTTCATCATTTAGCTGGATAAATGGTTATTGTTCAAGCAGTCTCTAAAGGAAGTAAAGTTTTAATGGAACAAACTAAAAAACCCAACAATATATGAATATATATTAGGTTTAACTTATTCCCAGTGTTTTCAGTCAGGGAAGGAAGTAGGTAAAATTGAGGATATCTCATTTCCATGATAAAGTTTGATGCTTCCTTTCCTTTGAGCTTGGAGAAGGCTGATTTGAAGCTTAATTGCTTCAAATTAAAGTCAGTGTTTGAGGATTTAGGAACATACCAAGAAAGGGAACACAAAGCTCATCCCATCCCACCCCAGCCATGGCAGGGACACCTCCCCCTGTCCCAGTGTCCAGCCTGGCCTTGGGCACTGCCAGGGATCCAGGGGCAGCCACAGCTGCTCTGGGCACCCTGTGCCAGCCCTGCCCACCCTGCCAGGGAACAATTCCTAATGCCCAAGATCCCATCTAAATTTAGTTTGAGGCCATCACTCCTTGTCCTGGCACTCCAGTTCCTGAGGAATTGTCCCTCTCTGGTTTCCCTGTAGCCCCTTCAGACCCTGGAAGGTGCTGTGAGATGACGACTTCTCTTCCTCTCACCAACTCCAGCAGAAGGCCACTATATAAAGCAGTATAAAAAAGTAAATCCTTTACCTTTTTCTCTTAATGAGATGAATCATGAGGAAAAAGCCAGGTTAATGTTCCAAGGAGCTTAATTAGAATCAGGTTAGAGCTTGAAAAGGCAACTAAGGTGCTTTCAGGCAGTGCTTATAGAAAAAGCCTTAATTAAGAAGACTGATGGCCTTTTACTTAAGTCTCTTCAAGAGTGTAGAGTCTTGCTTAACTCCTCCAGATCCAGCAGTAAACCAGATTTGAAATTCCAGCATTTTTCTTAGTAAGTAAAACAAAACTTCATCTTTGTGGTTGCAGGGGGCTGTGCAGCAGTCTCCTCTCTCTGGGGTACTGACAGGAGTGCAGTGTCATGAGGGGCACAGGGGAAAGTACAATTAAATAGGAATTAAATAAAAAGTTTACTGGTAATTGAAGGATTCATAAAATTGCAAATATTTTAGTACAACTGCAGTGCAAACAATTGAATGGTAGATTACAAAAGTATTTTATAGCTAAGACTGCTGTGATTTTTTTTTATTTGTTTGCAATGCACAAATCTCACACAGAATTCATTTAACCATCTTAAAATCCACACAAGCTTTAAATTTATCACTTTAGTCAAGGGGTTTTTTCCTTCCTTTTTATTTTTTTACCCTGCAAGAACAATAAGGTATATGAGGTATTTTAGCTGCAGGGTGCATATTTGGAGAAAGTGCTTCCTGCAGAGCTCCTCTGCCTTTCTTGTAAATTAACTGCAGAAACCCCGGTCATGTTATAGTATGACATTTAGTTTTCTAATCTGTTTAATGCCATGGTTTGCACATGATGTGTTCTGATGTGCTTTTATGTTTTTGATACTAAAAAACGGCATTAGAGTTGCAGTAGGGATTCTTTCCACAGACAATAAAACTTGTAACAAATTGCATATTTCAGAAGAAATATAACAAAAGGCCTAACCTTTTATCATGTTCATTATTCCAGAAATACAGCCCATTTCTTACCTCTCTGTTTCTTGATATAATTTACGAGCACCATGTTGGCCACATATCAATGCTGCATCCATATCAATTACATTCATGCATATTTCAGTGACTTCCGACTAAAAAAAACCCCAAACTTAGCATTTGGCTGGGCTCAAGTAGTCACTTGAGATATTTTGTAGTCAATAATTATGTGCATTTGCATACCTGTGATTTTATACACAGACACACTCACACTGCAACTCTTCTTTTCCAGGGTGGAAGAACTGTCTTGTATTGTTAATCATCATCTTTTTGCAGTTATTCATACAAAGAGTTTGTGAAAGGAAAATAATGACTTGTACTCATTCAAGCCTTCACACTGCTCTTACTCCAGTTTGGTTGAAGCTGCACCAGCTTTGCATAACCAGTATTTCAGAACTAGTGCTAAAGATTATTTTCCCAAAGGAATCAGACATTTTTCCTGCAAAGGTTATTATCTTCTTTCCCCTTACTTAGCAGAATTTCAAAATATAAATATATGTAATGGGAAAGAGTCTGGTGTTAAGAGGGGAGCAAGATGGAGAACTGAAAGATTTGAAATAATTCAGAACAAAAGGTAAAGGCTTCTTTTTTTTTTTTTTTT